>ML780047.1:380199-401187 GCA_009831015.1 Picea engelmannii
AGATGACATATGAGGGTCCTCCAACTTCATAAGGCCATAACTCTCAAACCGTGAGGAGTTATGTGACGTTCTACATACCACCAGAAATGGAATGACATGTACTATCCATATAGAATAGTATTATCTGAAAATATATCATAACTGATACCATTACCCATCAAACAAAGTTGCGTCCATTACCCAAACCTGGGGTCTCCAACTTCTCATGGCCATAACTCTCTAACTGTGAGGAATTATGTGACATTCCACATACCACCGGAAATGAAATGACAAGGAATATCCATCTAGGATATTTTCCCTGACAAAATCACTTTCCTTCATCTCATTATTCCACAATTAAGCATGGTTTCTCTTACTCCACAAAGCATCTTCCCGTGAGGGATTTCACCATAACGGGACCACTTTGGAGTTCATCCATATTTACTTCTTATCAACCATGACAAAACAGTAATGAGTCATATTTACATAAAAAAATATTGGGTCCATTACCCAAGCCTTTGTTCTACGGGGCTTTCTTCAAGGGTTGATATCAATGACAACCAACCTTAATCAACAATATTCATCTTGTGGGTCATTGTATTTTTGGAGTTACACTTCGTGGAAAATAGGGTTTGTGGCTAGTCCTAAAACTAGTCAAAAACTTGTGTTTCGAGTAAAAACCTCATAACTTCTTCATAATAGATGTCAATTCAGTAAACCAAATGTTTTGGTTAGAGTACAGTATGTAGTATACTCTGTAATAGTTTCAGATCGATTCAACAAATATTATGTGCAGGGAACTCTCTATAAGGTCTCTCTCTAGAATAATCTAGAATTCAGTAAGGTATGCCATGTTTTCTATTACTCATTTTCTGAGAGGTTCCAAGTAGTGACACCTGGATGAATTGCATAAAACACACTAAATAACATTGTGTATCAGTTTCAAATATCTATTCATTACAGGTACAAAGTTATGATCCTTTCAAGTTAGGGTTGTTGACTAATCCAAAACTAGTCATGTGAGACTAAAGAAAAGTTTGATGAAGATGCTAGTATCTTGTTGTCAAAGTTAAGGAAGGTTTGCAGGTATGTGATCATATACACTAGGTCTATTACAGAGTTACACATCATATTTGGATGATGATATTGATGAGGGATTTTGGTTGAGGTACATGTTGGGTACATGGTTGAGACAAGTAGTTGATGAGTTGGCACATACATGAGGTGTATAGTTGATGATGTTGGTGCATATCGATGAGTCATAGTAGATCAGTAGTTGACACATGATTGGTACATACTTGGTACATGGTTGGATGCACTTCTTTATGGTACAGGTTGATTACAGGTTGTTTGGTACAAGTTGGTGCATGGTCGATGCACTTGTTTATGTTACAGGTTGATTATAGGTTGAGGTACATGATGATGCATGGTTGATGCATGGTTCAAGTTATTGGTACGAGTTTTTTGGTATAGGTTGATTGGAATAGGTTTACAACAATATATCTCACAATGATAATGTGACAGTGGTTTTATCATTCTACTTTTACTTCAGGGCGGTTGGACGGGGCAAGGACAGGTGGTTGTAGCAACCTTCCGCTTGTAGTTGGAGAACATAGGGAGTTGTATCCTCCTTCTGGTTGTATCCAGAGAATTGGGGATTTGGATATTCCCTCAGGTTGTAGCATGAGAAACTAGGGGGTTGGAGTCTCCTTCTAGTTGCAGCTGTAAAACAAAGGAAGTCGGTGCTTCTAATGAATGTAATTCTTCAAGACATATAAGAAAAAAACATTATGTGGTTTTCTCCCAATTTTGGTTTCCACATAAAACACTGGTGTATTGTGTATGTGTGTGATGTTGTAGACTCGTTAAAAAAATATGTGAGCACTAAGAAGTTCTCTTGGTGTAGAGGATCCATGGTCATTTCTACGCTGGATTGTTGACTATGTAGCCCTATAACCCCCTTTATGCGAAGAAAAAAATAAGTGGGAGAATGTTGGGTATGTGTTATATTCTTTTCACGAGAAGTAGTGTATGTGCGTTTCACCAGGCGTGCAGGGGGGGGGGCGCTAGTCCCCCCACACGGGGGTTCGGAGGAAGCGCTCCCGAAAAAAAAAAAACTACCTCGGGAAACATGTCACATATTTAGGTGGTTTTTAGGCACATGGTATTTTGTTGATGGTTTTCTATTTCTGGTTAAGGAATTAGGGTTGTTGCCTAATCCAGGTCATTGGGTTAGGTTTTTGGATGTCATTGGATCCTATGTGTATATTTTATTGTAAACAATGTATCACTATGAATGAATATAGAATATGTTGGTTTTCCCAGTTTGGGTTTCCAGGGGAAAAATCTTTGTGTAATTTTTGTATTTTCCATTTTATCTTTTCTATTCTTTTACTAAAAATCTGTTTGCAGTAAATATTGTACAAGGTTAAAATCTATGTTTATTTCATCATGAGGATAATATTATAGCAAGTTATGATCATATTTATGATTTACCAATGGTTGTGCCAAGTTCCCCTATTGTTGACAATCAAGATACTTTTAATTCACCGATCTATGATGATTATGAGGATGTTTTTCCTGAGAAACTAGCTATAGGCCTTATATCAGAAAATGATTATTTTCATAGAATTAATGATAGCTCACAACCCTCGTAACATAATTTCATAGTTGAAAATGAGGTAAACAATGTTCATGTTGAAGGTAATTCTCTGTCTTTATGTTTTTCTTCATTTGAGTTGTTCATAGGGGGTTTTAATATCACTGATCAATAAGAGAGAACTGGGTTTATGCAAAACCACATAGGGTTTTTAGAGATGAATGAGGATTACATATGTCTTCAACGATGCTTCCAGGATCTGAATACTGAAAATCAACTATCTTCTCCTTGGGATGATGAAAGGAAAGTTAAGTATGGTCACTCTAATCTTGTTTCAAATTTTTCATTTTCTAAATTTTTTGAAGAAACTAGTGATAATCAAAGTTCTGAAAGTTTACATTTGAGAAATTTAGATAGTGAACTAGTTTATGATGAATATATCTCAAAGTCAAAAAATGACGAGGAAGAGTGAAATGTTATAAACACTTATGAATGTGAAGTGACTTGGCATAGTCCTATATCTTTTGACAATATGAATTCAGAATTCCTAGGAAGTCAAGATTAGATTTTGGTTGAACGGGAACAAGAGTTTCTAATTGATGAAGGTCTTGAATACATGAGTTTTCTGTTTGATATGCATGTTGATGACAATGATCATATTATGGTCCTTTTCTTTCTGAGTGACCTTGAAGATAAACAAGAAAAACTAAATATATATATTGTGAAGGAAGGGATGGGTACATCATTTCATACTTGTGAACGGAAAAAAACTATATGCACACTTAGTCCTTCCTTTGTTATTGAACAAGAAGTGGTGTTTAATCAAATTCTCCAAGATCCTTTTCCAGCATGTTTGTAGTCAGTGAGCGATATTAAGTTTTCATATTTGGTCAATGTTGAAACTAATTTCAAACTCTTAGATGCATTGCCTTTAATTAGGTATTCCTTGTTTCCTTTGAAAAAACACATGCAAGGGATCCAACTAGTGGACAAGATGCTTGAATGGCTCGATTGGATTTTTCATTTCACTTGATCAAGCATCTCAGGGGCCAGCTTAGGGTAGGTAGGTTGTGTGAAATAAGCTCAAAACTCTGATCATCTCTTTAAACAGTTAGTTTTCAGTTTGAATATTTGCAGGTGTGGATGGAGTTTTGAATGATTTTAAAGCCTGCATTTTACTGCTATTTCAGTTTGCTTGTACAGATGGAAAAGAAGCATGATCAATGGATATTTCATGGAATAATATCAATGCTCAATGGATAAGGCAACTGGAACTGCATGTTCTTGGCAACTCACAGGGGGCATGTCATCCCCTGTGGAGCTAGATGTTAACACATAAGATTGTATGGGTCAAAAAAATCACCTTGGTTTTGTTTTTTGAGTTATAAGGTTTATAGGACATAGGTGTTGAGCCTTTAGGTTGTAATCATAAAGTTAGATTTGGTTTCAAAATGAATAAGGCTATGTATATCCTTGCTCTAAAGTTTGAGCTATGTGATTGTTATCATGACAAGGTAAGAAGCCCCATGAGTCATACATTTGGTTTTTTTACATTATTTCCTTGACATGTCATACATCCAGGTTTTACTCAAAGTATCCCCTTTGTCACTATAAATTCATTCAAGTGTCAAGTAAAAATGGTTTGATGTGTTGCTAACTCACTAGGAGAGATCGCAGTGTACTCTAAGTAACTAATGATTTCAATTTTGTCATCATTTCAATTATAGGATCATGTCAAAAGGATTTCATTGTTTTCAAAGCCTATTTTTTAACAAATTTTTAGGGATCATGTCTTTGGACATCCCAACATTATCCTTGAAGCATGCAAATCTTGTTTGAATCAGGCGTTGTGAACTAGTGATAGGTGCTGCGAAATGGCTGAAGGAGAGAGTTGGAGGTTGGACAGCTTGCAAACACCTCTGTGATAATTCAAAGATGTCAGCATCAAGCCTAGATCCACCTGGTACTCCATGAGAGTGTTCATCATGTTTGAGGATTGATAAAGGGGTTTTGGTTGGTTTTCATATTGGCGTTGTGAAATATGTTGCAAACACTCTGTTCTAGGATTGTTGAAACTTTCATCTTTTGCATCCTTTAAAACTCATCCTTAAAGGAGTGTATATCAAGATAATGGAGTTTTGAAGATTGTCTAGAATCTTGACATAATTTTAGAGGTGTTCAAGCTTTGAAAAAATAAAATAGGCTGCTACAGGAAAGTTCGCAGCGTCGACGCTGCAAACTGGTATTTTTGACCAGTTAACATCCAAGATGATTTCCAGGTGAACTAGGATGAATTTTTAAAATTAAAAGGAGGTTATTGTCAAGAACATACCCAAGAACATTAACCTTGTTTATTTTTCACAAAGGTGTCATGGATTTGGAGGTTCAAAGGAATATTTGAGCCCTATTTTTCAGTTTTCATGATTTCTTGTTTGAGACATGTTTTTGTGACACGTATTTCAGACATCTGGAGATGAATTTCAAGAAATAGAGAGAGGTTTTTATTTATAAGGAGATTATCTACAAAAAATTATCTCCAATTTTACAAATATATTACAGTTTGAGAATTAAAGGTGGTGTTTTGAAGCCTATTTTTCATAATTTTGCCTCCTTAAAAGCAAGAAATCAGTTAAAACGTGTCATTTTATGTTTGTAACTATTTTTGTTTTCGGAAAGGGTTTGGAGTTCGAAATTGTGATCTGGAAAGGACCTATAGTGCTATATATTTCATTGTACAAGAGTAGATAAGAGTTGGACCCTTGGATAAGGAGACTTATGTATTGTATTAGAGCTTGTTTATCTTTTTGAGAGATTAATACAGAAGTTATTCTTGTCTTCCTTTGAGATTGATTATAGCATTTTGGTTCAATATGTGTTCCTATATTACATATTCAATATTGTATTGCCTGTTAGTATGCTCTACATTTTGTTAATTGAATTAATCTTTGATGCTCCTTTTTCATTAAGTGTATACATGTTATGTGTCTGTGAACTATTGGTTCAAAATTCATCTGGTTATGGTGCTCTGTTCAAGTAGTTCTCCTTCATGTTTTCTTCTAAAGATATAATAAGAATTCCTCTATAGATATATTCTCTTACTGTAGTGATGTTTTTATATTTTTCAAGCTATCATCTCATTGTCTTATTTAATAAACCTTATTATTACCTTTCCTCAAGGTTGATACACAAGATTTTGCCAGTTATTATCTACAAGTCATTAAGATTCAAGTTTTGACTCTATTTCCCATGGATACTTTTCTTTTCTTGTTAAACTAGAAACCTTTATGAAAACAACTTGTTCTTATCAAAAATATGACCTTCTGAGTGTTATTGTTGAATATCTTTTGAGTGAGACGGCCTTTTGGCTATTAAGACAGCCCTCTTTGATTGTATAAGGTTAGAATACAGTCCAAAGTGGTTGAAATGGTTACCTCAGGGTTTCCTTGATACAACCCAAGGAAAATAATGAGTTTTAATAGTGTGTACTCATAGTATTAGGGGGTTGGAAGTAACATTGGGAAACAATACGTTGACCAATGAATTTTATGTTGTAGATTTAGCAGAAACTCATGTGGTGCTAGGAGTTCATTGATTGTACTCATTGGGAGATATTGACATGAATTATCAAGACATAAGGATGGAGTTGTAGGACAAGGGTGGACAATGAGTCATATTAAGAGGTATGACAATAGGAACCACCAAGATCGTGTCTAACCAACATATGGATGCCCTTTTTAGACACTTGGATGTGGCTTGCACAATAGTGTGCTTGATCACCATGGATAAGCCATCATAAGATCGCCAACATTACCATGCGGATATCCAAGAATTGCTTAGAAATCATGAAAGAGTGTTTGAACCATTACCAATAGGGACACCACCTAACAAAATATTTGAGCATGTAATTGAGATAGAAGAAGGGTTAAATCCAATAATCACCACAACCTATAGGAATCTAAAGAGGTTCAAGGAGGAAATAGAGAAGGCCATAAAGGACTTGTTGGGTACGGTACATATCAAGCCTAGTTCTAGTCCCTTTGCTTCTTCTGTTGTATTGGTGATGAAGAAGGATGAAACTATGGTAATGTGCATAGAATACAGATCACTGAACAAGAATACCATAAAAAATTGATACCCAATACCCAGGATTGATGAGTTGATAGATGAGTTGAATGAGGCTGACTACTTCTCAAAGGTTGATATGCAATCAAGATACCACCAAATTTGGGCCTGAGAGGAGGATATCCATAAAACAACATTCAGGTGTCACTATAGGCACTGTCAGTTTTTATTCATTCCCTTCGGGTTGACTAAATCACTAGCTACCTTTCAGTCATGCATGAACCATGTCTTCAACAAACAATTGAGGAAATTATTATTAGTGTTCTTTGACTATCTTTTGATCTATAAGAGGACATGGGAGGAACATATGAAGCACGTGGACAATATACTCACCATTATAGAGGAGTAATCCATTTTTTCCAAGGAGGAAAAGTGCAAGTTTGGGTTGACATAGATCCTCTATTAGGGACACGTGATTTGTGTTGAGGGAGTAAAGGTGTATCAAGAGAATATAAAAATAATCTTAGATTGGCCCACCTCTGGATCACTCACAAATTTGCAAGGATTCTTCAGGATATGCAACTATTATATGTGCTTTCTGAAAGGATTTTCACAATTGGATGCACCACTAACAGAACTCACCCAGAAGGGATCATTCTAATGGTTATAGGACGCACAGGTATCATTTGATGGAATGAAGAGGGTGATGAGCACTTGCCCAGTATTATCACTCCCATATTTTATGCAACCTTTTGTCATGGAGTGTGATGCATCTGTTGAGGGGATAAGATCAATATTGATGCATAACTGACACCCGATAACTTTCGAGAGAAGAAATATAAGAAATACAAAGAATCTCTATTTGATCTATGATAAGGAGATGTTGGCCATCATGCATGCATTTTCCAAGTTCATACAATGCTCGATAGGAGGATTTGTTTTGGTTAGGACTGACGACAACAGCTTGATAAATTTCTTGGAGAAACAAGACCTAAATGAGAGCCAACATAAATGGGTGATTAAAGTTTAGGAATATGATTTTCACATTGAATATGTAAAGGGGAAGAAGAACATAGTTGTTGACACCTTATCTAGGAGACATGCAGCCTTCTCGATGACAGGGATCTCATCATATTTGAGGTCCATCCTTTTGGTGGAATGCTCCCAGAATACCTTCACCTATGAGTTGATGGAGGGTATTATTCAAGATGATAGGTACATGGTTGTGGATAACATCATATACTAAAAAAATATGATTCATCTTTCCCCTGAATCCAAAATCAAGGAAAACATTTTGATGGCAGTAGATGATGCACCACTAGCAGGGAACCAGGGGTATCTGAAGACCTACATGAAGGTGAGGGAGAGATTCTTTTGGAAGGGTCTCAAGGAGGATGTACTTCGTCATGTGAGGGAGTGTGTGACTTGCTAGCAGAACAAGTCAGATTTTACACATCATGTGGTACTGGATCAACCATTACTGATTCTGAAGTAGAAGTGGGATACTTCATTACATGGTTGTCAAAGGTACAGGGCAGGGACTATATTTACATGGTAGTGGATAGATTAACTAAATATATGCACTTATTTTCCATTCCCTGATAATATAATGTATCTCAGGTAGAAAATCTATTCTTCAGGGAGATGTTCATACTACATGGTATTCCAAGGAACATAGTCAATGATCGGGATAGAAGGTTTCTTAGTGTATTTTGGCAGAAGTTGTTCAGGTTATCCAGGACATAGTTCACACCTAGTACTAGCTACCGCACTAGAAGGAAGGGAAAACTGAGAGAGTAAACAAATGGATTGAAGGGTACCTGAGGAACTATGTGTCAGGGCAACAACGAGCATGGATAAAGTGGTTTAATATTGGGGATCTTTGTTACAATACCACCCATCACATGTCCATCAAGATGAGCCCATTCATGGAATTGTTTGGGTATGATTCCCCATCCTTTATCTATTTGGTGTTTGGGGAGAGAATATCTCCCAAGGATGAATATTGGTTGTAGGAAAGTCAGGACATCTTGAGAGTCCCGAAGGAGAATTTGTAGGCTGCTCTGAATCAACAAAATATGTATGCAGATAGGAATAGGGTGGAATGCAGCTTTGAGGTTGAGGACCCGGTCTTTCTCAGGTTTCATCCTTACAAAAAAATGTCGTTGAAGAAGAGTTGTGTAGAAAAGATGAAGACTCACTTTTATGGACCCTATAGAGTGATCAAGAGAGTTGGGAAGGTAGCATATGAGCTGGAGCTACCAGAGGGTAGCAGGATACACAACACCTTCCATGTATCCTGCCTCAAGAAGGAATTTGGACATCAGGTCACCACTTTGGCAGATGTTCCTCCACTAGATGAGGAAGGTAATTTGGTTCTATCTCCCAAGAGGATTTTTGATGTCAAGGAGAAAAGGTTGAGAAGAAGAGTCATTCAAGAGTACTTGTTCATATGGAGAGGATTTTCCATAGAGGATTCTACTTGGGAAGGAGAGAAGATCTTACAGGACCCTAATCTGGAGTTGCTTGAGGATAAGAAATATTGGGAAGGGAGGAGTGTAATGTCCCCTTCCAATTGATCATGACGGAGGATGACTTAATACCCTATACGACTCCCGTAGGATATAGTTAGCAAGGCCAAGGGAGTCAAGGAGGTTTATTTGGTGTCACTAGGATAAAGTAATGACAAATCCTAAAGTTACATTAAATAATATATATATATATATATATATGAAATTGGAGGGAAAATAAAGTGAGGGTTTGATTTGGTCAAAAAGAGGAAAGATCTAGAAGGCCTAGAGGAAGGATAAATAGAGGGGTAACCCTTATCTTTGGAATTATGATTTAATATATCATTTTGGAGTGATATTGGAGCCATTTATTCATTAAGGTTTAGCAAACCATTCCACTACTGCATTTTAGTTTCGATGGAGCAATATCCACCCTAGCTAGACAAGAGAGGAGTCCAGCTAGGATTTCTATTGGAGCTTCAGTTTGAGGTTATATTCAGATAGAGGTTGTGTCGGTAGTTTGTGAAGTTTTTCTGAAAGAGGTCAATCCAGAATTTGGCAGGTGTCAAGAGGGTTTTAGGGAAACTATGGTTTAGGGCATCCCCATGGGTTGAGTACAGGGTGTCCCGCAAGGCCCTTCTATATGACCATCCTCGTCCCACGAGGACCTTTGTGATTGGGGTTGTAGTAGGTTGTTTGAATCGGGTTCATGAGGGTTATAGGATGGATTGTAAGGACACTAGAAAATTAGACACTACCGGAGAAGAGCGGTGCAGGGCTTGGAGATATTTGAAGCAGTAAGCATCATAGATTGGCATCATTCCAAGTTTTCTTTGTATTGTTTATATTAGTAGATTTTGCATCTACCTTGCAGCCATTAGATTTGTGTGTTCATGAGTATTTTTCAATTGTTATAATATCCATTAGATGTCCTTTTATTGTTGTGATTGGGGGTTTTAATCCATAATAAGATGCCATGCTTATCTGCTCTTCTTTTTGTGTAATGGATGCATGCAATATGTTTGAAAATATTCCTATATGAGAAAACTATTTGTAAGGAGTTAACAACAACATTAATACAAAGTGTTTGACATATTTACACAAGGAGAATTAACAATTTTTTGATAGAAAACATAATATTCCCACCTATCCTAGTTCGGGACATTACACGATCATGACATTTATTGCATATGTTCTTCTCCTATTTGATAAGAAATGTCTATTTTTTATTTTCCTCTTTTACTTGCACTTATTGTAACATGTAAAATTACTAGTTCCTATGTACATTTTCGAAAAAAACATTCTAGAAATTGCTTACGTTGTTTGGTTTCATATGCATACTATCCATTCAATATGTGTTAGCAAGTTACATTTTTTTCCCTTTCCATTTTGCAAAGTGTTATCCCTCTATTTTTATTTGGTCTTTCACTTATGATTCTTGTTAAGTGAAGGATTACTAATTTCTTTGATAAGTTTAGATTCATTGATTGGACATCGGCCACACATGCACTATATCTCTTACATTCTACAACACCCTCTTTGCAATATGGTTAATTGAGACAAAGAAGTGGAGAACAATTAACAAAGTTCTTTAATTTACTCCCTCTAATTCCTTTATGATAAACTTCAATCTATAAGAGATTGATGTTGTCTTATGTAGGTTTCATCTATTTAATCTACAAAATTTCTATTATAGGATAGGTGATAGCCACGTTGATGTGTTTGTAGTCTTGTTTCACTTTTGGACACATCAACTGAGATATGTCGAGAAATAGTAGATCATTTTTTAATTTTCTTGGAGAGTGAGGAACTTGATGCTCTTTTGTCAATGAGCACTATTTAAATTGAACGATGATTTCCTTCAATAGCTACATGGTGTCCATGATGTAGAAATATATGTATGAAGAATGTCTTGCTCGACATTTCCCCAATCTCAAAACATAGGAATTGGGTTGTTGGGCGATATCGTTTTGCATCAAATATCTTGCTAAATGGTTACCCATTATCATTTGTGTTTGGTTGTTCACCAAAAATGTGTGATACCTCTATTTCAATTAAGTGAAATATGTATATCATTAACATAACATATTGTTACATGATCATTATGAACCACTCATGTCATATGTACCAAGTGAACCTAGGAAATATATTCAATGTATAACACTTCTATGTAATTGTGGAGTCCAACATTCCAATGTTTAGTTATACATGTTTTCTATAAAAAAATGTGCTTACCAAAGATCATATTGTTAGGGTATTTACTACTATTGTTGATATCCATCACACATTTTAAAAATCTATTTTTAACTTAACATGATGCTTTGACATATCGTCACTAAGAAAATGTTTAGCACAAACATTCTATAATGAAATCGGCTCACATCATATCAATGAAACTAGATTCATGGGAAAATTACTTCATGATAGCATCATAATACATGAGTAGTTTGTTTCAAATTGGAAAAAATATGTTATTAATATGTCAACTTTGTGCAAAAACATAAACATAAAAGGAGGTGATTCTACAATTTAATGGTTGTATAAATTATTCCATATCAACATATACATATGAGATATTGTTGGGATTAGTTGAGGTGGTAATTAAGAATGCCATAAGTTGTGAGAATGTATATCATAGTTTTTCTAGTGTGCATTGGATCTCACATTTCTTGGGAAGCATGGGCATGTGGAATTCTACTTATTTATCTATGTTCTTTTGTTTCTTTATGGGATTCCTTTACAAGTTGGCTATATTGAGGATGACTAGATAAAGGATAACATCCTATTCTATAAGGGACCTATAATACATGTGTATTCTTAAATGCATAAGAAGGGATCACTATTTATGTCATGACAAAGATAATATCTTTTTGGAAATTTGGTTGTGGTACATCATTGGGGCTATACTGAAATATCTCAAAATCCATTTCATACTAGTCATTATGCTATAGAGAGAACATTGCAATCTCACTCACTCTAAATATTTTATAATCCACAAGCTATGAAGAACTTCAACCAATAGGATGAAGTATTTTATTTCTCTAGATGAGTGGGTGTGATGATTTATGTTTACATAAGAATGGTATATACTAGTGCATTGAAATCGTCGAATACTTATATAATGTGAAAAATGGACTTAAAACCCCAATAACTATGATACGTATTTCACTAAAACCAATTATGTCTTCTCACAAGAACTATTCATCAATTTATAGTGGTATGTGAAATGTGTATATTGTTTGTAAAAATTATGTGTGTGTTGAGGAAAAGATATGAAATGATCTTACTCAAGCATTTTCAGATTCTTCTTGGCTAAAGAAAAATAGATGGGAATATCACCCTATGTTTATAGCCATCAAAAATAAAATCCTAACTCACAAGTATTGATTATAAGTGCTTAGGCTAGTCTTTTTCACAATTAAAAGCTTCCTAGGAAATTCATTTTAATATGATTTTCTGAATATAACAGTTGCTGAAATAAATGTAGAGACAGAAGTAGAGACACCAATATGATAATCAAGACATATGAGACATAAAGAAATCGTTTATTTCATTCCAATTTATCAAAGAGTCATTCTTCTTACAAAATTTCATACAGAAATTTCAGACCAAATTCAAACTTAGACATCCCTGATGGAACATACAAAAGGACCCCTGACAAAAGATCAAAACTGAACTCTAAAATTTGGATCAGCTTTCCACAGATTGTTGCCCACTCGACTCTTCACAATAGCCTTTGTCAGTCATGAAAAATAATTCACAAACAGACAAGTCTACACAGACTATCGAAGATAGATCAACACCTCTGACAAACAAGTCTTTGAATGATGTAATTCAGGCTTGAATCTTGTTGTCTACAATAAGACCCTGCTATCATAAAAAATAATTAGGCTTGCGATAAATTAAGGAATGAATGAAAACTGAACTATCTCAACATAAACTGAAAGAGAAGACCTTAGTATGCTTCTTCTTCTATCCTCCTCTTCCTTTTCCTTTTAAGCAAAATAGAATTGGTTGAAGTAGTTGAACTACCTTATTAGTTAAGTTAAATAAAATCTCAACCAAACTTTTAGATAGGGGGGAAAGTAATAAATCATAATAAGGGTTATAATTAAATAATAACTAGTAGGTGGGACCCCTTGTGACTCCCATTTAGCTCTTAACAATTATAGAATAACTTGTTAGTTAAACAAAAACATCTCTCCTTGTGACTCCCATCATCACATGCATGTTTGACAATTTATCTCATTGATATTTGACATTATTTTCAAAAATTCATTACCCATATATCCAAAACAAAACATGTTGTCCAAAACTTTTGAAGTCAACTGTCATCAACAATAAATAAAATAAAAACTCAAAATCAATATTTTCCACTCTGAGATTCAATATTTCCTTGATTTATGCTATCACCCTTTGATTTCCCTAAATTTTCCTTTGGTCGCGCTGAGCCTTTAGGCCTAATATCATTGATCACATGAGAACAATCATCCCTCAAATGCATCTGGGAAGACACAGATTTATCAAATCCATTGGAGAGTGAGGAAGGGGTAGCAGTGGATTTTCCTTTGTCAAGAGCATGGTGGGCCTTGGTTTTCAATCTCTTGCTAGCATGGGAGTGTTGAGCCTGAGATGTGATCATCTTCATGACATTATTATACATTTTTTTCCATATGTATATATGCTTTTTTTATCTTTCAAAGGAGATTTTTGAAGAATCTTATGGTAAAATGATACAATCGACATGAGGTGCGTATAATTCGTGGTTTTTTATTCAATCAAGTTTAATTTATCATATTTTATGGTTTACAAGAGTTAATTCATGTTTTTTTGCTGTTACAGGGCAAAACGCACCATGTTTCTTGGTCCGACACTTGTTTTGGCACTTGATCCGGCACTTGTTCTGGTACTCGATACGGCACTAGTTCCAGCACCCAATATTGCACAAAAACGCAAGCCAAGTTGGTGGTTATGGTATTGGCAGCCAGTGGTGGAAAAATCCAGCACATGGGTTTTGTTTTTCATCGCCCCCTCCAGCTACTAAGCTCAAGACAACTCGATTTCAGTTGTCAAAAGAGGGCGCTCATTGGGTTCCTCCGTTTTGTTAGTTATGGATGCATTTAATGTAATTTTCCAAATTTAGAGGTGGTTCGAACCTCCTGTGGTCGACCACCTGGGTTGTAATCTTATAAATACCAATAGGATGGTCACTATATTGTTAACCAAGTAGCATAAGCATCAGAATTGCTAGAAAAACGATTTTTCTCTGTTTCTAGTTTTACATTGACAAAATAGTGCCAAAACTATGTTTTTGGATTTTTATGGTGAATTTGGCCTGATGAGGTTGTGGTTTGCTTTTAGAGAGTGAAAACGAATTGCAAGGGGGGCCACCAGCAGTCTGCTAACTGTCTTCATGTCTATTTTTCATTTTTCTAATTTAACTTGTCTTTTCATTTTCCTGTGCATGTATATTTTTATTTAATTAATTAGTTTGTTGTAGCTTACTCTTTTACTTTTTTTTGCAGGTTAGATGATGATATGTGTTAGTATGTGTTGATTTTGTAGATTAGAAAAGGCTTGCAATTCTCTCTCTCATTATACTAACCCCGTGTGCAACGTAGATGTCAAATTGTGTTTTCTTTTATATTTTTACAGTCAAGTTTAGAACAACTTTTTAATTAGAACATAGCATAGTTTTAATCTGAGTTTCTTCTAACAAAGATTGGTAGATGGATAGATTTTCTTCCAGCTTTCTTACTTCATCTTTAGATAGATTTCACTTTCTTAGTTATTGGTTAAATGTAATTGTCAATTCACTTTTTAATATCATGTTTTTAATTTCTGTTTTCAGTCATTTTCTTTATCATAGCTTGAATGATTAAAATAGACATAGTATAGTTTCCTTTCATGCAATTTCCTTTCATAGATTAAAATGAAATTAAATTGCTTAGTTATATAATGATGATTGCGTTGTGATGTCGATGGTTTTTACATGAATATGCAGGGTATTTAACATTACTTTTATCATGGCTAAGTTTTCATTGGACTGTTTACTTCACACCTTTCCTTTTTCCATTGAAATTAGTATCGAGCTTATACAATTAGAACTGTCCTTTGTTTTCAAGTGTCATCGAGATATCATCTTTCACCACCGAAGGAATTCACACAACCACCAGCATCACATTTGAGTGTTTCATAGGTTAAAGTTAGTTTCTTGCTTTCATAAGTTAGAAAAGATAGTTTCTTGTTTTCATAAGTTTAGTTGATAGTCTTTCTTGCTTTCGATAGAATAGATTTCCTTTCATGCATTACATCGAGCATTTAAATTTCCTTTCACACAAGAGAAATAGTTTTTCATTAGGCATTTAGTTCACTTGCCTCTTAGGCTAGGTAGTTGTTCAATGAGAAGTCTTTTCTTACTTGTCTTTTTCTTTATTCTTTTGCTTGCTTGTCTATTTGCTTTAATAGGTTAGTTAGGTGCTTTTGCTTGCTTGTCTATTTGTTTTAATAGGTTAGTTAGGTGTCTTTGATTACTTTTCTATTTTCTTTAATAGGTTAGATGGGTGTTTTTGCTTACTTGCTTACTTATTTACTTTCATAGGATAATTGCTCATTCAATGTAGGTTGGCAATTTAAAGGTAGTTTGCTTTCATCATTTGCTTAGTATACTTAGTAGTTTACCTTTGCTTACTGTCATGAACTAGTTTGCTTTACATAGAGTTTTCATTCGATTTCTTAGGAACTATCCATCAGTGCTTGGCCCAAAAGTACTTAGGTTACCTAGTTTCAATTTGCTTAGTAGGGTTTGTTCATTAGATAAGTTTGCTTGAGTAGATTAGCCCTAGATAGTTGCTTTTCGTAGTTAGACTATACTCCTACCAACCCTTTTACCTTTGGCATATATTTTTCTACAACTCTAAGTTTACTTACCCCGGGTTGACAATTTAATTGAGGTTAGTTTATTGTCTTTTTTAGTACATATAAAACACCTAACATTTTGGCGTCGTTGTCGGGGAGTTGTCTTAAGGTAAGAAGTAATTGGGAATTAGGTCATCCTTAGACCTTATCATTAGTTTGGTGGTGGGGGAACTTTAAGATGAGAGGTAAGAACCTGCACATCTTCTATAGCAGGTTCCCCCAAACCCAAAAGTATTTTTTCTTTTTGTTTGCTTTCATGAATAGACCTAGGGATCAAATGGTAGCTTTTTCTTTTGTTTTTTCTTTCTTTCATGAATAGGCCTAGAGACCCACAAGGTAGATACATTAAATCAAAATCAGACCTTTCAACCAAGGTTCCTTCCGATCTCTTTGGGGGAAGGAACATTTCGCTTATAAAATCCGTAGACCGATACCGAAAAATAGAAGCTAGCTCGACTGAAAGAGCTAAAATAGTCTCTGAAGGGACTAACATAGGGAGCACTATAGAACAAGAAATTGAAGCATCAATCATACTAGGACAGGAGGCAAGACCACTCGAGTCTTCCACAAAACCAAGCAATACAACCTTTGCTTTACACCACCACCAGGGACTCTAATTTTAAATATATCATAGAACCTAAACATCTGAATCTTTTGTTTGGTAGCTCAGCCAGTGTAATTATCTCTCAAATTGACACAAAAACTTTGGCACCAATAATCTCAACTGACTCGAGTAGAGTCTCAAACATCCAATTGGTAGGAAGACCTTTTCATCAAAGGGAAACATTGTTCTCTTCAAAGATAAAACCACTTAGGTACTCTCTTTTTGGAAACTAAGAAAATATGGGTGATCAGGAGGACCATAACAATGTCAGACACGGAGAGGAAGAAGAAACTGGAAACCAAACTGAAACTACCTTCGGGTTTCCAATTTTAGACACCACTCTGAATGTCAACATGAAGAATATTCCTCTCTCAGCACTACCTACCTTTTATGGTAAAAAAAGTAAAGATCCAGACACCTTCCTATTTGAATTTGACATCTTGTGTAGGAGCTACAATGATCTGGATTAATTTTTGACACGAAATGAGAGTAGAGATATAATAAAGAAATGCACAGAGATATCACGTATATCCAATAATATAATAAAAATATATAAGAGATGAAACCATAAACACAAAGATACAGTAATACACGATTTCTATTAATGAAAGAAATGTACAGAGACTATAAAAATACAGAGTGGAAGACTCGCTAGAATGGTGGCAGCTTATCTCTGAGAAGAGATGTGACGGCTACTTTCATTCGCAAGAAGATGGTTAGAATGAGGATCTCAAGACCCTTTTACAATAAGTAGGAATGTCAAAAACCCTAGACATCCAAAAACCTAACTCTATGAGATGAAGCGTCAAAAGTCATGTGGGCCCCGATTGGGTAAGTTAATACATCAACTTACCGGGGTCGTAACATTTGCATACGATATCTATTTTGGGCATGTGATAGCCCGTTGGAAAGGTACCATAAAGGAGATTCATTTTTGAGTCTCAATCATTCCTTTGAATATCATTGAGGAGCTCTATCCCTAAAAACCTTCATTTAGGTCCTCAAAATGGCCCTAGAAGTGAAAAACTACTAAAAATAGTAAACTGCCAAAATTGCCAGAAAACTGTTTTGAGCCAGTTGGACAAGGTGGGTGGCCACCAATATCCACTTGGATAATACAACTATGTACAAGATGCCTAGAAATTAAAACTCTTTCCTTCCACCCTCAAAGACTCTGCACTAAGATGGTTCATGGGGTTGGGAGAATCCAGTATTAGGTCTTAGGAAGCCATGAAAGACATATTTCTCAAGAAGTACCAAGACTAATGCAAGACCAAAGAGTCTCGTAATGACATATTTAAATTCCAACAGTTAGAATACAAGACCCTTGAAGACTATATGGAAAGATTTGGTTATATCTACCAGAAGTCAAAATACCATGACCTCCCAGAGGATGAAGTTAGGGCTCTTTTCCTTAAGGGAATTTCAGAAGAATATTTAGAGATGCTTAACCTAATGGAATCAGGTGATATCTCTCATAAACCCTTTGCTGAAATATGTGAAATGTGTAAAAAATACTCAAGGTGTAGAGCCAAAACAAGGACGAATGTTTGGGACCCTTACAATAGAAACTTAAAACCAATTAGTTCAGGTGGTATTACGAGAGCAGAGATAGGGAACCTTTTAGAAAACTTCAAGACTGAAATCTTAAGAACAATAGGTTCCTAGTTGGATACCCTTAAAATAAAAAATAAACAGGAGGAGGAAAATGCAGCAATGAGCATATATTGCCCAAGATGCAGGAGGAAGCATTCCTCAAGGGAATGCCCATTAGATAAAATTTCAGTTTGTGGCTTCTGTACATAAGACCATGTGACTGAAAAATGTTCATCATTGCCCAGTTTATTAGCCATCTATAGGAGTGGAGATCCTAGGGAGTCTTCTTATGCACCTAGGAGGCCATGGCAGCCTAGGAATCAACCCACATACCTGGATTTACAGTCTCAAGTTCCACCCTATTATCAACAACAATAGTGGAACTCACCAGGTTGGAAAAACTGGTCTACTCAGTACCAAGATCCTTGGATTAAAGGGTGGAGGGGAGGACACAACCAAGGAAATCCTCAAGCTCCACCTATTACTATGTACAACCATCCTTATTCTCACTTCTCATCAAACACTCTACATCCTTTGCCAGGTTTTGTTCCACCACCTTTACCTCCTATCCGACAACAAAAACTGCTCCAATTTCAAAATACAAGCTCCCCAAAACTAACACTATTACTGGCACATCCAGTATTGAATCCCAATAATAAGCCCCGTCAACCTCTTAACAATGTTGAGATGCAGGCCTTTTTGACATATGTCATTATTCATGTTCCATTACAGGAAATGCAACTAAGATCGTGAAAAGTTCTAGATAGGCAAAGACCTTTAGTAGTCATCCAGAAAGAAGAAGAAGAATAAGAAACCACCCAACAACCCACGGATGACACTAGGTGGGAATATGTTATTATCTCGAAGGATCAAGAACCCAAGCTTCCCCAAAATGAACCTTTACAAATTATGAAGGTCCCTCCTTATCCAGCCCGATTGGTAATCGAGAAACCTACTACCCGACCAAAATTTGACATTCTTAATGAATTGAAAAATATTTGTGTCAAAATACCCCTACTTCAAGCCATTAAAGACATTTCAATATATAGTAATTTTGTCAAAGAGTTGTGTATCAAGAAGCTAGGTAGGAAGAAAAAGGACCCTCCTACATTACATTTGATAGGAGGACTCTCTTAGTACATATCAAAGCAGCCAAAGCTGGCAAAGTATGGGAATCCAGGAAACCCCGTAGTGACTATAACCATTATGGAGGTCTCCATCAGAAACACTCTCATATACCTAGGGGCAGCCATCAATGTTATGAACACTACTACCTTGGAATGATTACAATTACAACCTCTTCTTCAGCCTACCCCAACCATTTTGGAATTAGCAGATAAGACTAGGGTTACACCTGAATGGATTTTAGATGATGTCATGGTTACTTTAGCCTCATGGGAGTACCCTGTATATTTTCTTGTCATTCATTCAAAGGATCCTGCCTGAGGCCATATTGTTATTTTGGGAATACCTTAGCTAGCCACAACCAATGCATTTATTGGTTGTAGAGAAGGAGAAATGACCATCTCAAATGGTCTCTCTATCCATAAGCTCACCATTTACCCTCCAGCTCAACCTATTATGGACAATCTATGGTGGCTTGAATGTCCATACTAGAATGAAGACTGGGAAGAACTCGTATTGCCTAGTGAACATGAAAGGGCACTCTAGGAGCATACACCAGAAAATGTGCTAAATCAATTCATTTATGCTATTACATGTGTGGATTTTCCATAGTATTTTCCCCAATTTGAGTACATGTTTGGGGAAGAATTTAAAAAACAATTAGATCCATTTGTTTTGTCTTAGACATCTTTTATTTTTGAAATAGATGAGTCTTCCATGTCTTATAGTATGCCCTATGAGATTAGTCCAAGGAAATTTTTACATATAAACTTCGGGCTAGATACAAACCAACATAAATAGTTAGTAGATATCCTTAAGGAACAATCAAGAGCATTTTCCTGGGAATACCCTGACATGAAGGGTATACATCCTGACACATGCATCCACCATATATACACCTAGGGGGAAGTGACCCCTGTTAGGAAACCCCAGAGAAGGATGAACCCAACACTCAAATATATAGTCAAGGAGGAGATTCAAAAGTTTCGAAATGTCAGATTTATCTATCCCATCTCCGACAGTAAGTGGGTATCCCCACTTGTAGTGGTTCCAAAGAAAGTGACCGGGAAATGGAGAATTTGTGTTGATTTCTGGGAACTCAATAAGGCCACTTTTAAAGACTACTTTCCTCTTCCTTTTATTAACCAAGTTCTAGATACCTTGTCCGAAAAGAAGTATTTCTCCTTTCTAGATGGGTACAACGGGTACAACCAGATTCTTATAGAACTCGAGGACCAGGACAACACTACCTTTACTTGTCCTTGGAGAACCTATGCCTATAGGGTCTTACCATTTGGATTGTGTAATGCTCCTACCACATTTCAACGAGAAGTATTAGGGATATTTGTTGATCTTATTCATGATTGTGTGGACATGGATGACTTCACAGTTTATGGAAACACTTACCAGGAAGCCTTAGACAAATTATAAAAGGTCCTCATCAGATGCCAGGAAATGAACCTATCCCTAAGTGTTAAGGTCCTAACCCGCACATAGGTAGATCAATGTATTCGGATGTAATAAAGGTCAATATTAATAAGACCTTTCAATAAAATAGAATAAGGCGGATGTAAGAAGACCTAATAGAAGCTTCT
>ML780047.1:406505-430440 GCA_009831015.1 Picea engelmannii
ATAGAGCGCTGCTCGACTGGAGGTTGCCCCCTCGAAGAGGCCTGTGAACATTGCTATCTGATTCAAAGTGCTATTTCTGTTGCTATTTCGTGAATCATTTCTGTGTATTGTGAAGATTATGCGAGATATTTTACTGTTATTCTATTATTTCTAGCATTTCGTTTCTGTTCTGCATATTTTATATATCTGGTATCTTGCACTAAGTCATGAAAAATGAAAAATGTTGTTAACTGAAGGAGTGGTTCTAGGACATCATGTTTCATCTGAAGGAATAAAAGTCGATCCTGCAAAGATTGAGGTAATTATTAGGCTCCCACCCCCGAAGACTTAGAAAGAGGTGAGAAGCTTTATTGGACATGCTGAATATTACCGACGGTTTATTGAAAATTTTACAAATATTTTTTCACCTATGTTTGGATTATTGATAAAAGATGTTGATTTTGTTTGGACTGAGCATTGTCAAACTGCCTTTGAAACCCTGAAAGCCAAGCTGTCTGTGGCACCAATTGGACCCTCCCATTTCATATATCCACTGATGCCTCCAAAACTGCAATAGGAGGGATATTAGGATAGAAAGAAGAACAACAATCCTATGCCATTTATTTTATAAGCAAGAACTTGTCCCTTGCTGAGTTGAACTACACAGTCACCGAGAAAGATTTCTTGGCAGTTGTTTATGCTATTAACAAATTTCTTCATTACATTACAGGTTATGAAGTATTTGTACACACTGATCATTCTTCCATTAGGTTCCTCATGAATAAACCTATAACTAATGGTTGAGTGACTAGGTGGCTCTTGTTATTACAAGAATTTAATATTATTGTGCTTGACCGACCTGGAAAGGATAATGTAGTAGCTGAATTTATTTCCCGAATAAAGAATGAGGATGATGAAATCCCTGTAGATGATAGTTTCCCAGATGAGCACCTCTTTTCCCTCTCTATCAATACCCCATGGTTTGTAGATATGGAAAACTATCTGGCTACTAGGAAGTTACCATCTCATTTGTCACCTAATGAAAAGCGGAAAATTATTACACAGAGTGCTAATTACTCTTGGGTTGGTCATGATTTTGTTCACACAAGTCCTGATTTGATTATTTGTAGATGTGTCTGAGAGGAAAAGGTCCTTGAAGTACTACGAAGTTGTCATGATGGACCATGTGGTGGCCATTTCTCTGACAAATGCACAACATATAAGGTATTACATTCAGGTTACTATTGGCCTAGCATTTTCAAAGATGCTGCAAAGTATGTGAGAAGTTGTGATAGTTGCCAAAGGATAGGAAGGCCTACATCATCTGACGAAATTCCTTTGCAGACCCAAATTATGATAGAACCCTTCGAAAAATGGGCCCTCGACTTTGTAGGACCAATTTCACCCATGTCCCGTAGGAAGAACTATATTTTGGTTTGTACGGACTATGTCACCAAATGGGTAGAGGAAAAATCCCTATTTAGGGCCACAGAGAAATTTGTTGTCGAATTCATCTATGAAGACATATTTACCTGCTTCAGTGTCCCTCATGAAATTGTTACCGACCAAGGAACTCAATTCACTTCCAAGCTAATGAAATAGCTAATAGAGAAATATGGGATTAAACATTTTAAATCTTCTCCATACCACCCGCAAGCCAATGGTCAACAATGGTCAGGTAGAATCCACAAACAAAGTTATGGAAGCCATCTTGACCAAGATTGTTCAGTTACATCACCAAGATTGGGCTGACAGGCTCCCAAAGGCTTTGTGGGCATACCAAACTACCTGGAGAAATACCACTGGGCATACCCCTTATGAGCTAATGTACGAGAAACAAGTACTTTTACCAATAGAATTCCAAGTAAGGACCTTATGTATTTCCACAAAATTAGGATTGAACCTGGATGGGGCTCAGAAGCAACGAGCTCTACAATTGAATGAATTGGATGAAATCAGGCAAGACGCCATCCAATGGACAATATTGGTCCAAAACCATAGGAGCAAGTGGCATGACAAGTTTATTAAAAATAAACACTTCCAGCCTGGTGATTGGGCCTTGTTGTTTGATTCCTGGTTCAAAAACTTCAAAGGAAAACTTACCACCCATTGGTTGGGCCCTTATGAGGTAGACACTGTATATGACAATGGAGCTGTAAAAATTAAAATAATTGACAATGGACAAGTCTCCTTTGTGGTAAATGGACACCAAATTAAGTTTTATCATAAGCCTATTTCTAGAGAAGATTTTCTACAAGTCATGACAACTGACAAGGCATTGGCCTTAGTAAATGGGGAAGTCCCCCCTTGTTCTTGAAACATTTTCTGAGTTTCCTACTGTATATATGTAAATATTTTTTGTATTTTTTTAATAAGGCAATTCTAGATATTTCTGTAGGTAATTATTTCACCGGGAGTACATTGTTTCAAGGATCTTTCATCAAAACATTGTTATACTTGAATTTTGTGTCTGCTAAAGCATCAAATGAATAGTGACTTATTGAAATTAGCCATGTTTTTGCGAAATTATCATTTTTAAGGAATTCTAAAGAAGTTGTTCTTGAAACTCTTCACCACTGTATAAGGAAGTGATACCATAACTATCAAGCCTAGAGGTCTCTCGTACAGTTTTTCCAAGAAACCTGAGTAAGTAAGTCAAGTGTCTTTATCAAATAGTAATAGGGAGGTCTCATTAGAAGTTAGTCATGGAAACATCATCATAATTACAAAATAAGACAGTGAGTTGAGCCTAGAGATACCTTTATGTTCTTTCTCAATGGTACCATCCACTAGACACTAAATAACTTGATTATATCATATCTTTAGATAGGCCACGTCCTCTTAAGTACCCCTTACATCATGACAACCACTAAACAATATAACAGAACATCATCTTCTAATATAAATACCATCCCAATTAAAAAGAAAAAGAAATAAAAAGTTGTTTCAGAGTTGTTCCCCCATCTTCTTGCATAAACAATCTTATAATAAAATATTAATGGATGGAGGGCCAGTCTCTGATGGTTTAAGAGGCTAACCCGACGAGATACTGAACAGATCGGCTGGCAGTGGGTACTGACTTGTGGTATGACTAGTTAAACTTGTCGAAGTATCGAACAGGCTTGCTGGTAGTGGGGCATTCTACCTAGTGAGGATGATGATATGACAAAAGTAATTAATAAATCTAAAATTGTCCTGATGTACGACATTACTTGCAGACAAAGATGACATGAAGTATGTGTGGTTTATCTAAGGTTAATGAATCTCATCAATTTTCCATTGGTAAATGAATCTAAGACTATATTGAAACTCTCTTACCTACCTCTTCTTATCTATATATAGGATCTCTTATCCTATAGGTGGGGCCATATCCTAACTGTCTCGTCGTACCAATCTGTGAAATTTCATCTTTACAATTGACATACTGTAAATCTTCGGCTATTGGGGGATATTGACTAGTTTCCTATACTTTTAAATTGTGAAGTGTCACAATACTTAGGTGTGGGGGAGGGGTTCATGAGCTGACAAATGATCACTTCCTAGAGAAAAGATTCCTTGCAAGAATTTTTGTATTATTACCATGATACAGGTTATTACATTGGTAGTCATGTTATTTTTAAATGCTTAACTCCTGTGTGCTATACATTACTGAACTCATGCTTAACAAACCATTATTTACTAGTTATCTTCCATTACAAGTTGCATACTTTAGGTTTGAAAATACATGTTTTATGATTTCTATAACCTGTTTATTAAGGTTTTGACACTATATGTCATATACAAGAAGAATGAGTAAGCATGGTGCACTCTGCCTCTACACATTAACCACTATGGCTGTCAAAAATACTTCAAAATTGCAGGTTGTCCATTAAAAGAGGTGAAAATGCACTTAACACAAGGGTATCGGATGAAGTATCGGGTGAGGTGTCGGGTGAGGTGCTGGATGCAATGTCGTTTAAAGTGTCATTTGAAGTGCCATTGCATTTCATACCAGTAATTGTCCTAGATTCCAGGGAACTAGAATTCAATTACATTTAATTAAATTTGTTATTGGCATTGATTAAAAGATGCCTCATATGGTTATGATCAAATTTCCAAGTCAAAAGACTTGGACATTGATCTAAGTATGCACCACTCCATTGTTCTGAAGCTTTCCATCAAATTCGAATCTCCCACACATGGCATCTCGCGCGCACATGTGGGAAACGTCCTCCACCATAAGAGCATCCAAAATCAGGCTGGGCACTCTATTTTTTCATTTTCCCTTGCCATTTACTCTGCCCTGCGTTAAGAAATTGCGCCCAACCTCTGATGAATTCACCCTCTGTTCTAATCACACTCAGACTGTGTTAAACCCATGCCATTTCTTGGTTTGTTTGCACCCTTGCTTGGTAAAATTTTCCCTCTGTTCCAATTGCATTCAGACTGTGCCCAATTCATGTCTCTGTGTGGCTTGATTTCACCCTTTCTTGGTGAATTCAAACCCTTTCACAATGCCCCAGTGATACGAACCCTCCTCCTATGCAAACTTGTTTTCCATTCCAGAATTCACACAGTGTAGGGAAGTGTTCTTGCATGTTGGCTGGGGTCCATTTCTGTCGAGTTTGCAAGGCCATGATGACGGTCTTTCTATGCAATTTGCAGTTGGTTTTGATGGCAGGATAGCACATGTAGGGTCTCTCAATTTTGCAGTCACAGAAGAGTCAAATGTTGTTTCAACAAAAATTCCAAGAATGGGAGATAGGTGGTTCAAGAATCATCATTTGTTGTGCTCAAGTTACAACAGGGTGTTTAAGACCGAATTCGAGATAATTTCAGGAGCGAAAGGGTATGCTAAGGACTGGATAAAACCATAATTGGTCAATCCCCTTATCCTCATCACACAGTTAATTACATGTGAGGGTAGATACTCCACCTTCAAAGCTTGTCACTTTAGATCGCTGGTTCATTTTTTGTTCAATAAACCTTTAAAATTCCCTTTTTATTTTCTCAAAAGCTTGGCGAAAATGTCCTCTCAAGTGAGGAAAAATGTGACCAACCCCCACAATAGTCTCTTCCACCACAGTTTGATCAAACTCCTCATTCTTACTGAACTAGAGAAGCAGGGGAAAAGTTAGGATGCCTTTATCTACCAATTTGTAAATCCTCACTTGACAATTAAGACCGGCAAAAAGCCACTTAGCCTAAAAACTATCTCTCCATCCAAGCCTCACTCTCCAAAAACTCCAAACTCCCTTGCACAAACTCCCTCTTTGCAGGAACAATACTAAAAGTTTGTTGATATTCCTACTTCTTCATTGGGGAAGAATACCAAGAACAAAGACCAAAAGAAGCCTATTGTTGACCCCCCAATGCCTTCATTTTCTCTTGATCCTACACCTAAGAATCCCCAAGAAGTAATGAAGAAAGACTTTCCCATCATTCCCACAAACCAGAGAGGAGCCAACTGATTTGGTAAGGGAACTTTTCGGAAGAGTACCTAGAACATAAGAACCAAGCCTTATGCCAAGCCTCCACCTACTTCGGATCCTATCCAAGTATCCTTTGACCTTGAGAGCCCTCATAAGAAACCTAGAGAAGTCTCTGCGGATGGATTAGAGCCACTAAGGAAAATGAAATCAGAACCTACCTCACCTTTCCTATATTCCATCACACCTACTTCACCCATGCCCACTCTTGATCCTAAGTTTGATAAATTGACCACATCTCTCAAAGGACCTAAGCCTTCCTCAGTGATCACTGATTTTTCCCCAACTATAAAGGAGCTACAAAGGGAAAACCATCAGCTTCTCCAGCAATTAGAAGAGAGGAAGACAATAGATGCACACTTTCATCATGACAATGCAGTCCTTTAGAAAACAATTAACTCCCTTCAATGGTTGGTCGATGAGATGACCCAATATAACTGCAGCTTAAGAGCACAATTAAAGAAACATAAGATGCACAAGGCTAAGCCTACACATCAAGACGGAGAGGCTTCTAAAGCTGACCCTCCTCAACAAGCCTAGTTTCAAGGGATGATTTCTTTTTGTTTGCAATGGGACTTGCAAAATCATCGGTGTGGGGGTATGTTGGGAACGAGATATCATCATCTTCATGTCGTTATTATACACTTTTTTCCATATGTATATATGTGTCTTTTATCTTTCAAAGGATCTTTTTGAAGAATTTTATGGTAAAATGATACAATCGGCATGAGGTACGTATAATTCATGTTTTGTGATTCAATCAAGTTTAATTTATCATATTTTATGGTTTCCAAGAGTTAATTCATGTTTTTTTGTTGTTACAGGGAAAAAAACACCATGTTTCTTGGTCTGGCACTTGTTCCGGCACTTGATCCGACACTTGTTCTGGTACTCGATCTGGCACTCGTTTTGGCACCCAGTATTGCACAAAAACGCAAGCCAAGTTGGCGGTTATGGTATTGGTGACCCATGGTGGACAAATCGAGCACATGGGTTTTGTTTTGTCATCTCCCCCTCCAGCTACTAAGCTCAAGACGACTCGATTTCAGTTGTCCAAAGAGGGCGCTCATTGGGTTCCTGCGTTTTGTTAGTTATGGACGCATTTAATGTAATATGTTGAATTTAGAGGTGGTTCAACCCTCCTGCGGTCGTCCATCTGGGTTGTAAGCTTATAAATACCAATAGGATTCTCATTAGATTGTTAACCAAGTATCATAAGCATCAGAATTGCCAAAAAAATGATTTTTCTCTGTTTCTAGTTTTACATTGCCAGAATAGTGCCAAAACTGTGTTTTTGGATTTTTATGGTGAATTTGGCCTGCTGAGGTCTTGGTGTGATTTTAGAGAGTCACCATGACTTTCTGGGGGGGCCAGCAATAGTCTGATAACTGTCTTCATGTCTATTTTGCATTTTTCTAATTTAAATTGTCTTTTCATTTTCCTATGCATGTATATTTTTATTTAATTAATTCGTTTGATGTATCTTACTATTTTACTTCTTTTTGTAGGTTAGATAATGATATGTGTTAGTATGTTCTGATTTCATAGATTAGAAAAGGATTGCAAGTCTCTCTCTCACTATACTAACCCCGTGTGCAACGTAAATATTAAATTGTGCTTTCTTTTATATTTTTATAGTCAAGTTTAGAACAGATTTTTAATTAGAACAGAGCATAGTTTTAATCTGAGTTTCTTCTAACAAAGATTGATGGATGGATAGATTTGCTTCCATCTTGCTTACTTCAGATTTATATATATTTCACTTTCTTAGTTATTAGTTAAATGTAATTGTCAATTCACTTTTTAATATCATGTTTTTAATTTCTGTATTCAGTCATTTTCTTTATCATAGCTTGAATGATTAAAATAGACATAGTATAGTTTCCTTTCACGCAATTTCCTTTCATAGATTAAAATGCAATTAAATTCCTTAGTTAGATAATGATTATCTCGTTGTGATGTTGATGGTTTGTACATGAATATGCAGGGTATTTAACATCACTTTTATCATGGCTAGTTTTCATTGGATTGTTTACTTCACACCTTTCATTTTTCCATTGAAATTAATATTGAGCTTGTACCATTAGAATTGTCCTTTGTTGTCCAGTGTCATTGAGATATCATCCGTCACCACCGAAGGCATTTACACAACCACGAGCATTACATTTGAGTGTTTCATAGGTTAAAATTAGTTTCTTGCTTTCACAAGTTAGAAAAGATAGTTCTTGCTTTCATAAGTTAGAAAAGATAGTTTCTTATTTTCATAAGTTTAGTTGATAGTCTTTCTTGCTTTCGATAGAATAGATTTACTTTCATGCATTGCATCGAGCATTTAAATTTCCTTTCACGCGAGAGAAATAGTTTTTCATTAAGAATTTAGTTCACTTGCCTCTTAGGCTAGGTAGTTGTTCAATGAGAAGTCTTTGCTTACTTGTCTTTTGCTTTATGCTTTTGCTTGCTTGTCTATTTTCTTTAATAGGTTAGTTAGGTGCTTTTGCTTGCTTGTCTATTTGCTTTAATAGGTTAGTTAGGTGCCTTTTCTTATTTGTCTATTTTCTTTAATAGGTTAGATAGGTGTTTTTTCTTACTTGCTTACTTATTTGCTTTCATAGGATAGTTTCTCATTGAATGTAGGTTGGCAAGTTAAAGGTAGTTTGCTTTCATCATTTGCTTAGTATAATTAGTAGTTTACCTTTTCTTACTGTCATGAACTAATTTTCTTTACATAGATTTTTCATTCGCTTTCTTAGGAACTATCCATCAGTCCTTGGCCCAAAAGTACTTAGGTTACCTAGTTTCAATTTTCTTAGTAGGGTTTGTTCATTAGATAAGTTTGCTTGAGTAGATTATCCCTAGATAGTTTCTTTCCGTAGTTAGACTATACTCCTACCAACCTTTTTACCTTTGGCATATATTTTTCTACAACTCTAAGTTTACTTACCCCGGGTTAACAATTTAATTGAGGGTAGCTTAGTGTCTTTTTTAGTACATATAAAACACCTAACAGGGAGGACTACGTTGGTGAGTGGACACGTGCAGCTTGGAAAATCTAGTTAATAAGCAGGGGAGAAGGTAAGGACAAATTGGGCCAGCCATGATGCTAGGAGATTGTCGGGTGGACAATCTCTTGCCATCCATCATTTTTGGGAACCTCGGGTTGCAATGAAACATGAGAGGGCATGGAAATACCAGGGTCTTGTGGAGCTTGGAAAGGAGGCCTTTTAGGCCTAGTTTGGACCACTCCCTGCCCAATCCAATTGAAAAATCTGGCATGAAACAATTGTCCTAACTCTTGTGAGTTAGCATCAAAGTGTAATATGAGAACCTCTGAGACCAATGGTGCACACACAGGGTATACCACAAATGATTTCACAGACAGGGTGACAATTCCCATGATAGGAGAGATTATGAACATAGGAGCAAGGTTCCATTTTGGCCTTGTAACAACTTAGCACACGCAGGCTATAACCCTCATGGATCTTCTAGCCAACCAACTAACAATGCTGAGATGAAACAGAGCCGAGAAGAAGCAATATAACCCACTGAGAAACCCTTAGTAGGATGAACAACCCATACCCAAGTGAAACAATGCGCAGTGACACAAGGCGTTTCAAAATCAGTGAACTCCATAACCGCAAAAGACTGGGTATGGGATATGAATGCGGGGAGATAGCCAACCAATCTAGGCTAAATGAAACCCTCCAACTAAAACCAGCAAGGATGAAAGAGATCATTTATGACTGCTAACACTCAGAACGACCAATAACACCGTGACTTCAACCATTATTGCAATGAAAACCATCAACGATTCGTTCCAGAAAAATGTCACAAATTTACATAGTTACCATACTTAAATAAAGAATAGACCCATACATTTTGAGCCAATACATATTTCATAACCAGACCAGATTCATGGATGGCAGAAAGGTATACATGTAACCAAAAGCACCTTAAAACATGAGTTGGTCGAGTGGTTCTTCCTCTGCTTGAAAGTCAGAGCCTAACCATATCAAACATAGTTGAACAATAGCCCAAACAGGGTGGTGGCTAATGGAAGGATTAAGGGTGGCGTGCAATAAATGCACATCGCCTCCACCTTCCATTCATTTAATTTCTCAGTACATGCTAGCCCATTAATCCGTTAACCATTCAATTAAACCATGCATTGGAATTAGCATCTATCACTTGTCAAATGCACCACCCACACCATATCTTACCATTTCCAACTATATGATAATTCATATTAGCCATGTCTTTGTATAACCCAATAAATCACATAGATATTAAATTGTTATCTAGGATTATCAACGATCATTTCAATTTCAATGCATGTAGAGTAGTATATTATCATAGTCTAGTTCCCTCCTTTTGCATTTTGTTACATTGATTTTATTTCTTTCCCATTGCTCTTATATATTACTACGGACATGCCTCTTATGCAGGTGTCCTAGTAATGGATCCAAGAATAGATAGCAATGATAACAATGAGTAACATAGGTCGTCGTAGCATAAAATTTGAGCCTAGAGAAGCAGAAAAAACACATAACATGCCTTATCCATAATTCAATTGTTGTGATTAGAACTAACACATAGTAGGCCTTATCCATCTTCAATAAAACCAAGATTTCACCAACCATGTAAGAAATGTAGAACAACAACATAACCATGAAATAAGAACCATATTTGATCTCCAATCTACAATGGGGTCCCACCTACTAGTATTATTTATCTTGTTAGCTTATAATAATAGGCTCTAACAATACTTTGCAGGAAAAAACTCGTTGCAATTTTAATCGTCAACAAAATGGAGACTCCACAGGGAAATTTGTTTCCAACATATTTAGAACTTAGAACACATGGTTTCCCAAACCGATAACAATAGGTCAAGAAGATATAACCAGGAAGATTATGCAACAGGGGGAAGTGAGGGGATTTAATAAAAAAATGACCGGGAAATGGGGAATAACTCATGAAAAGTGTTAAGTATGAGGGGGTTTATCTCTGTATGCATAATCATTCAACCGAAATCGGATCTTAACTTAAAGGAGGAAATTTATGGACTTTCTCTTTAAAATATCAATGGATGAAGAAATGACAACAAGAAGCGGGAGATAATCAATTCTTTATAAGACAACAATGGAAATAGATAACAAATTCAAGGGTGCCTTCAGGGGAAACATCGTAACAATTGTGTAATCTTGATTGGTATTGACTAACAATGCTTTGCAGGAGTGTCACTATGGAATAACTGATCCAACATCCTATTTTGACCAAATTAACAAGAAGACGGTAGGAAACAAAATCATGACAGAAGCAAAATCACTAAAACTAAAACAACAACAATAAAATGACAGAAACATAAAAGAAGTAGGAAATTTTAAAACAGATAGCAGGAGTCAAACTAATGTAAGGCATAAAATAAAATAGTGCAAAAATGAAAGAAGAGCTAGGTTACTAGTGTACATAAAATCAAAACAGCATTAGAACTTTTCAAGTTGGTCCCTCGCAATGTTTTAAGCGAGAACCGTTAGTGTTGTAGGAAAACAATTACTCATGTAAATCCTTTAAAATGCAAGAGTTAGTATGCAGGGCAAAAGCAATTTTGGAAGGACCCAGAAATAATACTTGGAACTCCAAGGTAATTATCATCCCTTTAATGTATATGATTAGATCATCAAGGTAGATATGGATGTTGATCAATTCATCAAGATTTGTGTGTATATGCCTTTTAAAAGCGATACTTGCATTAGGTAAGCCAAAAAATAGGCATCTATAAATCATGGTACCCAAATTTGAGATAGGAGTGGTTTTGTGAACATCTACCCCTTTTACCTTGATTTTCCTGTAACCCCAAAAAATGTCAACTAAGGGCCTCATCGATGACCTTACAACTTGCCACATAATCATTTCCATATTGAGAAAAGGAAAAGGATTTCTCATAATACCCTGACTGAAAGTGCGAAAATTAATGTTGGTTCTAATATGATCAGTGATCTATGAAACATGTACCCAATTGGAAACCCATTCATATTAGACTGGAAAGATAATCCCAGCCCTTAAGAAATTTTCCAACTCCCTTTGAAAAGTTTCTTTAAATGCAGAGTTAATAGGTCTTTGTTTTTTCCTAGTTGGTTTCATGCCTTCCTTGATGGGGATATCATGTTGTATAAGACCAAGATCAAAACCACGAAGATCCTTATAAAACCAAGAAAAAACATCTTGAAATTCACCAAGTAGCTTGTCAAACTTCATTTCTTTTATATCAGAATATCAGGTACTTATTCTTACATTCTTTGGAGATTCGAGTGACCCAATATTCAAAGAGATGGCTTCAACCATCTTCCCTCTTGACTCCTCTTTTCTTTGTATCTCCTTATTGCCTACATCAATCGATGAAAACGAACTCTCAAGAGGAATCAAGCCCATAGGAATCTTGTTATCTTCTATAGATATAATTTCCTTGGGCTTAAGAGGTTCATCTTGAATGAAAGCACAAATGCTCTCATTGTTAGGGAAGGCCTACCAAGATTCTACATTATCAGGGATATGCGGATGATATAAAGATTGAAAAGAACAATCAGGATTGTGAAGTAAAGGTTGTTGATTAGAAGAAGCTACAAATAAAGCTAACCGATCAGCCATTGAATTCAACTCCCTCTTAACATGAGTGATATTGAAAGATAACAAGTTCGAGATAAGTTCCCAAATAGTTTGGGTGTATCGTTTCATCATCTTGTTGCTATGAGAGTAAATTTTACGTACAAGATTCACAACAAGCTCAGAATCCCAAAAAACTGAAAGGTGACCATAGCCGAGATTATAGGTGTTCTCAATGCCTAATAATAAATCTTTGAATTCAGTGACATTGTTCATACAAGCAAACTCCAACCTATAAGACAAATTATGAATTTTTCCTACAGGGAAAACCAAGATAATTCTAGCCCCATTACCTTCATTAGAGAATGAACCATCAAAGTGCATGTGCCACATATCATCATCTAAATTGATTTATACCAAAGGAATATTATCCTCCTCAACAAAGATGGAATATACTCCTAGGTCCTCCTCGATATAGTTTACACTAGGATGTGGAACACTCTCTATGTACGATGAAATCCTTCCCTCTCTAAGGACTATAATGTTATTACCATTCTAAGGCATGGACAAATGTGTCCCATTGATGGAGAGGTATCCACCTATTAAGGCTTCCCAATCTCTTCCCAAGATAATTGAAATATTTCTTATAGGCATATCGATTACTTGAATACTAAGGGTTGTCCTTATTTCAGGGTGTGCGCACAAAACTAAGGTTACATATTTAATCTCACCTATGGTCATTTGTTGTAGGATATTATAGGAGAGCATTCTTCTAGTGTTTTCATTTGTACAAGACAAGCCTAGCTCTTCCATAATAATATTTGACATCACACTTGGGCCCGAACCGCCATCAATGAGGCAACAATGGGAAATCTTATCCATAATCTTTACAAAAATATAAAAAGGGGTATTTTTTATAGGGTATATAAAGTTATGTACACCTACTTTATTTATAGATGAATCCTCTTTGTTTACCAGTCCATAGAAGTTGGCTACAATGATGCAGGAGCATCGCCAACAATAAGCAAGCGTGGGGGCGGAAGACAGCTGGGACAAGCGCCAACGCATTTCAACACATTGCAAAAGTGTTTTGAGATGTTTTGAAATAAATGTGTGGGTGTTGATGTAATAGTTAAGAGGAAGCACACTTAGATATTGTAAACAGATCTTGAGCGATCTGCTCTCATCTGCAGTAGGTGAAGGCATTAATACATAATTAATGTGAGTAGGTAGATTTAAATGCAGATTATATAGTTTAGAGTGTAGGAGGGAAAACCGACTATAGACACCCTCATCTTGTATCATTGTAAAATTAGCATGATCAATAGAGCATAGAGCATAGAGGAGAAGAATAACATTCAACTATTGTGAGAGCGAGCAAAGAGCTGTATTTGAAACCACCCATGTACAGAAGTCCTAAATTAATACATGAATCTTTGATTCAGATTTATGGTGTTGTGATATTCTCTGTGTATGCATGTTGAATGTTATGCTTAGTGTTGTTTTACTCTTTCTGTCATGCATTTTCTTTTTATGCTATGTATGTATGATTTCTCGTTGAATGTCTGAAATCTGAAGAGAGGGAGAGTAAGGAATGAGTTTCAATTGTGTCTCTATCTGAGAAAGAGTTCCTGCAAGGAGTGCAGTGGAGTGTCCGCAAGGAGTGCATTGATGGGTTCAGAGTCCAAATCTTTGAAAAATCAGGAGAGATACAATTATGCTCATTCTCACAGAAGTGCAAGTTAAGCACAGGAGCCGTGCAAGGTGTGCGTAGGCTGATAAAGATCTCAGAACTTGTATCTAAGGTGGAATGGTTGAAAGACTATTGTCGCAAGGAGTTGCACAGAGTCAACCAGTTCAAATACTTAGGAGTATTTGAAGAAGTGTCGCAAGGAGTGCGTGAAAACGGTATCCCCATAATACTTGAGGATTTTTTCGATCAAGCTCGGGAGGGATAGGGTCTTCGAAGTTGTCGAAGAGAAGCTCAAGAGGGATAGTGCCTTGAAGTGTTGAAAGGAAGCATAGTGAAGTTGTTTTGTAGGTGGACAAGTTTCGTGAAGGAATACCTTGTTCATTTCGTAGGAGTTGTCAAAGAGGAATTGGATGGTCGAAATTCTCCGTGGAGAATTCGCAAAGTCTCGAGAGTCGTTAGATCTTGCAGAGGAGTAGGGAAGTTACGACAAGTATTCTTCAAGTGAAAGCTCAGGAGAAATCAAACCATAGGATCCAAGTCGACAAGGACTGTTGGATCACTCGTGAATTCTCACTTCGGGGATTCGTGAGTTGAAGGACTGAAAACCTTGCATCAGGATTCACAAAATCGCGAAGTGTGAAGTCCCGACAGGGTGAGAGGTTCCGTTGTGGGGCCAGCATTGATAATGAGTCAGAATTTTCCATTTCGGCGTTTCATAAGATAGGAGGTCGAGACTTTTGTCATGAAAGTCTCGAAGTTGCGAGTTGCGATAAGGAGTATCGAGGAGTTTGGGATCTCGACACTTCAGGTGTCAGGATACAAAGGAGGCAGTGCTTAAGGAGAAAATTCATGAAGTGCTGAAGCTGGGCATGAGAGACACATGGTAGAACCACAAGGCCGGCCCAGGTGATAGACAGGTGGACACGTGTCACCAGGAGGAAAGGAGTCAACAGTCTTTTGACTTCTCGCATCTCAGGGATTCACAGGATAAGAGTATGGGAGCTCGACACTACAACTCGTGAAGTGACGAGTTGTGAGAAGTGAGAAGGGAAGGTCAACCCTTACTAAATTTCAAGTCTTGGAGGTTCGCACAGGAAAAGCACGGAGGCTCAACCCTTAGACTTGCAAAGTCACGAAGTCGCGACAAAATTAGCGCTTATCCTAGCCAGTGGTCACGCATAGAGGGCCCCGACAGAAGGGAGCTATACCCATTTCGTGATCTCGGGTATCGCGAGATTGGGAAGAAAGAATCAGGAGTTTCGACTCATGAACTCACGACATTGTGAGTTGCGACAAGCGCCTTTGGGATTAGGCCTTGGTCATAGCGTTGTGGTCACACGGAGAAGGTGGAGCTCACACCTAGTGTTGTTCGAACAGGGGAGCTTCCGAAAAGGACCCATGGATCGATAGGAAAGAGATTCTAGGAAGGAATCGAAAGAGCTGATCCGGCTCAAAGAAGATAATGAATGATCCTGTGAGCGGACCTTGACTCGAGGGCCGATAGAGGGTTGGGGGTCTGCATCAAGTGGTATCAGAGCCCATAAATATTTCTTTTCTTTCTGTAGCAGGGAAAAGAAAGATTCACCATGCCATCGAGAAGAAGAGATAGGCAAACACCCGATCCACCAGAGGAGAGGGAAATGCCAGGAGAAAGGGGTAGGCAGGTGCCAAATCCAGCGATGGAAAGAGAGATGCATAACATACATGCCAGACTCGTGGACATGGAAATAAAACAGAGGCAAGCAGCTGGTGTTGGATATGTCAGTGAATCTAAAAGTGAAGATGAAGTTGGACATGAAGGAGAAGAAGTTGCAGCAGAAGATGTAGCAAATGAACGCTTGATTAGGGTTGTTGCAAGGATGGGTGTTAGAGCAGAAATGGACACTCCAGTATATGAGGGAAACTTGGATGTTGAAGAACTTCTAGACTGGATTAGAGCTCTGGACACGTATTTTGACTATGAAGAAGTCGAGGAAGACAAGAAGGTCAAACATGTTGTCACAAGATTGAAAGGACATGCAGCATTGTGGTGGGATGAACTACAAGTTGATAGACACTGCAAAAGCAAGCAGAAAATCAAGAGTTGGGATAGAATGATCACGAAGATGAAGGCGAAATTCATCCCCAAGGATTATCAAATCACTTTGTTTCAAAGGATGCATAATTTGAGATAGAAGCTGATGTCAGTGAAGGAGTACACTAAAGAGTTCTACAAGCTAAACATCAGGGCAGGTCATCATGAAAGTGATGATGAAAAGGTTGCCAGATTATGAATGTTCTGAGATACGAAATTCGGGATGAGATGAGCATGATGATCATTTCGGACCGTTGAAGATGCTTATCAAATGGCTTTGAAGGCTGAAGAGAAGTTGAGACGAAAGAAAAGTCAAAGAGGTCGAGGCAGAAGTCATCCCAGGGGAAAAATAGTTGTCTAAGATAGGAATCAGAATCCTAAGGAAGAGTGGAAGAAACCTCAACCTCAAATTGAGAGAGGTGGAAGCTCAGAGAGAGGGAAGTATACTGAATAAAGAGGATAGTATGTTGATAACAACACTTTTTCTCGCACTAGAGGAAGAGGAAGAGGGAGAGGTGGAGTAATAAAATGATTCACATGTGGAAAGAATGGACATAAGTCTTATGNAGGCAGAAGATGTTGAAGGCGGAAGATCATTAGTGATGAGGAAGGTTCTCTTGATGCCAGAAAAGGAGGCGGAGAATCCAGTGCAAAGCAACAGTCTTTTTCGGACTGCTTGCAAGACCAAGGACAGGGTGTGCAAGGTCAGCGTGAACAGTGGTAGCATAGAAAATCTCGTTTCTACAGAGATGGTAGAAAAGATGGAGCTGGAGACTATTGAACACCCAAGTCCGTACAGGGTTTCATGGATACAAAAAGTACATCAGGTAAATGTCACTAAACAATGATTAGTTGAATTTAAAATAGAAGGATATAACGATAAGATATTGTGTGATGTCATTCCCATGGAGGTTTGTCATCTATTGCTGGGTAGACAATGGAAATATGACAGGAATGTGATTCACGATGGGAGAAAGAACACATACACCCTAGAAAAGAATGGGATAACTCACATGTTGTTGTCGATTAAGGACAAAGAAGTGAAACCAGAGGTAAGCAACACTGTACTTCTCATGAGTGGGAAGGAACTTCTTAAGGAGGTTAAGAAGAAGGAAGATCCACAATTCATTGTGGTCAGGAAACCTAGAATTGTTTTGACCAACACAAGAGTGGATGATCTACCAGAGAAGATCCAGAAGTTACTGGAATAATTTGTTGACATAGTAGTGGAAGAACTACCTAGTTCATTTCCACCAATAAGGAGTATAAGTCATCACATTGATCTCATACCAGGAGCTAGTTTACTAAACAAAGCAGCGTACAGATTGATGCCACAGGAGAATGAAGAGGTTAAAAGACAGGTCTAGGATTTAATGGAAAAAGGGTTGGTTAGAGAGAGCTTGAGTCCATGTGTTGTTCCGACAGTACTCAGTTCAAATAAAGATGGAGGCTGGAGAATGTGTACAGACTCAAGAGAAATTAACAAGATTACCATTAGGTACAGATTTCCATTGCCAAGGATGGACAATTTGATGGATTGCTTGAATGGAGCGAAATGTTTTTCAAAGATTGATTTGAAAAGAGGATATCATCAGATTTGTATGAGAGAAGGAGACAAATGGAAGACAACATTCAAGACCAATGAAGGGTTGTATGAATGGCTTGTTATGCCGTTTGTCTTAACAAACGCACCGATCACTTTCATGATATTAATGAATGAAGTCCTGAAGGATTTCATCGGAAAATTTATCATTGTGTATCTTGATGACATACTGATTTTCAGTAAAACAGAGGCAGAGCATCTGAAACATTTGGCTATAGTGATGAAGAGGCTACAACAAGAGAAGATGCTAATAAACATGAAGAAATCCTCATTCATGAAGATAGATCTCATTTATTTTGGGTTTGTTATTTCTGCAGACAAGTTGAAGATGGATCCAGATAAAGTGGAGGTGATTAAGAAATGGCCATCACCAAAGAGTATCTTTGAAGTTCGAAGTTTTCACGAATTGGCTAGTTTCTACAGAAAATTCATTAGGAATTTTAGTGGAATTAGCACACCAATGATGGAAATAGTGAAGAAGAGACACAAGTCTTTTCACTGGACAGAAGAAGCTGAGAAAAGCTTCAATTTGTTGAAAAGGAAAATCATGGAACAACCAATTTTGGTGTTGTCGGATTTCAAAAAGACATTTCAAGTAAAATGTGATGCAAGTAGGTTTGCAATAGGCACAGTCTTGAGCAATGAAGACAGATCGATAGCATACTTCAGTGAGAAGCTGAATGAAGCCAAAATAAAATACTCCACGTATGACAAGGAGTTCTATGCTATTATTCAGGCATTGAAGAAATGTAGACATTATTTGATTCCTAAGGAGTTTGTCTTATACAGTGACAATCATGCTTTGCAATTTGTGACTCAATAGGAGAAGTTGAATCAAAGACATGTTAAATGGGTTGAATACATGCAGAACTTTACTTTTGTAATTAAGCATATTTTTGGAACTGATGACAAAGTTGTTGATGCTTTGAGCAGGAAATGTTTGCTATTGCAGGAGTTCAAAGTCAAAACTTTGGGTTTTGTTAACCTCACAGATATGTACAGAGATGATCCAGATTTTAAGGAGGCATATGAAGCAACCGAGAATCCAATTCTCGGGGACAGAAGTCAATGGAAAAAATACATGATCCAGGAAGGATTATTGTTTAAGGGTAATCAACTTTATATTCCAAAATGCTCCATGAGAGAGAATTTGTTGAAGGAGAAACACAGTGGAGGATTGGCTGGGCATTTCGGTCATGACAAGACATTCTCAAAGTTAAATGAGTCATATTTTTGGCCAGGAATGAGAGTATATGTCAAAAGATTCGTGGACAGATGTAGAATTTGTTAGCATTCAAAAGGAAACAGGCATAATGCAGGCTTATATCAACCGTTACCCATACCTAAGAGGCCATGGGATGCAGTAAGCATGGACTTCATATTGGGGCTGCCGAGAACACAAAGAGGGTTCAAATCAATCTTTGTGGTAATAAACAGATTTTCTAAAATGGCACACTTCATACCGTGTTAGAAAACCAGTGACACAACTCACATTGCGAATCTGTTTTTCAAAGAAGTCATTTGACTTCACAGCTTACCAAGGAGCATAGTTTTGGATCGAGACACCAAGTTCATGGGACACTTCTGGAGAACCTTATGGAAAAAGCTGGGAACAAACTTGTCATTCAGTTCAGCTTGTCATCCTCAGACGGATGGACAGATAGAATTTGTCAACAGAAGTTTTGGAGACTTGCTGAGAAGTTTGGTGACTGAACATCACAGTGAGTCGGACAACATTCTGCCATAGGCAGAATTTGCTTATAATGATTCAATCAACAGAAGCATGGGGAAGAGTCCATTTCAAATTGTTTATGGCATGCAGCCAAGGGGAGTTTCTGAATTGAAGGATTCGGAACAAAACACAACTAGGAGTGCTAGTGAAAAAGATTTTGCCGAGGCAATGAGGGAACTTCACAGCTAGGTGAAGGAGCGATTGCAGAACTTGATCCAAGAATATAAGCGAAGAACAGATCAACACAAGCGGAAAATTTAGTTCGAAGTTGGTGATTTAATCCTTGCACACTTGAGGAAGGAAAGGTTCCTGAGGGGGACATATAATAAATTGAAAATGAAGAAAATTGGACCGTGCCGGATCATAATGAAATTTGGGACAAATGCTTATGAGATCGAATTACTCGATGGGATCAAAATTTCTATGATATTCAACATCTCAGATTTGTACCCTTATAAAGATGAAGAAGCAGAAGCAGGTAGTGAACAACTAGAGGTTTAGTGGTCTAAACAGATTCCAGTTGCAGAGAAGCCACAGATGGAAAGCATACTTGACAAAAGAGTTAGTAAGAGGACCAGGTGAAAGGAGTATTTTGAATACTTGGTCAAGTGGAAGGGACATCCAGTTGAAGATGCCATCTCGGAAAATGAAGCAGAGATCCAAAAGCATGGTCAGACCATGTGAGAGAGTATGAAAATTTTTCAAGCGAGGGAGTATGATGCAAGAGCATCGCCAACAACAAGCAAGTGTGGGGGCGGAAGACAGCTGGGACAAGCGCCAGCGCATTTCAACACGTTGCAAAAGTGTTTTGAGATGTTTTGAAATAAATGTGTGGGTGTTGATGTAATAGTTAAGAGGAAGCACACTTAGATATTGTAAACATATCTTGAGCTATCCGTTCTCATTTGCAGTAGGTGAAGGAATTAATACATAATTAATGTGAGTAGGTAGATTTAAATGTAGATTAGACAGTTTAGAGCATAGGAGGGAAAATTGACTATAGACACCCTCATCTTGTATCATTGTAACATTAGCATGATCAATAGAGCATAGAGCATAGAGGAGAAGAATAACATTCAGCTATTGCGAGAGAGAGCAGAGAGTTGTATTTGAAACCACCCATGTACAGAAGACCTGAATTAATACATGAAGCTTTGATTTAGATTTATGGTGTTGTGATATTCTCTGTGTATGCATGTTGAATGTTATGCTTAGTGTTGTTTTACTCTTTCTGTCATGCATTTGATGTTTATGCTATGTATGTATGATTTCTTGTTGAATGTCTGAAATCTAAAGAGAGGGAAAGTAAGGAATGAGTTTCAATTGTTTCTCTATCTGAGCAAGATTTCTTGCAAGGAGTGCAGTGGAGTTTTCGCAAGGAGTGCGTTGACGGGTTCAGAGTCCAAATCTCTAAAAACTCAGGAGAGATACAATTATTCTCATTCTCACAAAAGTGAAAATTAAGCACAGGAGCTATGCAAGGTGTGTGCAGGCTGATAAAGATCTCAGAACTTGTATCTAAGGTGGAGTGGTTGAAAGACTGCTATCGCAAGGAGTTTCACAAAGTCAACCAGTTCAAATACTTAGGAGTATTTGAAGAAGTGTCACAAGGAGTGCATGTAGAAGGTATCCCAGAGTACTTGAGGATTTTTTTGATCAAGCTCAGGAGGGATAGGGTCTTCAAAGTTGTTGAAGAGAAGCTCAAGAGGGCTAGTGCCTTGAAGTGTTGAAAGGAGGCGTAGTGAAGTTGTTTTGCAGGTGGACAAGTTCCGTGAAGGAATACCTTGTTCATTTCGTAGGAGTTGTCAAAGAGTAATTGGACGGTTGGAATTCTCTGTGGAGAATTCGCGAAGTCTCGAGAGCCGTCAGATCTTGCAGAGGAGCAGGGAAGTTACAGTAAGTATTCTTCAAGTGCAAGCTCAAGAGAAATCGGATCGCAGGATCCAAGTCGACAAGGACTGTTGGATCACTTGTGAATTCTCACTTCGGGGATTCGTGAGTTGAAGGACCGAAAACCTTGCATTAGGATTCACGAAATTGCGAAGCGTGAAGTCTCGACAGGGAAAGAGGTTCCATTGTGGGGCCAGCATTGATAACGAGTCATAATTCTCCATTTTGGCATTTCGAAAGATGGAGGTCGAGACTTTTTTCCTGAAATTCCCGAAGTCACGAGTTACGATAAGGAATATCGAGGAGTTCAAGATATCGACACTTCGGGTGTCGGGATACAAAGGAGTCAGTGCTTGGGGAGAAAAGTTGTGAAGTTCCAAAGATGGGCACGAGAGACACATGACAGAACCATAAGGCGGGCCTGGGTGATAGACAGGCGGACACGCGTTGCTAGGAGGAAAGGAGTCAACACTCTTTTGACTTCTCGCGTCTCGGGGATTCGCGGGATAAGAGTACGTGAGCTTGATGCTACAACTCACAAAGTGACGAGTTGCGAGAAGTGCGAAGCGAAGGTCAACCCTCGCTGACTTTCAAGTCTCAGAGGTTCACACGGAAAAAGCACGGAGGCTCAACCCTTCAACTTGTGAAGTCGCGATGGGAGTTAGCACTTAGCCTAGCCAGTGGTCACGCGCAGAGGGAGCCAACAAAAGGTAGCTATACCCATTTCCTGATCTCGGGTATTGCGAGATCGAGAAGGAAGAGTTAGGAGTTTCAACTCACGAACTCGCGAGATTGCAAGTTGTGACAAGCGCCTTTGGGATTAGGCCTTGGTCATAGCGTTGTGGTCGCATGGAGAAGGTGGAGCTCGCACCTAGTGCTATTCGCATAGGGGAGATTCCGAAAAGGACCTGTGGATCGATAGGAAAGAGATTCCAGGAAGGAATCGAAAGAGCCGATCCAGCTCAAAGGAGATAAAGAATGATCTTATGAGTAGACCTTGACCCGAGGGCCGATAGAGGGTTGGGGGTCTGCATCACAACATAAGCTTTTCCTTCCATGAATTGTTTCAGATGCATTAGTTGTTCAAGGATGACAACCATGTCCAAAAGGGTTGCATCTTCTTTGATGTTGGTCAATTGATTCAATATATTGTACTTGGAAGAGGGGAGAGGGGAAATAATTCGTTGACTCTCAGGAACCTTAGGAACCTGAATGGTAGTAGTGGGTGAGGTTGAGCTCGGGCTAGAAGAATTGCGAAGGTGATCAAATTTTCCCTTGGGAGAATAGGCTTTGTTCCTAGTATTGACAATCATGACATGTTATGGTTCTGCAAAATCTAGGCCAACGATAGTAGTTTCTGGTATTTTACCAAAGATCTTATCTCTGGCACTCTTCCTTACCTCACATGTGGCTTCCTTGTGGTGTTCCCTGCACAAGTTACACCAACTTCGAGGAAAGATATTTTTAGGCTGAAAATCATTCTCAATTGGATTTATAAACGGGGGTGCAAAAGATGATGAATCTCTAGGGTGAGAGGGAAGACAGTTCCCTTTCGCTCTAACACTATCATACAATTATTCATATCTTGTACTAGTTGTAAGAGAGTGGACATTCTTGTCTGTTTAACTGAATCTCCCTTGTTAGCCCTCTATAATTTTCCTAAGGCTATGGAGGCAGTCGCAGAGGCAACATCAAAACCACTTCGATTCTCGGATCTATCCCTCCAAGACTCAGAGAGGGATCTCTCTATCTGATATAGATTTATTTTGAATAGGTATTAGGCTAGCTAATGGGTTCAGAGTTTGGATTTTTTAGTTGGTTTGGTTGGAGCAGGAGAAAAGGGCCATTGGGAAATGGAGTCACAATATAAGATTTAATAAAAAACAAATCCTACAGATAGCCTTATAGGGCAAGGTAGGCAAATTACTGGATCTAGTAAAATTGAATGAAATGAAAGAGGAGGAAAAAGAAATGATCAATTTAGCAATAGAGCAATGAAGAATTATGCCACTGAATATCAGAAGAAAACATTAATATTATCCGCAACTAGAAATAGAGTGTATCTTTCAAAAAATCTTCTCATAAACTTCTTCCAGATAATAAGGAAAGAAAACATATGGAAACAGAGAAAACAATTTACAGGAGGAGCACTTCACCAACATATTTGACACAGGAATCATGTAACCGTTGCGACTCTATTATTGAATTGATGAAAATACAGATGGCTCTGTGAGCTCTGATACAAGATTTAAATTATGGTCCCTAACTGATCCACCACATTCACCTTGAAAGCATAGGCTTTATAGCCTTTACATCAAAAATAGAGATCCTATTAAACAGGAACTGGAATACTAAAATAGTACAAGATCAAACAGTTTCCACAAAAACAGGATCGAATCCTATCTTAAGGGGCCAAAACCCTATCAATAATTTCACTTTCAAATTATTTTTTTGACAGCTGGGAAATCCTGGCCAAAAATAACAAAAATACCTAAACATATTGAATTGTCCGCCATGAGAAAATGGCTCGAACTTCTGCAAACAAGGGGGCCACTCAGACACATTTTTCTCTTCAACGGTGACACCTGGGAAAAAACTAAAGGAGGTTATTGTAGATGAGTATGTTTCAGAAAAAAAAAATCATTTGATTTCTCCAAATTTGCCTCCATATTGCCGAAACAGCTCTCGCAAAATCAGGATTGTAACTAAAAAATCAAAATTCTGGTAAAATAGGGCTCGAAGATGGCTTCGATCCGCCCTGCCCATGGCACCTGTGCAAAAAATGAAAGAGTTGTTTGTTCTACATTCTGTTATGGAAAAAAAACTCTCTCAGTTTTTCAAAATTTGCTTTGGTTTGCCCAGAATCGCCTTCATAAATTGGCTGGTCAAAAATGTTGCG
>ML780047.1:470524-510907 GCA_009831015.1 Picea engelmannii
GTTCTTGACATATCAAATCCCGATCCCTGAAACTCCGATGCCACCTGTCCTCTGCGCTGTCATCACACATGATTCGACACGTATTAAACACTGCCACGTGTCACTTTGATTCATTACTTGTATGTGTCTGAAGTGTTGAATCTATCTAACACTTGTCACTACCTGGTTGTGCCACGTGTCGCTTAGCTGACGTGGTCTGTTGACGTGGGTCGAGACGATGTTGATATGACGGTTCAGATTCCGTCAGGATTTCGCATATCGTGAAATTGGGGATTTCGTTATAGAGTGAACTTTGCCTTATGAAATCCCGATCCCCGAATTGCCGATGAGGCCTCCTGGCTGCCACGTGTCCATACAAATGAACGGTCCAAATCCCTGCTTGATTTAACAGCTGTGATTAAATCGTGAAATCGCGTCTCGCGATTCCGGGATTTTCATTGTTGAGGGAACAGGACATTTCAAAGTCCCGATCCCCGATTTGCTCCTTTGGGTTATCTCTCTCACAACTTTTACAGATCTGACGACCCTCGTTCTTTCGGGAAATTTGTATGAGATCCTACGGTCACTGACTCTTCTTCCTTTTTCCTCTGTAATCTCTTGATGCGCGTGTTTTCTTCAAGGATGTTCCTCCTGAGATTTTACTTCCAAATCCCCACGGGGTTTTATCCTTCTTATGCTGTTGTCTCTACTGTTGCCATTAATGACAACAACCATCACTGCATTCTATCCACTGAATTTTCCAACAAAGTTGTTTGGCACAGGTTGGTGCATGGTTGATGCACTTGTTTATGTTGACAGATTGATATTTGTTGAGGATTGTTGTCTCATCTCAGTTGGTGCTGATAATTTAAGATGATTCTTGCATATAGATCTGGTTCTCTTGTAGAGTTGTACTCTATTCAGTTGTTGATGAAAAACCCCTGGATTGAAGTCCATAATAAAAATAAAATTTGTACATACATTTTGTGTACTTTGTATTCCTTGTGGAGATGATTTGTTGATGATATGTTGCTGATATGTATTCACATCTAACTGATTATAAATGACAACAATGAGTAATGAGAAAATGTTGAATGTTAACTAAGGATTTTTTGTGTAAGAGGGGATTTTTGGGAAAACGATCCCCACACTCATTCACTCCCCCCCCCTCTAAGTGTGGTAGGTGTGTCCAAAATGATGCCCACTCAAATTTGTACAATACCCTTTTCATTCATGAAAACTAATTCACAAATAGACAAGTCTACACAGACTATCAAAGATATATCAACACCTTTGAAAAACAAGTGTTTGAATGATGTAATTCAGCCCTGAATCTTGTTGTCTACAATAAGACCCTGCTATCATAAAAAATAATTAGGCTTGTGGTAAATTAAGGAATGAATGAAAACTGAACTATCTCAACATAAAATCAAAGAGAAACCCTTAGTATGTTTCTCCTTCATCATCCTCTTGTTCCTCCTCTTCCTTTTCCTTTTAAGCAAATTAGAATTGGTTGAAGTAGTTGAACTTCTTCATTAGTTAAGTTAACTAAAAAATCAACCAACTTTTTAGTTAGGGGGAAAAGTAATAAATCATAATAAGGGTTATAATTAAATAATAACTAGTAGGTGGGACCCCTTGTGACTCCCATTTAGCTCTTAACAATTATAGCATAACTAGTTAATTAAACAAAAACATCTCTCCTTATGACTCCCATCATCACATGCATGTTTGACAATTTATCTCATTGATATTTGACACTATTTTAAAAATTGAATTACTCATATATCCAAAACAAAACATGTTGTCCAAAACTTCTAAAGTCAACTGTCATCAACAATAAATAAAATAAAAACCCAAAATCCGTATTTTCCACTCTGAGATGCAATCTTTCCTTGATTGTTGTTGTCACCCTTTGATTTATCTGAATTTTCCTTTGGTTGCACTGAGCCTATTGGCATGATTTATAGGAAAGAGTGTTATTTTCATTGATGGCAAGAACAACAGTGTCGATGGCAAACATGAAAATAAATCAAGCTCTAGAGGAATAGCGTAGAGTTGCACGCAGAGTGCAAGAGAGCGACAATGGTTGTGGATTGAACACTGTGAAGAATCTGGACCATTAGATCAGAGTCCAGATAGGAGGAACAAGTGCACAAGAGTGGAACATATACCATCCATTGGATCTGAGCACAACGAATCAAAAACTGTTAGATTAGGTGGATTTGTGAGGAGGTTACCATTTGGGGAATCTCACTTCAGAAGAATTAGAAACTAGAAAGTTGAATTACCTGAAGCTCAAAGTTTGAAATGAATATGGACCATCGGATCTGGAGAAAATGCAATGACCGTTGGATTTAATTAGTGGAAGGACAGGATAAGCAAGGGTTGATATCTAATATCACGATCATTCAAATACCCATCAACTGTCATATCAAACACGAATTTATGTCAGTCGTTGGATCATTCTAAGTGGAAGGACAGGATAATCTAGAAGAGTTTCATCACAGACAGATCGGGTCATTGATCTAAAATCTGAATCCAACAAACATCATTCAGTTTGGGTATAAATATGTGAGGAGGTTAATCTCTGGATAAATCACTTCGAGAGTTTAAGTTTTATATTTGAAATCCCTGAAGTCCAAAGACCCAGAGAGCTGAAATGAATCCTCGACCGTCGGATCACCTGAAGTAAACTTCAGTCGTCAGATCAGTCTAAAGTGGAAGGATAGGATAAGGTAAAGGGAACGCTAATGTTAGTGGACAAGAATCGGAGAATCTAATCTACGGTCGACAGGTCATATTGGACCCCCCCCCTAAGTTTTATGCTTTTAACCATGGGGGGGGGTGGGGTCCAAGTTGGTGGTATTCTCCTTGTTGGACCCTCATATGTGTCACCTTTCTATTAACTCAGACCCCCCTCACTCATTACCACTTACCTCCTCATACCCCCTCTGAGTAAACCGCCAAACCATTCATACATACCACCTCTATGGTCCAACGTCATACTCCACTACCCGCTACACGTCACACTCCACTACCACGCTCTGCCTCTACACCCCACTAAATTGCCTACATGTTTCACCCACATCAACAGACCACCTCGGCAAGGACATGTGGTAGACCACATCAGCGAGTACATGTTGCAGACCATGTCAGCAATGACATGTGGTAGACCACGTCAGTGAGGACATGTACCAGACCACCTCAGCAAGGACTCAGCGTGTGAAAGACATGTAGAACAAAGAAGAGGTATTGATCCTCTCATCAACGAGACTGAGGGTAGGATGAGACACAGTGAACAACCTGAAGTGTAGAACAATGAAGAAGTGAAGTGCATGTAGAGACATAGTGTATACCTAGGACATGGCTCACATGGTATAAAATGCAGAAGAAGAGAATGCGCGGGAAGGGAGTTGAGGAAGACACTGATGTAGGTAGAGAAAAGAAGTGTAGCAGAACAATGATGAGAACTAGAAAGACATTGATAAACACAGTATCACTGCAATAAATTTGAGAAAGGAAATATGTATATTTCAGGGTGGTAGGGAGGTACTAGAGAGGACTATTGTCCTCAAAGTTTCAAGTGGGTGCTTGAACACATGGATTTGTAGCTTCTATCTAGTTGCAGCGAGAAAAACCAGGGTGGAAAGGTGGTGCAAGGGAGAACTATTGTTCTCTATTATTTAGGTTAGTTCTTGTGTAATTGGAAGTTGGTGCTTCCATCCAGTTAGTGTTGGAACACTCAGCGAGTTGGTGCTTCCTTCTAGTGGGTGCTAAAGAAACCAGAGATTTGGTGCTCTCAGCAAGTTTCTTCTTGTAAAACAAAGGTTGTAGCCTCAATAAGAGTTGGAGCTCATAAGAATGATAATGTATAGAAAATAAAGATTACTTATCATATCAAGAAGAAGAGGTTTTTCCCTTTTATGGGTTTCCTCAGGAAATATCTTTCTCTATATGTTTCATGTGTGTGATTGATGTTGAACATTCTATTTTTTAGTTCCCTACTTTATTTTGATTATCATTGAGTGTTCTGTAAAGAGTCTAAAATGGGCATAATTGTTTAAGAACAGTAACAACTGATTCACCCCCCCTCTCCATTTTCCAACAATTGGTATCAGTGTTGGTTCCTTTTATCTAAGGGTAGATCCTAGAGCTTAAACATGAATAGTCATGAAGGAAATTCAACCAACAAGGCCCCCCTATTCAATGGAACAAACTTTACCTTTTGGAAAGTTAGGATGAAAACCCACATAATGGCTTTAGGTGAAGATGTCTAGGATGTGGTAGAGACTGGTTATGTAAAACCAATTGTACTAGCTTCTAAGGATGACAAGCTAGAATTTATCTTCAACTCTAAGGATATGAATGATACTTTGAGTGGGCTTGTAGAAACAAAATTTGTAAAAGTTATGCACTTAAAATCTGCCAAAGCAATGTGGGACAAACTCATCAGTAGTTATGAAGGTAATGAGAAGGTAAAGGATGCCAAGCTTCAAACCTATAGATTACAGTATGAACAACTAAAGATGAAAGAGGATGAGACTGTTGGGAAGTACTTTCTAAGCGTTGAAGAACAAGTAATTGCAATGATAGAACTTGGTGAAAAAATTGAGGATCTCGCTTTAGTTCAGAAAATTTTGAGATCTCTCCCAGATAGGTTCAACCCAAAGGTCTCTACTATAGAAGAAATTAATGACGTAAAATCTCTGTCTATTGACCAACTCCTAGGAACTTTAACTGCCTATGAAATGAGGATAGGTAAATGTAAACCCACCTCTAGAGAAGCATAACTTATAGTAGATAATAATGAGGATTATGAGCCTGATGAAATTGAATAAAAATTTGTGAGAAGACTAAAGAAAGGATCAGGTAAGTACCAAGTCAAAATTCCCATCAAATGTTTTAACTATGGAAAGATAGGCCACTTTGCATCTAAGTGTCCACATAAGAAATAGGACCAGAAATATAAAGGTGAAAAGAAGTACAAACCCAAGAGATTTGGTAAAAAAAAAAGTCTATGTGTAAACAATGACGACTCTTCAGAAGACACAGATAATGACTCTTCCTATGAAGATAAGATTAATGAATTTATTCTTATGGCCAAAGATGATTATTATAATAAAGGCACGAGAAGTGATGTTGACAATGAAGAAGTTGTGGTTGAATTGGAAGGAGAACTGATCAGTTCTCTAGAAGAAATTTCTAGACTCAGATCTAAGAAGAAAAAGAAAAAACAATTGTTGATACAATTCAAGAAAGACAATAAAGGACCTGATGAATACTTTTCCCTACTAAAAGTGGAATTAGAAGAGGCAAAGAAAATATAGGACATTCTGAAACAACAGTTATCAGAGAAGAAGGCAAGATGTGAAGCCTTGGAAGAAGAGGTAGTAAAAACCATAAAAGAGATGGATAAGTTTAAAGCATTGTATCTCCAAAATATTCCAAGCATTAAATCCACAACAGAACTTAATGACACTCTGAGCAAACAAAGATCTCCTCTGTTGAAGACTGGTTTAGGTTATGTAAATGGTTCAAGCAACAAATAGCCAAAAAGCAAAGAGCCAGTAAAGATGATCAAGTTACAAGTTAGCAAACAATCAGACCATGAGAGTACTTTGTCACCAAAAGATAATAAAGATAAGATGATCCATGATAAAAAACAAAGAGATCATAATATGGAGAAACGCATGTCAAGAGGAAGGCCATATTTTAGGTACAAAAATTTCTTCTATGGCTATAGTTTTTATTGTTCTAATTTTGGTCATAAGATTGCAAATTGTCAAATTAAGTTTAGAGACATGCATCTGGGGAGGTAAAGAAATAAACAATATTTACAACATAGAAATAAGCATCCAATGAATATAAAACTTAAAACCAATCACTTTGACCTATTGAACAATGAGTTTGAATGTTATAACTGTCATAACTTTGGCCAGAAAGCTGCAAACTGCCATCTGAAGAAGTACAAGGTAGATCCAAGGATAAATCCTTTAGCTAGAAATGACAGCACATGGAAGAAGAAATATAGTGAAAAATGTGGTCTAGTACTTTCAACTCAAAAACAAAAACACCCCTGGTATATAGACAGTGGATGTTCCAAGCACATGATTGGAGACAAGCATAAGTTTTTGTTTATAAGTAAAAGCAAAATAGGAAATGTAACCTTTGGAAATGATGAATGAGGTAAAATCAAGGGTAAATGGATGGTGAGTTTGAGTAATGGTAAAGGAAAAGCCCGAGATGTTCTTCTTGTAGATGGGTTGAAACATAATTTGCTTAGTGTAAGTCAAATGTGTGATAGAGGATGTGAAGTGGTGTTCACTTTCAAGGATTGTAAGATTAAATCTGTAAATTCAGGTTAAGTGGTGGCTAAAGGCATATGGACCGAAAATAATGTATATGTGCTGAAAGAAGATAAAGAAGAGTGTCATCTAAGAAAACATGATGAAAGCTGGTTATGGCATAGGAGACTTGGACATCTAAACTTTGACCACTTAATCAAGATCAAAAATACTGAGGCAGTAAAAGATCTTCCAATAATATCAAAGCCACAAGACTCTGTGTGTAAACCCTACCAAGTAGGAAAGCTAACCAGGACACAGTTTAAATCCAAGAGCTCTACTTCAACAGAGAAACCACTCCTATTAGTTCATATGGATTTATGTGGACCATCAAGAAAGGAAGGAATAGGGAAGGAAAACTACTTTATGTTGATCATTGATGATTACTCCAGACTTACTTGGGTTTCTTTTCTCAAAGAAAAAGCTGAAGCATTTGAGAAACTTAAAATATTCAAGGCTTAAAATGAGAATCAAACAGGAAAGAGTTTAAAGGCAGTAAGATCAGACATAGGAGGAGAATTTATGTCAAGTGATTTCAAGGAATTCTGTGATAAACATGGGATCAAGAGAGAATACACAATCCCAACAAATCCATGACAAAATAGAGTAGTTGAGAGGTAAAACAAAATAGTTCAGCAAATGGCTAGGTCAATGATGAATGAGAAGAACATTGGTCAAACTTACTAGGTAGAAGCAATACACACAACAATCCATATTCTCAACAAAGCCCACCTCCACATAGTGACAAAACACCTTATGAATTGTGGTATGAAAGACCTGCCTCAATCAAACACTTCAAATTCTTTGGTAGTAAGTGCTACATAATAAATAATAATGAAAACCTTGGCAAGGATGATGACAAGGTTGATGAAGGCATCTTCTTAGAATATGCTACCAATAGTAAAGGATATAGATGCTTTAATAAAAGATTGCATAAATTAGTTGATTGTATTGATTTAAAGGTTGATGAAGGAGTTCCAGTAAGAGAGGTGAGAAATATTGAGTCTACTACAGAGGACATAGCTGAAACTGAAGATTAACAAGTCCAAGAATCAGACGGAGAAGAGACACCTAGACAAGAAGAGTCGGGACAACAATCAACATCAAATCCTTCCTCCAGAATTACTCAAAAGAATCATCCTAAAAGTAAGATAATTGGTGAGAAAGACAAAGGTGTACAAACTAGGAGAAGTATAACTAAAGACACCAAACAATCACATGTGGCCTTCATATCCATAGTAGAACCCAAGAACTTCAATGAAGCCAATGAAGATGTAAATTGGTTAAAATAAATGAATGAGGAACTGGACAAGATTGAAAAGAATGACACTTGGGAAATCATACCTAGGCCAACAAATAAAAATGTAATAGGATCCAAATGGGTCTACAAAAATAAGATGAATGATCAAGGAAATATTGTAATAAATAAGGCTAGATTGGTCTACAAAGGATATGCTCAAATAGAAGGACTAGACATTGATGAAACATTTGCGCCTGTAGCAAGATTAGAATCTATTATAATGTTTCTTGCCTATGCTTGTCATAAACAATTTAAAGTCTATCAAATGGATGTCAATTCATCTTTTCTAAATGGAGACCTAAAAGAAGAAGTCTATATGGAACAACCAGAAGGTTTCCAACTGTCAGATAACCCTGACTTTGTCTGCAAGATGAAGAAAGCCTTGTATGGGTTGAAACAAGATCCTCATGCCTAGTATTATAGACTAGATAAGTATCTTCAAGAAAAAGGGTTCAAGAGAGGAACAATTGATAATAATCTATATATCAAAATAGACGGTAATGATTTTCTCATTGTGATGGTCTATGTAGATGACATCATCTTTGGAACCAATAATGCTTGATTGGTACAATTGCTTGCTTCTGCCATGCAATCTGAATTTGAAATGTCTATGATAGGGAAACTGTCTTTTGTCCTTAGTCTACAAATTACTCAAAGGTATGAAGGATTATGTCTTTCTCAGGAGAAATATCTAAGATAAATGTTGAAAGGGTTTCAAATGGAAGATTCCACACCTATGAGCACACCTATGGTCACTGGATGCAAATTAAGAAAGGATGATGACTCACTTGTTGTTGATCAGATTTCACATAGGTCTATGATAGGCAACCTATTGTACATCACATCATCCCGTCCAAACATAATGCATGTTTTTGGAATGGTAGGAAGGTATGAGGCTACACCTAAACATAGTCATTTGTTAGCTATCAAAAGAATATTCAAATACTTGAACGAAACAATGGACTATGGCCTATGGTATCCTAGGAATCAGAATTTTCAACTATCGGTCTATTCAAATGTTGATTGGGATAACTGCATGGATGAAAGGAAAAGAATGAGTGGAGGTGGATTATTCTTAGGAGATTCCCTTGTATCATGGTTGAGAAAGAAGCAAGGTTTATTTTCCTTATCAATTACAGAAGCTAAATACATTACAACTGCCACTTTCTGTACCCAAGTATTGTGGATGATTCAGTCACTTGCAGACTTGGAGGTAAAATATACTACACCGATCCCAATTCATTGTGATAATACAATTGCAATTAGTGTGTCAAAGAACCCTGTATTTCACTCCAAGACCAAGCATATACCCATCAAGTATCACTTCCTAAGAGAATAAGTGATCAACATTGTTGTTTCTTTTCATTATATTCCATCCAAAGATTAGATTGTTGATATCTTCACTAAACCGCTTGCAAATGCTTAGTTTGAGTATCTACACTAGAAGTTGGGCGTGACCTTATTATCAACCTAAGAGAGTCCATCCTATCAGAGGGAGTATGTGTTGGTTGAATATTTGATACCTCCAAAAAGTACTGAAACAACTTAGGGGGAGCAGGGAAAAAAGGAGTGGTCTGGATTCTACAACTAGAGGTCTCTTGATGCTACAACTGGAGGTCCAAGAAGAATAGTGTAGTTGTTTAAGGGTTTCCATCAATTCCAAAGGGGGCGATTGTTGGCATGATTTACAGGAAAGTGTGTGCTTTTCATTGATGGCAAGAATAGTAGCGTCGATGGAAAATAGGAAAAGGAATCAAGCTCAAGAGGAATAACATAGAGTTGCACGCAGAGCGCAAGAGAGAAACAATGGTCGTGGATCAAGCACTGTGAAGAATCTGGACAGTTAGATCAGAGTACAAACAGGAGGAATGAGTGAACAAGAGTGTAACAGATCCCATCTGTTGGATCTGAGCACAAAGGACCAACAATCGTTAGATCAAGTGGATTTGCGAGGAGGTTACCATTCGGGGAATCTCACTTCAGAAGAATTGGCAACTTGAAAGTTGAATTACCCATTAGCCATCATATCAAACGTGAATTTCCGTCAGTCATTGGATCATTCTAAGTGGAAGGATAGGATAAGCTAGAAGAGATGTATCGTAGACAGATCAGGTCATTGATGTAAGATTCGGATCCAACGAACATCATTCATTTTGGGTATAAATATGTGAGGAGGCTAAGATTCGGAGAAATCACTTCGAGATTTTAAGTTTGAGATTTGAAATCCCCGAAGTCCGAAGACCGAGAGAGACGAAATGAATCCTCTACCATTGGATCATCTGAAGTAAACTTCACCCATCAGATCAGTCTGAAGTGGAAGGACAGGATAAGGTAAATGGTGCGTTAATATTAGTGACCAAGAATCAGAGACTCAAATCTACAGTCAACAGGGAATATCCGACCCCCCTGAAATTTTTTCCTTTAACCATGTGGGGGGTGGTCTGATTTGGTGGTATTCTCCATGTGGGACCCTCAAACGTGTCACCTTTCTGTTAACTCGGACCCTCCTCACTAATTACCACTTACCACCTCATACCACCTCTGAGTAAACCACCAAACCATTCATACATACCACCTTCGCAGTGTTGAAGGAAAATCTCCCTACGGACAGGTAGATCTCCTCAAAGAGCTAGACTCTTAACTCTAAGATAGAAAGTGCTTATCATGGTCACTGACTTCCTTTTAGATATAGGTGGACTAGTGTGTGAGGAGGAAGGAGAAAAGAAGTACCTTTTACTGGTGTTTGTCCCTGCACACTCTGAGTTGAGCTCCAATCTTTCGCTCCTCGATGGATCCTGCAGACAAACAAAGTACGACCACTTCCTACTCTATCAAGATTAGTCTGAAATAGATATATCTACTAAAGAGACAAATTCATGTGAGATTGAACATGAATTAGAAATAAACAGGCCAAGCAAATTATATTAATGAAGACAAAACATTGCTTACATCCATAGATGAATTGCAGCAGTTTTGTCAAGTCCTCCTTGTCTATCCCTTGCTCAAAAGATCCACGATCTGAATGATGATAGCTTCATTGATTTCTCCCTATGAGATCATAGGTTTCTTGCTGCTAAATTATCTCTGTTCCAACACCACTTATAAGATCATAAGTTTGGTGTGATTCTCCCTTTCCATTCCTCCTTTCACCATGAGAAAGCTTGCTTATATAGCCTTGGAGAGGCTTTAACCACTTGAGATATCCTTGGTGAAGTTGAGGATTTTCCTCCTTCAGTTAGGGATCATCCCTTGGATCATTGCTAGATTGAGGATTCAAACCCAACTGACTTCTAAGAATGAAAAGATCCTTCCCCCATTCTTCTCAACTAATCAACTGCTGCCCAGAATAGGTAGCGCTCCCTCAAAAGGGTCATCAGAGCACTGTAGTGCTCTCTAGTAAGCTTAAGGGGGGTGCCAACACTACTAAAATCAATAGTTCTCCTACAGAAGGGCCAAAGAAGCTTTATAGTGCTCTCAGACAGTGTATGGGGGAGCGCCATCACTCCCAGAAGAGGTATAGGGGAGCGCTCCCCTCCAAAAACTCACTTTTTGGGGTGCTTTCAGATGGAAAAAGGTTTATAAGCCTGCTAACTCATTTCTCCTCTTCTAAATCAAATGTTTGAGGTGTTTCAAGTGTCCTTCTCATGTCATTATAGGCACGACATAGGCATCATGACAGTATGATTTCTTTAACACTTGCGACACTTGTGAGAAAAGTGCGACACTTGCGACCCTTGTAATGACGACACTTGCGACACTATCAAAGTGAGTATTTTTTATGTGTAACACACGGTCCAACATCATACTCCACTACCCGCTACACGTCACACTCCACTACTACGCTCTACCTCCACACTCCACTACACTGCCTACATGCTTCACCCACATCAATAGACCACCTTGGCAAGGACATGCAAAAAGCCACATCAGCGAGGACATGTGGCAAACCACGTCAGTGAAGACATGTAGCAGACCACCTCAGCAAGGACATGAACCATCTGATCTGAAAGATCACTTCAAGTGTATTCTCAATCATTGATCATAGAACAATGAAAGGATGAGTGTGAAGAATAAATCTGAACCATCCATTCAGGAGCACTGTCAAGATCATGGGATCAATGGTACCATTACATTGCTGGGCAAGAACATGCTTGGGTCTTAATTTTTCTAAGCGGGCTGCAATCGAAACCATGGTTTTGGAGAAAGGACACATGGAGGCTCGTAGTGAATTGTGGGGCGAAAAGTGGTTTTTCGTCAAACCACCTATGGACATGCCTGCAATCATGTGGTCACATGAAGCTCATAGACTAAGTTCATATCATGAAAAAGGAGCTAGTGCTCACTAAACCGAGAATAGGAAGTGCCTTTTGAATAGGGGTTTGGTCACAGCCGATGGTCACGTGAAGGAAGGAGCTTAGAATCCAAAGAATCCAAAGACGATTGACTGTAACTGACAGAGAATATGAATAGTTTTGACTGCCAGAGAAGCCAAAGAATATTAGGAAAATGACCATTGATGATGAACACACTCAACATAACTGCCAGAGAAAATGAAGAGTTGTGATGATGATGATGTAGAGGACTCAACATGTGAAAGACATGCAGGACATAGAAGAGGTATTGATCCTCTCATTAGTGAGAATGAGGGCAGGATGAGACACAGTGAACAACCTGAAGTGTATAACAATGAAGCAGTGAAGAGCATGCAGAGGCATAGTGTCTAGTTGGACATGGCGCACAGATTATAAAATGAAAAAGAAGAGAATGTGCAGGAAGGAAGAGTAGTGTAGCAGAACAGTGGTGAGAAATGGTAAGACATTGATAAACACAATATCACTGTAATAAATTTGAGAAAGAAAAGATTTATATTTCAGGGTGGTAGGGAGGTGCTAGGGAGGACTGTTGTCCTCAGAGTTTCAAGTGGGTGCTTGAACACTGGGATTTGTAGCTTCCATCTAGTTGCAGCTAGAAAAACTAGGGTGGTAGGGTGGTGCAAGGGAGAACTATTGTTCTCTATTATACAAGTTGTTTCCTGTGTTACTGGAAGTTGGTGCTTCCATCCAGTTGGTGCTTCCGACTAGTGGGTGCTAGAGAAACCAGCGAGTTAGTGCTCTCAACAAGTTGTTTCTTGTAAAATAGAGGTTGTAGCCTCAAGAAGAGTTGGAGATCATAAAAATGATAATGTACAGAAAATAAATATTACATATCATATCAAGAAGAAGAGGTTTTTCCCTTTATGGGTTTCCTCAGGAAATATCTGTCTCTATATGTTTCATGTGTGTGATTGATGTTGAACATTCTATTGCTTACTTCCCTGCTTTATTGTGATTGTCATTGAGTGTTATGTAAAGATTCTAAAATGGGCATAATTATTTAAGCATGGTAACAACTGATTCAACCCCCCTCTTAGTTTTCCAACAAAGCCTTTAGGCATAATCTCACTGATCACGTGAGAACAATCATCCCTCAATTGCATCTAGGAAGACATGGATTTATCATAGCCACTGGAGGGTGAGGAAGGGGAAGCAATGGATTTTCCTTTGTTAGGATCATGGTGGGCCTCAGTTTTCAATCTCTTGCTAGCATGGGAGGACTACACTGGTGAGTGGAAAGGTGTAGCTTGGACAATCTGGTTAATAGGCGGGGGGGAAGGTAAGGACAAACTGGGCTAGCCAGGATGTTGGGAGACTGTCAGGTGGACAATCTCTTGCCATCTATCATTTTTGGGAACCTTGGGTTGCAATGAAACATGAGGGGGCACGAGAATACCTGGGGATTGTGGAGCTTGGAAAGGAGGCCTTTTAGGCCTAGGTTGGAGCAATCCTTGCCGAATCCAATTGAAAAATCTAGCCTGAAACAACTGGCCTAACTCTTGTGAGTTAGCATCAAAGTGTATGGAGAATCTTGGCCTTCTTAGGCCTCTGTTCCAATTACCTCTCCCTTGGTTGCCTCTTCCATGGCTACTTCGACTGAAGAAGCACATTCCTGCATGCATGATTGATTAGAAAATGTTCCTTTACAACCATACATGACAACTTCTTAAAAATATGAAATAGACTTTGGCTCAACAAAATACCAGACTCATGCAATCCAATCCATATAAAAAAATTTATTGTTGTCAATGAGCAGGGGGTGAACAAATGGTCATGTGATATGCGAGGGGTTTTCATTGAGAGAAACATGATATAATGAGGGGGAAAAGAAACACAATTACTTCTCAAAGAAAACACACAATCAATTGTAATGCAAACTAAAGAAAATATCACTATGACCAAACCAAGAAACTGTGACTTAAAACTGCTTCAATACAAAGTTCTTCTTGATTGTAATTAAATTTTAGAACAGGGAGTGAAAAATGAATATGGGAAGGTGATGGGGTTGTAATTAGTGAAAAGCGAGATAATGGTGGGGAAAGAGAGAGGATATTGTTCATAAAATTATTTAAGTAATCCATAAAATCATTCTATAAAAGGAAATAACACCAACCAAATCATCATTGTGATCAAATAATCAAATACTATGTAAAATATTCAATCGATTATTGATCTGGATTATTTTTGACACGAAATGAGAGCGGAGATATAATAAAGAAATGCACAGAGATGTCACAGATATTCAATAATATAACATAAATGTATCAGATATGCAACCATAAACATGGATATACAGTAATACATGATTTCTATTAATGAAAGAAATGTACAGAGACTGTAAAAATACAGAGTGAAAGACTCACTAGAATGGTGGCAACTTATCCCTAAGAAGAGATGTGACGGCTACTCGCATTCGAAAGAAGATGATTCCAATGAGGATATAAAGGAATTTTTACAATAAACAGGAATACAAAAAACCCTCGACATCCAAAATCCTAACCCTAGGAGATGAAGCGCCAAAAGTCATGTGGGCCCCGTTTGGGTAAGTTGATGCATCAACTTCCCGGGGTCGTAACTTTTGCATACAATCTCCATTTTAGGCGTATGATAGCCCGTTGGAAAGTTATCATTGAGGAGATTCATTTTTGGGGTGAAATCATCCCTTCATATATCATTGAGAAGATATATTCCAAAAAAACCTTCATTTAGGCTCTCAAAATGGCCCCAAAAGTTAAAAACTGCTAAAAATAGTAAATTGACAAAATTGCCAGAAAATTATTTTGAGCCAGTTGGAAAAGGTGGGTGGCCAATGATATCCACCTGGATCAATTATGTAAATTAAACTTCTCACTTTTTGTAATCAAATATTTAACAAAGTGTCATCAAAACATGGCAGCATGCATTCCACAACAACCTGTAGAGGAGCTTTGTTTCTTCTCATTTATCCATTTAATATCTTAAAATTTTTTTCAAATGAATGATAGACACTTATTTCCACTCCATTCATCATCAAAATCAACCACCTTCCATCAACATAGACATAAAACCATGCCCAATTTTATCCCTCAAATCCATTTAACAATCCAATTGTAATGAGACCATACTGCTACTACACCTGTTCCTATCTCTATTAAGATGTATGATATTCATTAAACATACATAATAGACAGTCAAACACAACGATCCATATTTTAATTGCAAACATCTTGACTTGCCATTAAACACACAGAAAACAATCACCATTACCATTCATACTATGCTAGACCATTCGACAAAATGGAGAGTATCTTTGTGACTGTACAGGTTCCACTACTCTGAATTTAAACATCCACAATGTTGGGCTATCAATTAATATAATGAGGTAGCAATAGTAATCTTGATATAATCTCATAAGTTGATCAAATTTGCAACAAAACCATGTTGTTTAAAACCCCGTGAGCATCTCTGATGGTCCAATCAATAATATCCATAGCATATACAGTGGATGGCCATACCATAATCACCACGATTGCAACACTCCCATGGAAATTTAAAAATACACAGTCATAACAACTATCAAATCTACATAAAATGTTGTAGGATCCCCACACATACTGATGCATTACGCATGAAGTATTGTTGTGAATTAATCAATTGTAACTAATGTTGGGTTAACAATTCAACAATTACAATCTAAGGGACAATGACTGTGCATTCACTCCAACTTTTCAATCAACAAAATTACAATGTTGATTTTATCAAATTGATTGTCATAATAACCAATGCAGTGGCTAAATACCAAAACTAACACCACTATCAACATAATCAACAGAGACAAGCTAGAAATAGAAAAATGTCAACCATACACCAACCACTCATAGCAACCAACAGTATACCCGACAGGCCATAACGATTCCCTCCATAAAAAACCAGGCTTGAGAATCAAGGGTTCGCTATGTGGACCAACATAGGGAACTGGAATCGACTCCCATCATCATGTGAGAACCTCCATGACCAACGGTGCACACACACAATATACCACAAATGATTTTGTAGACAGGGTGACAATTACCGTGATAGGAGAGATTATGAACAGAGGAGCAAGGTTCCATTTTGGCCTTGTAACAACTTAGCACATGCAGTGTATAACCCTCATGGCTCTCCCAGCCAACCAACTAACAATGCTGAGATGAAACAGAGCTGAGAAGAAGCAATATAACCCACTGAGAAACCTTAATAGCATGAACAACCCATACCCAAGCGAAACAATGCACAGTGACACAACGCATTTCAAAATCAGTAAACCCCATAGCAACAAAATACTAGGTATGGGATACAAATGCGTGGAGACAGACAACTACTCTAGGCCAATTGAAACCCTCCAACTAAAATCAGCAAGGATGGCATGGAGCCTTTATGGTTTCTAACACTCATAATGACCAATAACACTGTGACTTCAACCGTTATTGCAATGAAAACCATCAACGATTCATTCCAGAAAAATATCACAAATTTACACAGTTACAAGACTTAAAGAAAGAACAGACCCATACATTCTAAGGAAATATCTATTTCATAACCAGAGAAGATTCATGGATGGTGAAAATGCATACATGTAACCAAAAGCACCTTAAAACGCGAGTTGGCCAAGTGGTTCTTCCTCTGCTTGAAAGTCAGAGCCTAACCACAAAAAACACAGTTGAAAAATAGCCCGACTAGGGTGGCGGCCAATGGAAGGAGTAAGGGTGATGTGCATTAAATGAATGTCGCCTCCACCTTCCAGTCATTTAATTTATCAGTACACACCAACCCATTAATCCATTAACCATTCAATTAAACCATGCATTGGAATTAGCATCTATCACTTGTCAAACGCGCCACCCACATCATATCTTACCATTTCCAACTATACGATAATGCATATTAACCATGTCTTTGTATAACCCAATAAATCACATAGCTATTAAATTATTAGCTAGGATTATCAACAATCATTACAATTTCAATGCATGTAGAGTAGTATATTAGCATAGTCTAGTTCCCTCCTTTTGCATTTTGTTACATTTCTTTTATTTCTTTCCCACTGCTCTTATATATTATTACTAACATGTCTCTTGTGCAGGTGTCCTAGTAATGGATCCAAGAAAAGATAGAAATGATAACAATGAATAGCATAGGTCATCGTAGCATAAAATTTGAGCCTAGAGCAGCAAAAAAAACACATAACATGTCTTATCCATAATTCAATTGTCATGATTAGAACCAACACATAGTAGGCCTTATCCATATTCAATAAAACTAAGATTTCACCAACCATGTAGGCAATGTCGAACCACAACATAACCACGAAATAAGAACCAGATTTGATTTCCAATCTACAAGGGGTTCCCACCTACTAGTATCATTTATCTTGCTAGCTTATAATAATAGGCTCTAGCAATACTTTGCAGGCAAAAAACCATTGCAATTTTAATCGCCAATAGTGTGCACATTTTTAGAATGTGTGTATGTTTTTAGAATACGTGTGCATTCCTAGAATGTGCATCCATTCCCAGAACTAAAAATAATTGGTAGGACTGCAATGTTCGACTGATGTGTTTACTAAGTTGGTTACTTCATATTCAACTTCAACGTGACAAACGTGGTAGTTTGAGTTACAAAAAAATGAAACCTCCATTTTTATCAATCTCTTTCAATGTTTATACTTTTCACATGATTTTTAAATGGTGTTGTCTAACTATTCTACGAAATGTTTTTTTTTGCCGGAATCCAACGACATAAACAAGCACGAAATCACCATTCTTTGTTTTTTAAAATCAATTTTTGAATGCATAAATGGATTCAACATGCTGAAAAACCCTTGGGGCACTCAGATTATACAGAAACAATCACTCAAATCTATAGATCTAACAATTTCTCCCCAGATTTCGGGCAAATGTCCCCAGAAAATATCGTCGAAGAAAATTCATTTCATAGAACATTTAGAATATAGATGTTTAAATAGGATATACAAATCCATCATTGATGAAAATACACACACATATACAAATCCAACTATGCAGATTCCAAACATATAATTTCGTAAAAAAATAATGTTGATCATTATTCTTAATTTATTTTTTCTTGACATATACCATAATTTTAGAACACAATGATCTTTCATTCCTACTATAATTTTTTATTGTCTTACCAATTTAAAAAAATAAGAATTATAACACACTACTATAAATTGAGATCTTTCAAGGAAATTCCATCATTCGGGTACTCAACCTTGAATGTGTGTATTAGATTTTGTAGGAAAAGTAACCTACCACTTTAAAAAAAAATGGAATTTTACATAGTCACTCAAAACTTCATAAATTGAAGTTATATATTTCAAAAAATAATTTGATCTCCTATATTTTGTGTTCTTACACCATATTCAAATTAGTTGTGAAAGTTCCTTAAGTCATCGGGCTCTAAGTCAACAATTTGTTGTTTTTCCATATTTGCATTAGCAAGTCTAATGCATCATGAAAGAACATCATTAGCTTGCCATGTTTACTTCCTAAAGCCAATGGTTGGGAAACATAGTCAAGCTATCTAAGTAGAAAAAAAGGGTTATATTCGGTTGTAGCTTAATGCTATCTAGTTTAAATGTGGGTGTCCACCATGCCAACACATTATACAAAAATTATTGATATAGTGGAAGGATATGAAACTAGAGGATGCCACATGGGAACCAACTAATTTATTGCAATTTTTTCCAATCTCTAATTTTGATTGAAGGGAGGGGGGGGATTTTAGTGTTCCACCATAAATCCTCTAGTTAGTGGTACTTAGGTTGTTAATTAATGTAAAGTTACCATCCTCATTAAATAAGACCCATAAGTGAAAATGGGTTTTGGACAATTCTCAACTGTGGCATAATTTTCTCAACATGTTGTCAGTTGGGTGTGGGTGTTTCTTATTTTATAAAGGACTTTGTTCTTCACGGTGACCAATTTTTTCATATTAGATGTTGTGTTCTAGGAGGAAAAGACACATGTTAGGTGTATTTATTTTGATCACTATTTATGCGTATTTGAAGGAGTGATGATCCTCTCCTTTCTAGCTTGGTGTTTTGGGGATCTCCTTGTGCCCCTTCATATAAGATATGCCTCTATCTTCTCAGTCAATTTATTGAGTCTATTTAACTTGAATTTAGCATAAGAGTGGTGAAATCCATATCCACACTAATGTTGTACATGGTTCTCTCATCCACAAGACATTGGAGCAAGGTGAAGCAAGGTGAGATGGCCTCTCAAAGGATGGGCTATGGATTTTCCCTTGATTATACAAATAAATAACACACTATCCAATTTTTTCTTAGAATTATACTAATATATCCTAATATCTCCCATAATAAACTTATGCTCACTAGTCATATGCTATGCATTAATAATTTTCCTGTTATTATCAAACTTCCATAACATTGATGCAAGCTCAATGTATTTCTATAAACACTTTTCTATGTAGTGACAATCCACTTCCCATGTATTATCAACATCCATGATCCCACCTAAGAGTCATAAGAGTGGTGAAATCCACATAAGAATGGTGGAATCCATATTCACACTAATGTTGTACATGGTTCTTTCATCCACAAGACATTTGAGCAAGGTGAGATCACCTCTCAAAGGATGGGCTATGGATTCTCCCTCCATTATACAAATAAATAACACATTATCCACTTTTTTCTTAGAAGTATACTAATATCTCCTAATATCTCCCATAATAAATTTATGTTGACTAGTCATATGCTATGCATTAATACTTTTCCTGTTATTATCAAACTTCCATAACATTGATGAAAACTCAATGTATTTCTATAAACACTTTTCTATGTAATGACAATCCACTTCCCATATATTATCAACATCCATGATCCCACATAAGAGTCATAAGAGTGGTGAAATCCAGTGAAATCCATATTCACACTAATGTTGTACATGGTTCTCTCATCCACAAGACATTGGAGCAAGGTGAGATCACTTCTCAAAGTATGGCTATGGCTTCTCCCTCCAATCTACAAATAAATAACACATTATCCACTTTTTCCTTCTATGTATACTAATATCTCTCATAATAAAATTATGCTCACTATGCATATGCTATGCATTAATACTTTTCCTGTCATTATCAAACTTCCATAACATTGATGCAAGCTCAATGATAACTCCATATTTTTGTAAACAATTTTCTACGTAGTGACAATCCACTTTCCATATATTGTTAACATCCATGATCCCACACTTCTATGCAATGTTCATTGTGTGTAACCTAGTTTCTTCACGTCTATGCAATGTTCGTTGTGTGTATGCGTTTTGACTTATCATGAGTTACATGGTTGGATTCCTCTAATTTCTATACATCTTCTATGCATTATTAAATCCATTTTTCACAATAGGATAAAGGATCAACACTTTGCCTCTCTTATGACTCCCTCTCCTTGAGTAATTTCATCCATGTATCTCTCAGTTGTCTCCCTCAGTTAGAGGCCACTAACTCATGCCTCTCTTATCCAACAAAAGAGTCCACCTCCTTACTATGTATGGTAAGTGTTTCGGGATGACGTGCATTCCAAAATCAATGGAGGTTAACAAAATTTTTGAATTTTTATTTTATACTCGCAGAGTGGATACTAGCACCCACAACCTCAAGGATGGGTGGCTTAGCTTGATTCTATCATTGGATAGTGTCAATGCAAGATTAGAAAACAAGCTAAGCCACCTAATTGTCAAAATTAGATAAGGGTATTTGAAAAAATTCATACAATTTGTGGCTTCACTTCAGACACGATAATAAAACGATAATTCCCAACAAGGAACGACACTGCAGAGATTGTAGGTTAAAATTTCGAAAGGCCATATACGTGACAATAACTTAATTGTAGATGTGGAAAAGTTAATCTAGCAAAGTTAGTCATTTGATTTTTTGATTGGGTTTTCTAATAATTTGAATCTACAATCGTGTTAAAAATGGGGTAACATTAAGTACTATGCAATAAGTCAATCATTATCTTACTATATGGTGCATCCTATCAGTTAGATATTTACTATTCACCATAAAACAAATAAGATGCCCCAGGCAAACAAATAGGATACACCAGAAAATGAGCCAATAATTGATTCATTGCATGGTGCTTAATGAATTTCATATAAAATCCTAACTCTACCTTAAAAAATAATTTCCTAAGTAATTTCACTTGCAAGGTAAAAAATGACACCATCCTAGCTCCACTTTAAAAAACATTGTCATACGTACTTTCAAGAAAGGTTAAAAATGACATCATCCTAGCTCCACTTTAAAAAATATTTTCCTAAGTACTTTCAAGGAGTAATTTATTGGTTTAATTTGAATTGATAATGACCAGTTAGCTGGCCACAACGTGTCTCACGCACAATAAGTAACGAGTAACAAGGTGCTCTATAAATCAGGTGATTAGATATTTACAAGTATTTTCGATGTGTGCACGTGTGTAACAATGGAAGACTAGAAAACATGTTTTGACCACTAATATAAAATAATCATCCACACAATCTCAGGGCATTGATAATGGTTAGTTGGTCGACTCCATCTACTCTGCTCCACTACCTCTCTCTTCTATTCAACTAGCATACCTTGAAGCAAGGAAAGAGAATGCTGAAGTGAATGTGAGTGGTTATATGGTGTGGTTTTCTGGATGGTCCATCAGTAACCAATAGAGGAACCATTTAACATGTTTCATGTGTTTCTTATTCATTTGTATGTGGATGTTAGTCATGCTTTTAGTACCAATCAAAAAGGAAGTTTCATCTAATTAATCATTCATTAATGGGTATCTTATGGGAGGACTTGATAGAGAGGTGGTGATATATAAAGGGAATATCTTGAGAACTAATGGATTAGGAGGGAATGGAAAGTCATTGTTACATATTTGGATATCATTATGAGTAATTGATACAACTCAATTATAGGTGGAAAAACATTCCATCATATGAGATTGATAGGCCACATTCCAAAAAAATTAAAAAAGGTATTCCCCATAATTAAAGGTATCCAAACAATTTATTATGCCAATTTTGTTTGGTTGGAATTCTAGTTTGAAGCAGAAACCTCAAAAGCGTGGTGTCAAATTCAGGTGATGAGTATTTTAATATTTAGGTCAGCGAATTTTTTTTGGTTATAATATTTTATTACGATGGCTAGTTAAATACATAAGAAGACATTTATCTGATTTGTTATCACTCTTTTTTTTATTGTAGGGAACACCTTATTCCTCTCATTGCAATAAAAACTTGCAATAAGTTTATTGTCTATAAAAAAAAATTGCAATGCAACATTACAAAGCAGTAAGAGGTTAATGGCAAAGAAACTGCCTTGTAAAATATAGAATATTCTCAATATGGAAATACTTAATAGTCGATTACCTTGTAAAAGAAAACGAAAACAACTTTTTGGCCAAAGGTATGGAAGAAGGTGGTTTAGTCTTCAACTACATGGAATATGCGATCCACTTTTTCAGTACTGCCAAAATTTATGTAATCAACTCAAATCCCCTCAGCATAGTCACAAGATAGCTATAGAGAGAGATCACAACAAGGTTTCTTTGTCAAAGAAAAGGGTCGATAGGAGTACATACTCAATGATTATCAGGTTACTATCAAAAGGGCTTTCCTTGAATCATCTTTATTTTTTATTTTATGTATTTTCTCTTTTTGGTATTAGAAATATGTCAGGCTAATATAGTATGTTCTAGTACTTGACCTTCCATTTGAAATACGTTTTTGAAAACAATGGGAAAAAAACCCTCCCTTCCATAGAGAATCTAGAATTAAGAATGGTGCATCGAAAAGATGAACATAATTCCCATCCATTTCTTTGTCAAAAACAAATCCATACATTTCTTTGTCAAAATTTTAATAAATTTGAAGGTTTCCTTTAAAATATGAGTTACATGTGGGAAAGTAAGCCAAAGAGGATGTAAGACGATAAAGTGGCATGAGTAGTGGCCTAGACAATGAGGTCAACAATGTCAAGAGGGATGTAAGAAGACAAGGCCACATGGATAGTGACCTAAAGAGTAAGGTGAGTGAATCCAAGAGGAATGTGAGAGAATAAAGCCTCATAATATAAGCTTATTTTGATATAACATTTACCATTACCACTAATTTTTTACATCCATTACTTCTCAAAATGTCTATTTATTCGCAATTATTATAATCTCCAAAATAATTTAAGGTCACTTAATAAATTATATTGTTAAGAGTGAAAGTACATCGTTTTTTTGGGCATCGAATTGTATGAATGAAAGAAATTTTCACAAAAAATTGTTCGTCGAAATGCTCTTTCTATTGTTCTCAAATGTATAGATAACTTGACTTAAATGCATGTTGGTTCCTCTAGTCTCAAAATAAGACAAGGATTCTCATTGAGTGTATCTATGAAATGGTGTTTCTAATCCTTACGTTAAGGATCTTTTAATTGAAGGATAGAGGGCCCTTTTTCTCCCAAATAAAAGTCAAAGTTTCCACCTTTAATATTTAGGTATCTAGGTGTAACATACGCATCCACCAAAGCTGGGGCATGTCACGAAAAAAATTATCGTCATCTTATTTGATACCATTTTAGTAACATACCTAGCCTCCATCTAAGCAACAATATATGTGAAATACACATAAAACGAAACTTCTACTAATTAAATTAATTATGTTACTGTTAGTCTATTTCCCATAGCTTACAACTACAATTTATAGCAGATTTAGCTACGACTATAACCATAAAATAGATTAATCTAAAGAATGATAATAATCAACATGAGATACAACTAAACCATTCATTACAGTATTATATAAGTCATTCTAATTCACACAGAGTTCATGCATAGCAATAACACATGTAAATAACACAATGCAAGATAAAACACTTATCTTTAAACAAGAATCGTGCAACCTGTTGCTTGGGATGGAAGTTCCACCCAACCATATAATGACTGCTCCAAATATCAACAACCATTCACCCCTAAACTATGTCTAGAAATACACAAAAGAGGGTGGTCTCTCATGGTCCACTCACATCTCATAAAACTCTCAACCCAATTGATATTCTCCTACAACTATCTAAATTTTCCACTAGCTCTCTTCCTCTCAACCTGCCCAACACAAGGAATGTACCCATTCAATGATATCATTCCCTCAAGCATCCCATTCATTTATCAAGGTCTCTCTGGCACAGGTAGCTAGGAATCTCTCAGTTGGGAACTGAAGGGAAACTGTTGCTAGGAAAAATATCATCAAACCAACAACAACCACTTGATGTTTAAGTGCAACTCACCCAGGAGTTCACCCTTCAGGCCTGACAACCTGGCTCTTTATTTTTACATCTATAATTCACTCCAATTATGCTCCATATTTCTCTATAATTAACCCTCTACAGTTGCATCAACTTCTGACTCTATTTCTTTCTCTCCCCCTTGGCTCTTATGTACCCACTTGACTAACTAAAAATTGTTTCCCTCTCCACCATACCCTTTTCCTCTGTTTGGATTTCCTTTCTTGACTCACACTATTCCCCAATATGATTTCACTCAACCCCCATGTGCCCGATAAATTTGGGATGTGACCACTCACAACCACCCTCTTACATGTATTCAATGATTGGCTTTGGAAACACTCAATCAAAAATGGGAAGGTTCATATACAAATAGAAAATTTAGGAAAATGGTTTAAATCATTATACATGGGTATTTTCCCCTTGGACCCCTCTTGAACATTATCCTAGACACTCCCCTCTCTTTTGGATTAATTCATCCCACATATCTTATCCATGTCCCCTTAGCAGTCGGCTTCACATTTTATTAATAAAACAAAGAAATACAATTCACATATTACATCGCTTGGTTGTAGCCACATATTATATCTAAATAAGTATTAATTAAATTGGGGATTATAATGTGGATGTTATATCCCCACCCCCCTAAAATTGTGTGCCATCCTTTGTTCATTCTATGTCGATATACGTGTCTGCAAATTTACATCACAATACTTAGAAAATAAAATTCTACAATTTTACAATTCTAGCAACAACTCCAACCAAAATCCGATCTTCCTCTCAACTCGTTGACCCAAGGAATGCACCATTCATTTATTAGGGATAACTCAAGGGATATACCATCTATTCATCAAGGCTAGCCCAAGGAATGAGCCATTATTTTATCAAGGTCCCCAACATTGTTGGCCAGGACTCTGAGATGTGGTTCCAGAACTCTAGCTGCTCAAAAAAACGTCTTGCATTATGTATTCTTCAAAACTGTAAAAAATGTGCAGTTATTCTTCCCGCATGTTTTCTTCATGCTCCCATGTAGCATCTTCGGGACCATAGAAGGTCCATTGAATCTTTGCCAAGCCTATGGAGTTTTTCCTGAGCACTTTAAATTTCTAGTCCAGGAAGCATATTGGTTCCACCCGGAAATCCCCTTTGTGCTCCACTTGGATCACATTCCAATCAATTATGTGGTTAGTATCAAGCACATATTTCCTTAACAATGACACATGCAATACATTATGCACCCTCATGGATGCATGCAAAGATAACATTTATGCAATTGGACCTATATTTTCTATTATTTCAAAAGGCCCACAATATCTTTCTTCCAACTTTGGGAAACTTCCTAATCTTAACTAACTTATCTTTGCCTTTACTTTTAGGAACACATGTTCTCCCACTTTAAAATCTCTAAAAACTATGTTCCTGTCTACATAAATGTTTTACCTATCCTAGGCATCTTTCAAATTCTACTTTATCTTTGCCATCTGATCTTCCATTTCCTTTAACAATTATGGCTTAACAACTTCTTTGTCTGCTGGATTATCCCAACTCAGTGGTATGTTACATTTTCTACCATACAATGCCTCAAATGGGCTCATTTTCAATGAGACATGATACCCATTATTGTAGGAAAATTCAAATAAATGGATATAATCTTCCTACTTTGATGGTTGATCCATCACATACATTCTAAGCATGTCCTCAATTATCCTGTTAGTTCTTTCTATTTTCTCATATGACTCTGGACGATATGTTGTACTAAGATTTAAATTTGTCCCAAATCCCTTGAACAAACCCTTCCAAAAATTGGAAGCAAAATTTGGATCTCTATCTGAAACTATTGCCTTAGGAACTCCATGTAGCCTATAAACTTCTCTCATATAAAATTTTGTGATATTTTTTGCCTTGTGTGTAATTTTTACTAGAATGAAATGTGTTTCTTTAGTCAATTTTTCCACCACCACCATGATGGAATCATTCTTCTTTATTTTTCTAGGCATCTTAGTAATAAAATCAACTGTGACAACTTCCCACTTCCATTCCAGAATGGGCAATGGTTGTAGAAAACATGTTGGGTGTCTATGTTATATATTTACCTTTTGAAATTCTAGACATCTGGCTATGTAATTAGCCACTTCTTTCTTCATTCCTGGGCAAAAATATTGGCTTCTTATTTCTACAATTGTTTTCTGATATCCTGGGTGCCTTGGATATGGCACATTATCCATCTCTTCCAACACTATGTTTTTCATCTCATTGGAATTCGACACATACACCTTACCTTTGTACATGAGAATTACATCTTCTTTCAACTCATAATAATTGATTTTTTGCTGAAAATTACCTTGTTGTAATGTCTCTTTTATTTTTAAATAATTTTAATCTGAGTTTTTTATTGCAATAAATTTTCCTTTCAGATCTATCATGTACATGCTAATGTTTGCAGTATGCACTTCATGAGATCTCCTTCTGAGTGCATCAAACACTTTATTTTCCTTTCCCTTTATGTGCTTAATTTGGAAGTCATATTCACTCAGAAATTCCATTCATCTAGTTTGTCTAGCATTTAGTGTTGGTTGTCCAAAAAAATGCTTCAAACCACAGTGGTATGTTCTTAGCTCGAATTTCTTAGCCATAAGGTAATGTCTCCACATTTTCAATGCATGTACAATCATTGCTAACTCCAAGTCATGTGTAGCATAATTCCTTTCATTCTCTTTTAATTTTCTAGACTCATAGCATGCCACATGATCCTTTTGACTGAGAAATCCATCGAGTCCTTCCTTGTATGCATCGATGCACACAAAAAAATCTCTGTTTGGATGTGCAATCTTCAATATTGGTGCACTTGTCAATATTCTCTTCAACTATTGAAAACTCTCTTCACACTTGGAAGTCCATTCAAACTTTGCTCCCTTCTTTTGAAAAGAAGTGATTGGACTTGCAATATTTGAAAATCCTTTTATGAATCTTCATAAATAATCAACAAGACCCATGAATGATCTGACCTCTGTCACTGTTATATCCCAAAATGCCATTGCTGTGCATTTTTTACATTGGCATACTCACTTACACATTTGATAACCACATTTGTTAAGGTTACTCTTAAAAAACATATTTTTGTATGGTGTGCACACCCTAATACACATGCAACATGCATACATACACGACTTGAATACCTAAAAACCCATTTGTACTCTCAGAAGTTGCAAAAAATAAAAAAAAAACATGTTTTCCAGTGGAGTTTTTGGTCTATTTTGCGTTGCACAACCATTTTACCTCATGTATCCCTTCTAACAACCGGATAACCATCATCTCTCCATACAAAAAGGGCCCTAGGGGGGTTATTTGAAGATATTAAAGAAGAGACAAGTGAACTCTGCCAAAATTTCTCCCTTTTATTCCAATCCTTTGCATCATGTTCTGATTTTTCATCCTCAACATTCACAATCATTCATCCTCATAAAATCCATATATTTTCTTCTATTGGCATGTTGGTTATGAGGATCTCACTTTAGGAATGGTGAAATTGGAGTCTAATTATAGGAACCCATGCAAGGTTCATTGAGTAGTGTTGAAAATATTAAGTTGTTTCATGCCATCATTGGGAGGAGGCCTGCAATCCAAGAGTGAACAATGAGATGAAAGGATATACTACAAACAGAAGGACTTAAGGTGCATCTCTCCCTTTCCTCAATTACCATTATGTATTGTTAGATTTGGGTGGAATAGGATTAATTATGTCTTTTAAGGTATTATGCTCTGCCTAGTCACTAGACCATGATTAGGGGGATTTTTCCAAAAAGAAGAGTTGGTGACTCAACTGGGGAATCTCTCTAGGGTCTTGTTAGGAGATTCTTTTTGGTTTGAATTCATGTTTTTTTTTTTCTGTTTTTTCTGAGTTTGTGAGAGTCTTTGGTCACTTTCCAGGTGTTTGACAGTTTTCCTGATCTGGGTGGTCACTCTCAATTTTATCTATTTTTGAGTTTTCTCAGTCATATACGCACCATGTTCTATACCCATCATGTGTACACATTCTCTCTAAGTTTAACCCAACAAACGTACATATGCAGTCTTCCTATGCACAACACGCGTGTCTCTTCTTTTGAAGAGTCATTTCAAAATATTATCATTTCTTTGAGGAAACATTTCATTTCTCAAGTCCTCCTGAGTGCTAGAGACCTCTACTAGATTTTTTTGGACAATATTTAAGTCTTAGATTGTTTATGAAATTTTAAGGAAATCCTCTTGTATAGTTTTCTTTGTCTCTTTTGTATTTTATCAAGGTTGAAGGTGTACTTTTAAGCTTTAGGTTCTCCTTTGATTCTGGTGAATCCCTTCTTTCTGGCAGTGGTTTAGGACCTGATTCAATCTCTTAGTTGTTCTCCTTATCTCTTGGTATTCTTTGAAAAGAAAAAAGAAATAGTTTATTTGTTGTTTTCATTTCACAAGCATATAATTGTTTTTTAAATTGTAGTTAAGTGTAAAATGTTTTCTCGTCTCTTTCCCTTATATTCATTTTGCAAAAATAAAAAGAAGTTTCTTAACTACATTTTCATGTTACTTTGCATGCTCATTTGGTTCTAGTAGCTTAGGTTGTTTTTATAAAAGAAAAGTAGTCCTAACCCAAAGTTCCTTGTTACTTTCTTTCTAAAAAGTCTTGAGTAGTTTCATTTCATTGGAAATGGAAAAACATTATAGGATAGGTTATGTCAGGAAAGGAAGAGGAGATATCCCCTCCAAAGCCAGACCAAGCATATTAGTGATCATATTTGAGGTCCGTTCTTGGTATTCTGCTGACTGCATCTGACTACAGATCTTCTTGGACCTCCAATTTGTCCTCAATTGTCTTCCAGGCCATTTCCTTTCGGTACATTTGAAATGCTTTGGACATAGTTATCCTACTCATACGATCATCTCGACTGTCGATTGTACCTACATGGTGACTGACGGTGAGATGGAAACCTAGTTTCCTTTTATAGGTACTCATATAGGTTACTGCAAGAGGCATACTATGGTACCTAGGACAGGCATCAGACCATGCTTCCCCTACAAGGATTACCTCTCGTCAAACACCTACCACTTATGGAAGTGGCACATTCTCTACTATGTCCTCAACCACTCCTCACAATTTGACCATATAGAACACGTATGTCTCTCCTTTTTCATATGGGATGATGGGTTTTGACATGAGTTCGACTTTAACCTACTCCACTTTACAAACTATTGGTCTAGGGGAAGGGAGTTCTACTACTCCCTTGCAAGGATACCTCATGGGTGCCTCTACTCTGTACAATGAATTCCCTTCTGGTGGGGGTCATATTCTTCCCCCTACCATCCCCCTTGCTTGGAGGTTCTTTTCACCAACCATCTGGGCCCAATTCCATTTCTACATTTTTTAGCAAAGGGATTTAAGGGCCTCAGTCCTATACGACTCCAGTTGGGTCCATGTCGTTCTCTTTATTTGGTGCTTTTGGGAATAATTCCTTCTCTTCCTCATCTTTTTCATCAAGGGGCAACCCCTTTATCAATCAAACTAACACTATGAAAGGATGTGTACCTTCACAAGGAATGATGGCAGGAACCACTTCCTTTCAAGATCTTGGAAATCTCGGGCAATGTTATATACCTCTGCAAGGGATGTCGATTAGGGGCAACCCCTGCCACGTCCATTGGAACCCCTGGCAAGGTTTAGTTCTTACACCAGGGGGATCATTTGGGAGAAACATCAACCAAGGATTTTGGAATACCACGTAGGGGGAAATCCCCACTTAAGGTATGTCATCAAAATATTTGAATTCATCTATGATGTAGACTAGTGCAAAGGTCCCTTACATTGCCCAAGGAAACCATGATTTTTACCAAAACCCTAGTCAACAGGAAAATGTTTCATGGAAACCTAGTGCTAACCAATATCCAGGTTTTTCTTTTCCTTTAAATACACCACATCCTAGGTTACCATTTCTGGAAAATCTTCATTTTCCATACTTTTCAAGGTTGTTAAATGAACCTATTTGTCATGATCCACATTGGCCTCCTCTATCGACTAAGTTTCCCTTAGATATTCCAAAATTTGAAGGCAATCCTGGAAAATATTTGGGCGATCATGTTACGAATTTTCACTAATGGTGCTCTTCCAATTCATTGAATGATGACTCTATTAAGCTATGATTGTTTCAACACACTCTCATAAGGGGTGCCACAAAATGGTATATTGAGCTCGATGGATCGAATTACTCTTACTTTAACGATCTCGCAATGGTTTTCATGAACCATTTTCAGCTACCAATGAGATACGATGTCAAAACTAAGTTGTTGGCCAATTTAGAGTAGAATAAGATTTTCCATATCTCTTATCATATCCAAGAATCGTGTCATCAAAAGAGCTTGATTAAAGGAAAGTTCCCTCCTGTGTTTTTTCTCAAGTGTTTCCTGAATTCTTTTGTACCATGTGTTTCTAAAGACATCGCAACTTCCAGAGTGTTTTCTGAGGAAGAGTCTATAATGAGGGATCAACATATAGAATTGATCTATTCACAATCTGACATCCTTTATGAGATTATTCTTGATGCACCATGGTCAATATTTGACTTGACCAAACCAAAGTTTGGACCTCATGCCGATGATATTGTGGGATCAGCACAAAACAAGCCCATAGATTAGTTGTCCAAACAAATACAACAATTTTCACTACAATGGACTGTGGCCAGCCAAAATTATAGTACATCTACCCCAACCACCCTCACGTCAGAACTACACACTGTGCAAATGACAAACCCCAAGGATAACCAACAATCTAAGGGAAAAATAAATGGAAATGGAGAGAAAGGTAAGGAGGGTAATGATAAAATAGTTTCTAACAATGTTGGTGAGGGGAAAACTGAAAAGAAGAAGGTTAAGTTCCCATGTAATCTTTGCGCAGATGACCACCTGACTCATTAGTTCCCTCGGATTGAGGAAGCCTAGAATTTTTTGATGCATCAACAACCTGTTGTGTTAATGAACCCTTTCCCTCAAGCAAAGAATTTAACGTAGGCTTCCTCATCCAAAAACATGCTTGGGGGTAATCAAGGTGCGTCCACACTTAATTCTAACACCGGATCAGAAAATGTGTGCATGATGAGAGCAGATTCTCATCTTCAGACAAGGGCCCATGGTTACAAAATGCCTAAATCTATTGGTAAAGGCAAAGAAGCTCCTGACCCATCAACTCCTCTTCATATCGATAAGACCATGGGAGAAACAGTGACTTGCATCCCCAAATGTGCATTTAAGAAAGATTCTCATAATCCAAATGCAAAGGCTGCCCATAACTACTCTATTGTTGAATATCTCATGCAAACCATTTGTGCAATGTCTTCTCTGGAGGTCCTCTAGATTTTCCCCTTGTAGAGAAAAGCATTATTGTCTACTTTAGGTGTTGTTGAGCCAGATAACTTGGGATCTATAATTTTTTACCCTTATAATGTTAAACCTCATTTTACTTACCATGTTTCCTTCTAGATAGTAGTGGTTTACACCACAAAATTGTTGACATGAAATGTTTTTCGCACGGTGGTAGGACGAGGGTGTATCAACTTGCATTATATCATTATCATGTTTGAATGATATTGGTCAACCCAAGTTGTCTTCATCTCCTATTTTGTTAACTTCATTTGAAGACCATTCTTTTCGACTGCATGACATAATACCCTCCTTTCCCGTGCAGTTAGAGGAAAAAATTATGTGTGTTGAGGTTGAAGTAGTTGACGTGCCTCTCGACTACAACCTTTTGTTGGGTCAAATTTGGAGTTACGCAGTGACACTAGTAGTATCCTCCATATTTTGAGTACTATGATTTCCTCATGAAGGCAGGATAGTGACCATTGATCAATTGTCTTTCTCTCACCTTGACCCTTCATCGAGGGCGTCCACGGTCCCCATGATTGATAACCCATAGCTAGGTACTATCAATTTAGGTGTTGGATTGTTTCCATATTTGATGGGAACTTTTGAATTTCCACCACCTTTGAAGGATATTATGTTTTTTTCAGTTATCCTTGATCATCCTAAGGCTAGGATTTTCCAAGTGAATTTGTTTCGAATGAATTATTGTGACGGTCTGTGGACTTTACCTTCCTTGTCGTCTTTGATGGAAGGGGTAGGGTATCCTAGAATGACTATGCCCTTATCTTCAGTTGAGGCCGCATACAATATTGTTCAACAAACGTCAACCAAATCTGATCCATCTCCCCCTCAAGAGCTAGATCATTTTCTAGAGCCTATTTGGGATCAAGAGTCTCTTACCTCGCACAATCCTTTGGACTTGGTCTTGCCTTCGAATGAGGCCATTGTAGAGGTAATGATGGGTCCAGACAAACCTTGGGATGATCTTCATCATAGATCGTATTTTTTACCCAAGCTTAGGAGAATGGAAGCAGAAGAGTTTACTTCAACCATGAATGGAGATGTCACTCACCCTATTAACCCTTTGGAAAAGCACGAAGTAAATATAGATGAGACAATTCCAATTGATATCTCCAAAACCCTTGGCATCATAAAAAATTTCTTCATCAGAGAAGATTGTTCCCCCGAGGAGATTCAAGTGTATACTAATTTAATTAAATAATTTTGTGACATTGTTTCCTGGTCTTATGAAGAAATTCTAGGAATTGACCCTCATGTTGTTGAACATGGAATTAGGACCTATCTTGATGTTAAGCCAGTTCGGCAGAAGCTTCACCCATTCAACCCTCGAAAGGTAGCGATCATTAAAGATGAGGTAGAGAAATTGATTAAGGTTGGTTCCATCTACCTAGTTCAATTAATAGAATGGGGATCAAACCTTGTTCCTGTCAATAAAAATCAAGGTACAATTCAATATTGCATGGATTTTTACGATCTGAAAAAGGCATGCCTGAAATATAATGTTCCTACCCCATTCATTGATTATATTATCGATGAATCTGCGGGTTGTGAAGTTTTTTCCTTTATGGACAGTTTCTCAGGGTACACTCAAATTCTGATCATTCCCGAGGATCAACATAAGACTGCTTTTACATGTCCTTGGGGTACCTTTTCATATAAGAAAATGCCTTTTGGACTCAAAAATGTTGGAGCTACTTTCCATCGGGCCATGTCGTTCGCCTTTCATGACCTCAAACATATAATTGAAGCATATTTTGATGATATTGCATCATGTTCTTGAAAGAGAATTGATCATCCCGCTCACCTTCAACTTATTCTTGAGAGGTATTGCTACTACCGAATTTGTTTGAATCCAAACAAGTGTCATTTTTGTTTTACATAGGAACATTTATTTGGATTTATCGTGTCCAAAAAAGGGATCATGGTCAATCCTCTTAAGGTTGAGGAAATAGTTCAATTTCTTCCCCTACGCACAGTTCCTTAGCTTCAGAGTATCCAAGGGAAAGCTAACTTCTTACAATTATTTATTGATAACTATGACGAAATCACTAAGGGGTCCATGCATATTTTGAAGAAAGGGGTCCCATTCTTTTGGGATGAAACAACTCAACACTCTTTTGAAGCATTGAAAAGTTCCATAATGTCTTCCCCTCTACTTAACCCTCTTGATTATGGAAAATATTTCTTGTTATATTTAGCTGCAAGAGAATCCACCATTGGTATGGTTTTGGTTCAAGAGGATGACACACTTCAGGAACACGTTATATACTAAATCAACCGATTCTTATTCAGAGCCAAACTCAACTATATCCACGTTGAGAAACTAGCTTAGAAGTTGTTCACATTGTCCAAATAATTCATCATTATATTTTACTTCGTAAGACCACTATCATGACCATCATTAATCCTATTTAGTATGTGTTGACACGACGAGTCATTGGGGAGAAGATTATTCAATGGATTGTTATTCTTCAAGATATCAATTTGGAGTGTTTTGACGAAGTCCAAGAAATCTTTGGTCTTTACAAAGTTAATTTCAGAACTTCTGATTGAGAGTGGAAAATATTCTCTTGAAGAGTCATTGATCAATGACGATCTCTTCCTTATTTCATATTATAATCCTTGGTATGGATATATATATTGTGTCCTCCCTCTTCTTATTATGATGAACATCGACATATATGCCATCAAGTAGAAAATTATCTTATCATTGATGACACTTTGTATCATCGAGGACTCGATTGTGTTCTTCATCGTTGTCTGAATCATGAAGAAGAAAACCTTGTGTTAAATGATTTCCACACTAGAACATGTGGAGGTCACTTTTCTGGGTTGGATACCACTCATAAAATCCTTTGTGTTGGATACTTTTGTCCCTCATTATTCAAATATTGTATAGAGGTGGTTAATAAGTGTCACCCATGTCATATATTCTCTCGGAATATGTGGGCACACCTTACTCCTATGTTTCTTGTTATTATTGTTGGCCCTTTCACTAAGTGGGGAATTTATTTCACTACTTGTCACCCAAATTATTCTAGGGAGCATCATTATATCATTGTGGCAGTATACTACTTCACCAAGTGGGTCAAAGCCATACCAACGTTTATTAATGATGGGGAAACCATGTGACCGCAACCTGCCCCTCAGCGGACTGTCGCTCCCACCAGGACCTTCACTAACCTTGGCCCGACGAGCTTCAATGCTTGTCTAATCCCGTATCTGCGATGCTCCAGGTTCGTGCCACCTGTCACTCTGACGATCGACGGCTCCCACTAAATCGGGAAATCGCTATTCGTGATTTCGATGTGCATGTAATTCTTGTACTCGCCAACACCGATATGCCGATAAGCGATGGCAACGGGTTCTTTCGTGCACCTGCAAGTTAACCCCCTCGCAACTCCTCTATGATCTGACGGTCTGCGGGATTTCGTGGTTCTCCTCCGCAACTTCAAGTCGTCGATTCTCTTCCTCTTGAAGAGTCCTCCGTTGTACCGGTTTTCCCTTGGTTCAAATCTCTCTCAGGTCTGCTCCTACGCCATGAATGCAGAACTATCCCTCCTGAGCTAATTCCCTTCGACTCCTTCAGAGACTTCAAGCACGATGCCTGCACTCCACCTTCAACAACATTCAAAGTGTTGAAGTCTTCCCGGACTCTGCGCTTCCACTGTCACAGCAACCCCGACTTTTCTTCTTTCAGACTTGCTACTGAGACTTCCAGTTTGACCTGCACTCACCTGCACGGTTCAAACAACCCAATTCACTCTGGGCAACCCTAGCATGAAAGCTCAACTGTTTAGCCTCCTCTACGCACTCTATGCGGAGGAATTCGACTGCACTCTATGCAGGAATCTCCTGGCTGAAACAGAGAAACAATTGGAACTCATTCCCTCATTCTCTCAGGTTTCTAACCTGATAGGCAATCACATATGCAGCATATAGAAGATAAGCATAAAAAGAAGCAAGCATGTAGAAGCATAATATCAACAACACACAGAGATCAAACACATCCATGGAATTGAATCAAAGTTTTTCCTATTAGTTCAATATCTGTACATGGGGTTCCTCCACAAGCTCTCTGATCTGCTCTCTCTTGCTCCTACTTTCTAATGCTGGATGATAATATCTATTATACAAGGAGGGTGCCTATATTTGTTTTCCCTCCTAGAAGTGAAACTGTCTAATCTACAGCTAACCCTATCTACCAGCATTTAAAACTGTTAAATGCCTTCTTATCTATATTACATTACAAGTGCACTCAGCTTTGAATGCCTTTAGTTAAATGATGGCGCAACAATACCAGGGTAGAATTCAAAATATGAAGTTTGCTGGCTTGTCCAGCTGTATGTTCTTTTCCTCCACGCGTGGTTTCGCTTTGATGACATCGTAAGATGCTCCTACATCATACTCCTCGGCTTAAAAGATTTCATGGGCTCCTGTCCATGAGCTCCCGCACACTATGCCCGTGCTTCTGTATAACTGCTTCTATCTCCCAGCTAGCATCCTCTACTGGGTGATTCTTCCACTTCACTAGGTATTCAAAATACTGCTTTCTTCTGGTCTTCTTGCCTATTCTTTTGTCCAGTATGCACTCCATTTCAGGCTTCTGTGCAACTGGCAATTGCTTCTGCCACTGGATCACTGCTTCTTTTGTCCCAGTGCCTGCATCTTCGGCCTTATATGGGTATAGGTCCGAGATATTAAATATCGGGGATATCCCGATGCCCTCTGGCAACTCGAGCGCATATGCATTCTCTCCAAACTTCTTCAGGACTTTACATGGCCCAATTTTCTTCATCTTGAGCTCGTTATACATTCCCCGAGGGAACCTTTCTTTTCTCAAGTGCGCCAGAACCATGTCTCCAACTTCAAACTGAAGTTGCCTTTTCCTCTGATCGGCTCTGCGCTTATATTCTTGATTCGACTTCTGCAGTCGCTGCTTCACCTGCATGTGAAGTTCCTGCATTGCCTCAACGATTTCCTCAGCTCTTGTGCTGCTAGTTTCAGCTTGTTCTGGCTCCCTGAGCTCAGAAACTCCTCTCGGCTGTGTCCCATACAAAATCTGAAATGGGCTCTTACCTGTACTCTGATTCACAGAATCGTTGTATGCAAACTCTGCCTGTGGTAGAATTTGATCCCAACTGGTGTGATGCTCCGTCACCAGACTTCTCAACAGATCTCCCAAGCTTCTGTTGACCACTTCGGTCTGCCCATCTGTCTGCGGATGGTAAGCAGAACTGAATGCCAAGTCAGTTCCTAACTTCTTCCATAGTGTCCTCCAAAAATGACCTATGAACTTGGTATCCCTGTCCGAGACTATGCTTCTCGGCAATCCATGCAATCGCACGATCTCTTTAAAAAACAAATTTGCGATGTGGGTTGCATCGCTGGTCTTATGACACGGAATGAAATGTGCCATCTTCGAAAACCTGTCCACCACCACAAAGATGGAATCAACTCCTCGCTGAGTTCTCGGTAAACCCAACACAAAATCCATATTGATCGCCTCCCATGGCCTCTCAGGTATCGGCAATGGTTGATTGAACCCTGTGTTCTGCTTTCGGCCCTTTGTGTGTTGACATATTCGACACCTGTCAACAAACCGCTTAACGTCTGCCCGCACGCCCGGCCAATAATATGATTCTCTCAACTTGGCGAATGTTTTGTCATGTCTGAAATGACCCGCTAAGCCTCCACTATGTTTTTCCTTCACCAAATTCTCCCTCATAGAGCAATCTAGAATGCACAATTGATTTCCCTGAAACAACAATCCATCCTGGATCAAGAAATCAATCCATGGACTCCTATCCCTGAGAACTAGTTTCTCGGCTGCTTCGTATGCCTTGCCAAAGTCTGCGTCACCTGCATACATATCCTTTAAATTTTCAAAACCCAAGGTTTTGACTCTGAATTCCTGCAGCAACAAGCACTTCCTGCTCAAGGCATCAACTACCTTGTTCGCAGTCCCCGAAATGTGCTTTATCACAAATGTGAAATTCTGCATGTACTCTACCCACTTCGCATGCTTATGGTTCAACTTCTCCTATTGACTCACGAACTGCAATGTGTGATTATCTCTATACAAAACGAATTCCTTGGGTATCAAGTAATGCCTCTACTTTTTCAATGCCTGTATGATGGCATAGAACTCTTTATCATACGTGGAGTACTTCAACTTTGCATCATCCAACTTTTCGCTATAGTATGCAACAGGTCTGTCATTCTGACTCAAAACCCCTCCAACAGCATACCTACTAGCATCACACTTCACTTGGAAGGTCTTCTGAAAATTCGACAGCACCAGAATAGGCTGCTCAATAATCTTCCGCTTCAACAGATTGAAGCTCTTCTCAGCCTCGGCTGTCCACTGGAAAACCTTATGCCGCTTTTTCACAGTGTCCATCATTGCGGCACTAATTCCACTAAAATTCTGAATGAATTTTCTGTAGAATCTCGCCAAACCGTGAAAGCTCCTTACTTCAAAAACATTCCTCGGCGATGGCCAATTCCTGATTACTTCCACCTTCTCAGGATCCATCTTCAATTCATTAGCCGAAATTACAAAACCCAAATAAATGAGTTCTGTCTGCATGAAGGAACACTTCTTCAAATTGATCAGTAGCTTCTCCTGCTGTAACCTCCTCATCACAATGGCCAAATGTCTCATGTGTTCAGCCTTTGTCTTGCTGAAAATCAGTATGTCGTCCAAGTATATGACCACAAATTTTCCGATGAATTCCCGCAGGACTTCATTCATCAGCCGCATAAATGTGCTTGGCGCGTTTGTCAAACCAAACGGCATGACCAGCCATTCATACAAACCCTCGTTTGTTTTGAATGTTGTTTTCCATTCATCTCCCTCTCTCATCCAGATCTGATGATATCTGCTTTTGAGATCTATCTTGGAGAAGTAATTTGCCCCACTCAGGAAATCCATCAAGTCGTCCATCCTCGGCAATGGAAACCTGTACCTGATGGTGATTTTATTTATCGCCCTGGAGTCTGTACACATCCTCCAGCCTCCATCCTTCTTCGGACTCAGTACTGTCGGAACAACACATGGACTCAGACTCTCTCTCACTAGTCCCTTGTCCTGCAGATCATGTACCTGCCTTTTGACTTCCTCGTTCTCCTGAGGTGTCAACCTGTATGCTGCCTTATTTGGCAAACTTGCTCCGGGTATGAGGTCAATGTGATGACTCACACTCCGCATCGGTGGCAACGAACGAGGTAGTTCATCCACGATGATATCAGCGAACTCTCCAAGCAGTTCCTGAATCTCCTCTGGCAAGTCGTCCACTCTTGTGCTTGTCAGGACAATTCTCGGCTTCCGGACAACAAAGAATTGTGGATCCTCATCTTTCTCCAGTTTTGTGAGAAGTTCTTTCCCACTCATGAAAAGTATCGTGCTGCTAACTTCTGGTTTCACTTCCTTATCCTTTATCGGCAGCAACGTGTGTGTTTTCCCATCCTTCTCCAAGGTGTATGTGTTCATCCTCCCATCATGAACAACATTTCTGTCAAACTGCCATGGTCTTCCCAATAATACATGACAGACATCCATGGGAATGACATCACACAAAATTTCATCCCTATATTCACCCATTTTAAAATTGACCAAGCATTGTCTCGTAACACATACCTGGTGTCCTTTCTGTAGCCATGTTACTTTGTATGGACTCGGGTGTTTGTTCGTTTTCAGCTCCAACTTCTCCACCATCTCGGTCGAAACGAGATTGTCTGTGCTCCCACTGTCCACTATGACCTTGCATTTCCAACCCTGGGTCTTGCAAGTCGTCCAGAACAGTCTGCATCTCTGAGCTGTGTCCACCTCTCCCTCAGGTTTCAAAAGTACCTTATGCACTGTCAGTGACTTCCCACTTCCAGTGTCTTCATCTTCCACGTCACGCCTCTGCGCCTCAGCGACGTGAGCTTTTCCTCTGTCCATTTTCCTCTCTGGACAGTCCACGGCTTTGTGATCGTCTTTACCACACATGAAACATGTGATAATTCCTTCTCTGCCTCTACCTCTACCTCGGGTACGAGGAAATGTATTGGCATCAACGTAATCTCCTTGCTGATCATCTTGCTGTCTCCTCGGATCAGAAATTTGTTGCTTCTGCTGTGAGGTTCCACCTCTTTCAGCTTTTCCCTGAGGTCTTCGCCAATCCTCCTTGGGCTTCTGAGTTCTTTCTTGGGCAACCGCTTTGCCTCTAGGCTGGCTTCTGCCTCACCCTCGTTGTCCCTGCTTGAGACTCAACTTTTCTTCGGCTTTCAGAGCCATGTGGTATGCATCCTCAACTGTGCGAATGGTAACCATGCTCAGCTCGTCCTGAATGTCATACCTCAACCCATTCAGATACCTCGCCACCTTTTCGTCATCACTCTCTCGATGACTAGCTCGAATGTTGAGCCTGTAAAATTTTTTGGTGTACTCCTTCACCGTCATCAACTTATGTCTCAGGTTCTACATCCGCCTGAACAGAGTGATCTGGTAATCTATCGGAATGAACTTCGCCTTGATCTTGGCGATCATCCGATCCCAGCTTTTGATCTTCTGTTTTCCTTTGGAACGCCTGTCTGCCTGCAGCTCGTACCACCATAAGGCTGCATGTCCTTTCAACTTCGTGATGGCATGCCTTACTTTCTTATCCTCTTCTATGTCTTCATA
>ML780047.1:563246-578659 GCA_009831015.1 Picea engelmannii
ACCCACTTTCTTCCATCATCAATTCATCATGGAAACCATAAACCCTATTTTTCATATGTTCTAGTAGATATGTTAATGATTCCAAGTTTCATATTTGTATTTGACTGAATGTCCAGCTAGTGTACTGCAAAGTATCAAATTGATATTTCAAGTTGATAAACCAAATATGAAATGAATCCAAGCATCATTTGATCTCGTCGGTGCAAGAGAGACGAATGTAAATAAGCTTGCGACGAATTTGCTATACTATCAACGAAAAACATTCGTCGATAATTTTATGCCATTAGTATGTAATTTTTAAAAAAAATAATGGATCTTGGGGACTACACCATGGTCAAGGAAAGAGGAACGAGGAACGATGAAGGAGGAACAAAAATTGCACGAGGACTAGACACCGACAATATGGACCTGCAAATGGGGTCAATGTTGAATTTTTTTCAAACAGTTTCTGGAAGCACTGCAATTTGTCATGGATAGACTATTGACATGCCTTAATGATATGGGAGGGTTTCTGGACTCAAATTTGAGTGACACACACACTTTCTTCCATCATCAATTCATCATGGAAACCATAAACCCTATTTTTCATATGTTCTATTAGATATGTTAATGATTCCAAGTTTCATATTTGTATTTGACTGAAGGTCCAGCTAGTGTACTGCAAAGTATCAAATTGATATTTCAAGTTGATAAACCAAATATGAAATGAATCCAAGCATCATTTGATATCGTCGGTGCAAGAGAGATGAATGTAAATAATCTTGCGACAAACTTTCTATACTATCGACGAAAAACGTTCGTCGATAAGTTTATGCCATTAGTATGTAATTTTTTACAAAAATAATGGATCTTGGGGACTACACCATGGTCAAGGAAAGAGGAACTAGGAACGATGAACGAAACTTGCACGAGCACTAGACACCCGCAACATGGACCTGCGAATGGGGCCAATGTTGAAATTTTTTAAAATAGTTTCTAGAAGCACTGAAATTTTTCATGGATAGACTATTGACATGCCTTAACGATATGGGAGGGTTTCTGGACTCAAATTTGAGTGACACACGCACTTTCTCCCATCATCAATTCATCATGGAAACCATAAACCCTATTTTTCATATGTTCTAGTAGATATGTTAATGATACCAAGTTTCATATTTGTATTTGACTAAAGGTCCGGCTAGTGTACTGCAAAGTATCAAATTGAGATTTCAGGTTGATAAACCAAATATGAAATGAGTCCAATCATCATTTGATATCATCGGTGCAAGAGAGATGAATGTAAATGATCTTTCGATGAATTTGCTATACTATCGACGAAAATATTTCGTCGATAATTTTATGCCATTAGTATGTAATTTTTTACAAAAATAATGGATCTTGGGGACTACACCATGGTCAAGGAAATAGGAACGAGGAATGGTGAAGGAGGAATGAAAATTGCACGAGCACTAGACACCGGCAACATGGACCTGCGAAAGGGGCGAACGTTGAAATTTTTTCAAATAGTTTCTAAAAGCACTACAATTTGTCATGGATAGAATATTGACATTCCTTAATGACATGGGAGGATTTATGGACTCAAATCTGAGTGACACACCCACTTTCTTCCATCATCAATTCATCATGGAAACCATAAACCCTATTTTTCATATGTTCTAGTAGATATGTTAATGATTCAACGTTTCATATTTGTATTTGACTGAAGGTCCAGCTAGTGTACTGCAAAGTATCAAATTGAGATTTCAAATTGATAAACCAAAAATGAAATGAATCCAAGCATCATTTGATATCGTCGGTGCAAGCGAGACAAATGTAAATAATCTTGCGACGAATTTACTATACTATCGACGAAAAATGTTCGTCGATAATTTTATGCCATTAGTATGTAATTTTTTACAAAAATAATGGATCTTGGGGACTACACGATGGTCAAGGAAATAGGAACGAGGAACGATGAAGGAGGAACAAAAATTGCACGAGGACTAGACACTGACAATATGGACCTACGAATGGGGTCAATGTTGAATTTTTTTCAAACAGTTTCTAGAAGCACTGCAATTTGTCATGGATAGACTATTGACATGCCTTAATGATATGGGAGGGTTTCTAGACTCAAATTTGAGTGATACACACACTTTCTTCCATCATCAATTCATCATGGAAACCATAAACCCTATTTTTCATATGTTCTATTAGATATGTTAATGATTCCAAGTTTCATATTTGTATTTGACAGAAGGTCTAGCTAGTGTACTGCAAAGTATCAAATTGAGATTTCAAGTTGATAAACCAAATATGAAATGAATCCAAGCATCATTTGATATCGTCGGCGAAAGAGAGATGAATGTAAATAATCTTGCGACAAACTTGCTATACTATCGACGAAAAAAGTTCGTCGATAAGTTTATGCCATTAGCATGTAATTTTTTAGAAAAATAATGGATATTGGGGACTACACCATGGTCAAGGAAATAGGAACTAGGAACGATGAACGAGGAACGAAAATTGCACGAGCACTAGACACCCGCAACATGGACCTGCGAATGGGGCCAATGTTGAAATTTTTTAAAACAGTTTCTGGAAGCACTGAAATTTGTCATGGATAGACTATTGACATGCCTTAATGATATGGGAGGGTTTCTGGACTCAAATTTGAGTGACACACGCACTTTCTCCCATCATCAATTCATCATGGATACCATAAACCCTATTTTTCATATGTTCTAGTAGATATGTTAATGATTCCAAGTTTCATATTTGTATTTGACTGAAGGTCCGGCTAGTGTACTGCAAAGTATCAAATTGATATTTCAGGTTGATAAACCAAATATGAAATGAGTCCAATCATCATTTGATATCATCAGTGCAAGAGAGACGAATGTAAATAATCTTTCGATGAATTTGCTATACTATCGATGAAAATATTTCGTCGATAATTTTATGCCATTAGTATGTAATTTTTTACAAAAATAATGGATCTTGGGGACTACACCATGGTCAAGGAAAGAGGAACGAGGAATGGTGAAGGAGGAACGAAAATTGTACGAGCACTAGACACCGACAACATGGACCTGCGAAAGGGGCGAACGTTGAAATTTTTTCAAATAGTTTCTGAAAGCACTGCAATTTGTCATGGATAGAATATTGACATTCCTTAATGACATGGGAGGATTTATGGACTCAAATTTGAGTGACACACCCACTTTCTTCCATCATCAATTCATCATGGAAACCATAAACCCTATATTTCACATGTTCTAGTAGATATGTTAATGATTCAACGTTTCATATTTGTATTTGACTGAAGGTCCAGCTAGTGTACTGCAAAGTATCAAATTGATATTTCAAATTGATAAACCAAATATGAAATTAATCCAAGCATCATTTGATATCGTCGGCGCAAGCTGGATAAATGTAAATAATCTTGCGACGAATTTACTATACTATCGACGAAAAATGTTCGTCGATAATTTTATGCCATTAGTATGTAATTTTTTACAAAAATAATGGATCTTGGGGACTACACCATGGTCAAAGAAAGAGGAACAAGGAACGAAAATTGCACGAGGACTGGACACTAGCAACATGGACCTGCGAATGGGGCCAACGTTGAAATTTTTTCAAACAGTTTCTGGAAGCAATGAAACTTGTCATGGATAGACTATTTGCATGCCTCAATGATATCAGAGGGTTTCTGGACTCAAATTTGAGTGACACGCCGACTTTCTTCCATCATCAATTCATCATGGAAACCATAAACCCTATTTTTCATATGTTCTAGTAGATATGTTAATGATTCCAAATTTCATATTTGTATTTGACAGAAGGTCTAGCTAGTGTACTGCAAAGTATCAAATTGATATTTCAAGTTGATAAACCAAATATGAAATGAATCCAAGCATCATTTGATATCGTCGGTGCAAGACAGACGAATGTAAATAATCTTTCGACGAATTTGCTATACTATCGACGGAAAAAGTTCATCGATAACTTTATGCCATTAGTATGTAATTTTTTACAAAAATAATGGATCTTGGGGACTACACCATGGTCAAGGAAAGAGGAACGAGGAACAATGAACTAGGAACGAAAATTGCACGAGCACTAGACACCGGCAACATGGACCTGCGAATGAGGCCAACATTGAAAGTTTTTCAAACAATTTCTGGAAGCACTGTAATTTGTCATGGATAGAATATTGACATGCCTTAATGATATGGGAGGGTTTTTGGACTCAAATTTGAGTGACACACCCACTTTCTTCCATCATCAATTCATCATGGAAACCATAAACCATATTTTTCATATGTTCTAGTAGATATGTTAATGATTCCAAGTTTCATATTTGTATTTGACTGAAGGTCCAACTAGTGTACTGTAAAGTATCAAATTGATATTTCAAGTTGATAAACCAAATATGAAATGAATCCAAGCATCATTTGATCGCGTCAGTGCAAGCGAGATGAATGTAAATAAGCTTGCGACGAATTTGCTATACTATCGATGAAAAACATTCGTCGATAATTTTATGCAATTAGTATGTAATTTTTTACAAAAATAATGGATCTTGGGGACTACACCATGCTCAAGGAAAGAGGAACGAGGAACGATGAAGGAGGAACAAAAATTGCACAAGGACTAGACACTGGCAATACAGACCTATGAATGGGGCCAACGTTGAAAATTTTTCATACAGTTTCTGGAAGCACTCCAATTTGTCATGGATAGACTATTTACATGCCTCAATGATATAGGAGGGTTTCCGGACTCAAATTTGAGTGACACACACACTTTCTTCCATCATCAATTCATCATGGAAACAATAAACCCTATTTTTCATATCTTCTATTAGATATGTTAATGATTCCAAGTTTCATATTTATATTTGACTGAAGGTCCAGCTAGTGTACTACAAAGTATCAAATTGATATTTCAAGTTGATAAACCAAATATGAAATGAATCCAAGCATCATTTGATATCGTCGGTGCAAGAGAGATGAATGTAAATAATCTTGCGAAAAATTTGCTATACTATCGACGAAAAATGTTTGTTGATAAGTTTATGCCATTAGTATGTAATTTTTTACAAAAATAATGGATCTTTGGGACTACACCATGGTCAAGGAAAGAGGAACGAGGAACGATTATGGAGGAACAAAAATTGCACGAGGACTAGACATCGGAAACCTGGACCTGTGAATGGGGCCAACATTGAAATTTTTTCAAACAGTTTCTAGAAACACTGAAATTTGTCATGGATAGAGTATTGACATGACTTAACGATATGGGAGGGTTTCTAGACTCAAATTTGAGTGACACACCCACTTTCTTCCACCATCAATTCATCATGGAAACCATAAACCCTATTTTTCATATGTTCTAGTAGATATGTGAATGATACCAAGTTTCATATATGTATTTCACTGAAGGTCCAGCTGGTGTACTGCAAAGTATCAAATTCATATTTCAAGTTGATAAAACAAATATGAAATGAATCCAAGCATCATTTGATATCGTTGGTGCAAGAGAGATGAATGTCAATAATCTTGCGACAAATTTTCTATACTATCGATGAAAAATGTTTTTCAATAATTTTATTCCATTAGTATGTAATTTTTTTCAAAAATAATGGATCTTGGGGACTACACCATGGTCAAGGAAAGAGGAATGAGGAACGAAAATTGCACGAGGACTAGACACCAGCAACATGGACCTGCGAATGGGACCAACGTTCAAATTTTTTCAAGCAGTTTCTTGAAGTATTGAAATTTGTCATGGATAGATTATTGGGATGCCTTAACGATATGAGTGGGACACGCACTTTCTTCCATCATCAATTCATCATGAAAACCATAAACCCTATTTTTCATATGTTATAGTAGATATGTTAATGATTCCAAGTTTCATATTTGTATTTGAATGAAGGTCCAACTAGTCTACAGCAAAGCATCAAATTGAGATTTCAAGTTGATAAACCAAATATGATATGAATCCAAGCATCATTTGATATCTTTGGTGCAAGAGAGATGAATGTAAATAATCTTGCGATGAATTTGCTATACTATCAATGAAAAAAGTTCATCGCTAATTTTATGTCATTAGTATGTAATTTTTTACAAAAATAATGGATCTTGGGGACTACACCATGTTCAAGGAAAGAGGAACGAGGAAAGATGAAGGAGGAATGAAAATTGCATGAGGGGTAGACACCGGCAACATGGACCTGCGAATGGGGCCAACGTTGAAATTTTTTAAAACAGTTTTTGGAAGCATTGAAATTTGTCATGGATAGACTATTGGCATGCCTTAACGATATGGGAGGGTTTATGGACTCAAATTTGAGTGAGACACCCACTTTCTTCCATCATCAATTCATCATGGAAACCATAAACCCTATTTTTCATATGTTCTAGTAGATATGTTAATGATTCCAAGTTTCATATTTGTATTTGACTGAAGGTCCATCTAGTGTACTGCAAAGTATCAAATTGATATTTCAAGTTGATAAACCAAATATGAAATGAATCCAAGCATCATTTGATATCGTTGGCGCAATAGAGATGAATGTAAATAATCTTGCGACGAATTTCCTATGCTATCGACGAACAAAGTTCGTCGATAATTTTATGCCATTAGTATGTAATTTTTTACAAAAATAATGGATATTTGAGAATACACCATGGTCAAGGAAAGAGGAACGAGTAACGATGATCGAGGAACGAAAATTACACGAGGACTAGACAACGACAACATGGACCTATGAATGGGGCCAACGTTGAAATTTTTTCAAACAGTTTCTAGAAGCACTGAAATTTGTCATGAATAGACTATTGACATGAATTATCAACATGGGAGGGTTTCTTGACACAAATTTGAGTGACACACCCACTTTCTTCCATCATCAATTCATCATGGAAACCATAAACCCCATTTTTCATATGTTCTAGTAGATATTTTAATGATTCCAGGTTTCATATTTGTATTTGACTGGAGGTCTAGCTAGTGTACTGCAAAGTATCAAATTGAGATTTCAAGTTCAAAATCCAAATATAAAATGAATCCAAGCATCAGTTCATATCGTCGGTGCAAGAGAGATGAATGTAAACAATCTTGCAACGAATTTGCTATACTATCGACGAAAAATGTTCGTCGATAATTTTATTCCATTAGTATGTAATTTTTTACAAAAATAATGGATCGTGGGGAATAAACCATGGTTAATCAAAGAGGAACGAGGAACGATGAGGGAGGAACAAAAATTACACGAGGACTAGACACCGGCAACATCGACCTGCGAAAGGGACCAACGTTGAAATTTTTTCAAATAGTTTCTGGAAGCACTAAAATTTGTCATGGATAGACTATTGACATGCCTTAACTATATGGGAGGGTTTCTGGACTCAAATTTGAGTGACACACCCACTTTCTTCCATCATCAATTCATCATGGAAACCATAAACCCTATTTTTCATATGTTCTAGTAGATATGTTAATAATTCCAAGTTTCATATTTGTATTTGACTAAAAGTCTAGCTAGTGTACTGCAAAGTATCGAATTGATATTTCAAGTTGATAAACCAAATATGAAATGAATCCAAGCATCATTTTATATCCTCAGCTCAAGAGAGACGAATGTAAACAATCTTACGACGAATTTGCTATAATATCGACGAAAAACGTTCGTCGATATTTTTATGCCATTAGTATGTAATTTTTTACAAAAATAATGGATCTTGGGGACTACACCATGGTCAAGACAAGAGGAAAGAGGAATGATGAAGGAGGAACGAAAATTCCAAGAGGACTAGACACTGGCAACATGGACCTGTGAATGGGGCCAATGTTGAAATTTTTTCAAACAGTTTCTGGAAGTACTGAAATTTGTCATCGATAGACTATTGACATGCCTTAACGATATGGGAGGGTTTCTTGACTCAAATTTGAGTGACACACCCACTTTCTTCCATCATCAATTCATCATGGAAACCATAAACTGTATTTTTCATATGTTCTAGTAGATATGTTAATGATTCCAAGTTTCATATTTGTATTTGAATAAAGGTCCAGCTAGTGTACTGCAAAGTATCAAATTGACATTTCAAGTTGATAAACCAAATATGAAATGAATCCAAACACCATTTGATATCGTCAGTGCAAGAGAGATGAATGTAAATAATCTTGCGTTGAATTTTCTATATTATCGACAAAACAAGTTCGTCGATAATTTTATGTCATTAGTATGTAATTTTTTACAAAAATAATGGATCTTGGGGACTACACCATGTTCAAGGAAAGAGGAACAAGGAACGATGAAGGAGGAATGAAAATTGCACGAGGACTAGACACCGACAACATGGACGTACGAATGGGGCCAACGTTGAATTTTTTTCAAACAGTTTTTGGAAGCACTAAAATTTGTCATGGATAGACTATTGACATGTCTTAACGATATGGGACGGTTTCTAGACAATGGCAACATGGACCTACGAATGGGGCCAACGTTGAAATTTTTTCAAACAGTTTCTAGAAGCACTGAAATTTGTCATGGATAGAAAATTGACATGCCTTAACGATATGGGAGGGTTTCTTGACACAAATTTGAGTGACACACCCACCTTCTTCCATCATCAATTCATCATGCAAATCATAAACCCTATTTTGCATATGTTCTAGTAGATATGTTAATGATTCCAAGTTTCATATTTGTATTTGATTGAAGGTCTAGCTAGTGTACTGCAAAGTATCAAATTGAAATTTCAAGTTGATAAACCAAATATGAAATGAATCCAAGCATCATTTGATATCGTCGGCGCAAGAGAGACGAATGTAAATAATCTTGCGACGAATTTTCTATACTATCGACGAAAAAAGTTCGTCGATAATTGTATGCCATTAGTATGTATTTTTTTTAAAAAATAATGGATCTTGGGTACTACACCATGGTCAAGGAAAGAGGAACGAGGAAAGCAAATTGCACGAGGACTAGACGGTGGCAACATGGACCTGCGAATGGGGCCAACGTTGAAATTTTTTCAAACAGTTTCTGGAAGCAATGAAATTTGTCATGGATATACTATTGGCATGCCTTAATTATATGGGAGGGTTTCTTGACTCAAATTTGAGAGACACACCCACTTTCTTCCATCATCAATTCATCATGGAAACCATAAACCCTATTTTTCATATGTTCTAGTAGATATGTTAGTGATTCCAAGTTTCATATTTGTATTTGACTAAAGGTCTAGCTAGTGTACTGTAAAGTATCAAATTGAGATTTCAAGTTGATAAACCAAATATAAAAGGAATCCAAGCATCATTTGACATCGTCGCTGCAAGAGAGACGAATGTAAATAAGCTTGTGATGAATTTGCTATACTATTGACGAAAAACGTTTGTCGATAATTTTACGTCATTAGTATGTAATTGTTTACAAAAATAATGGAGATTGGGGACTACACCATGGTCAAGGAAAGAGGAATGAGGAACGATGAAGGAGAAACGAAAATTGCATGAGGACTAGACACCGACAACATGGACTAGTGAATGTGGCCAACATTGAAATTTTTTCAAACGGTTTCTGGATGCCCTGCAATTTGTCATGGATAGACTATTGACATGCGTTAACGATATGGGAGGGTTTCTAGACTCAAATTTGAGTGAGACACACACTTTCTTCCATCATCAATTCATCATGGAAACCATAAACCGTATTTTTCATATGTTCTAGTAGATATGTTAATGATTCCAAGTTTCATATTTGTATTTGACTGAATGTCCAGCTAGTGTACTGCAAAGTATCAAATTGATATTTGAAGTTGATAATCCAAATATGAATTGAATCCAAGCATCATTTGATCTCGTCGGTGCAAGAGATACGAATGTAAATAATCTTGCGACATATTTGCTATACTATCGATGAAAAAAGTTCATCGATAATTTTATGCCATTAGTATGTAATTTTTTACAAAAATAATGGATCTTGGGGACTACACCATGGTCAAGGAAAGAGGAATAAGGAAAGATGAAGGAGGAACAAAAATTGCAGGAGGACTAGACACTAGCAACATGGAGCTGCGAATGGGGCCAACGTTGAAATTTCTTCAAACAGTTTCTGGAAGCACTGAAATTTGTCATGGATAGACTATTGGAAAGCCTTAACCATATGGGAGGGTTTCTGGACTCGAATTTGAGTGACACACCGACTTTCTTCCATCATCAATTCATCATGGAAACCATAAACCCTATTTTTCATATGTTCTAGTAGATATGTTAATGATTCCAAGTTTCATATTTGTATTTGACTGAAGGTCCAGCTAGTGTACTGCAAAGTATCAAATTGAGATTTCAAGTTGATAAACCAAATATGAAATGAATCCAATCATCATTTGATATCGTCGGCGCAAGAGAGATGAATGTAAATAATCTTGCGACGAAAAAAGTTCGTCGATAATTTTATGCCATTAGTACGTAATGTTTTACAAAAATAATGGATCTTTGGTACTACACCATGGTCAAGGAAAGAGGAATGATGATCGATGAAGGAAGAACGAAAATTGCAGAAGGACTTGACAACGACAACATGGACCTGCGAATGGGGCCAACGTTGAAATTTTTTCAAACAGTTTTTGGAAGCACTGAAATTTGTCATGGATAAACTATCGACATGACTTAACAATATGGGAGGGTTTATGGACTCAAATTTGAGTGACACACCCACTTTCTTCCATCATCAATTCATCATGGAAACCATAAACCCTATTTTTCATATGTTCTAGTAGATATGTTAATGATTCCAAGTTTCATATTTGCATTTGACTGAAGGTCCAGCTAGTGTACTGCAAAGTATCAAATTGATATTTCAAGTTGATAAACCAAATATTAAATGAATCCAAGCACCATTTGATATCGTCGGCGCAAGAGAGATGAATGTAAATAATCTTGCGACGAATTTGCTATACTATCGACGAAAAATGTTCGTCGATAATTTTATGCCATTAGTATATAATTTTTTACAAAAATAATGGATCTTGGGGTCTACACCATGGTCAAGGAAAGAGGAAAAAGGAACGATGAAGGAGGAGCGAAAATTTTAAGAGGAATAGACACCGGCAACATGGACCTGCAAATGGGGCCAACATTGAAATTTTTTCAAATAGTTTCTGGAAGCACTGAAATTTGTTATGGATAGACTATTGGCATGCCTCATGAAATGAATCCAAGCATCATTTTATATCATCGGTGAAAGAGAGACGAATGTAAATAATCTTGCGACGAATTTGCTATACTGTCGACGAAAAAAGTTCGTTGATAAGTTCACTGCTCACTATGTGGGGTTAGTGCATTGCATTTGTGGTGGGTGAATTGGAAGTTCCATGACATTTCAATAGAGTTCCAACAAAGATTCTACATATGGAAACAACGACATTTGACAATGAGACGCCCATTATGAATGTTGTTTCAAACATGGATGATCTCAAAGATTATGTGGTCGGGACATTATACATCCTTGAGTCTTGAAACCCTCCCATACTGTCAATGCATGTGTCTATTCTAACCATGTCAAATTTCGATGCATACATGCATAGTTTGAAGAAACTTCACCGTTGGCCTCATTCACTGCTCACTATGAGGGGTCGGTGCAAGATGACATTTGTGATGGGTTTATTGGATGTGCCATGACATTTCAAGAGAGTTCCGAAAAAGATTCTATAGATGGAAATGAAGAATGATGACAATGAGACATCCATTATGTTAGTATCCTATAATGATAGGAAACCTGATGATTCAGATATGATTGGTGGGTATCATGATGAATTTCCTGGCTTGTTGGCCTTGTTGTCTCTTGAAATAAATTTTCCAAAGTTATGGTCATTAGGTAATAAGATGGATCACTAGATGAAATATTTTTTGAGTTAAATGTCTTTAAGATGAGCTTTAGAATTACCTTTTTAAAAAGTGATGAGTCTGTACTTTTATTATAAAAACTCTAAAATTTCACTTTCGGTAGCTAAGGGAGATTTTTTCAAAGTATTCTAAGCTGCCGAAAGATGTCGCTTTCAGTAGCTAAAATGGTATGTGAGAGGCACTTTAAGTTGTTGAAAGAAAAAATCCAGTTAACGGTCAAACTGTCCCATCGGACTCTCAAACCACCATCAGTATACATCATCATCATCTCAAGTGCTCCCAAAATTAACTGAAATCAGATCATAATACGATCTGAGCAAGTGATTGTTTGTTCGATATGATTATTTAGTGAGACCTATTTAACCCTAATCTAGTAGATCAGATCACCATAATCCCACATCATTTGTCTTTACCTGATCTACCAGGTGATTTTTTCGTCCTAGTCGAATGATATAATCATCACTGTGATTTGAGTTTCATTCTTTATCAAGGGTTTTCGTTAAAATATTTTCCCCCATATCACGCATTTTTCCTCCTCCTGAACTTCAATTCGTCCCCTATTAGCGCCACGGTATCTCCCCACACCTGATTTTATTGTATTGCAGGTATTGACAAATGTTATTGCAGATGAAGAAGGGAGGAACTTTTCTCAGGAAGGAGCTCAATGACATAACTTATCTGGAAGCTCACCCTGAGATTTGCCAAATGTTCAGGGATGCTGCCTACTATAGGTTCTGTGAATAACTCCAAGGATTTCATCAAGGTGTGGCTGAAGCATTTGCATTGACCTTTGATGGAGCCAAAGCCAAAGTTGGAACAATTGAGGTACAGGTTGATGAAGAAATTGTTGCAGCAGTAACAAAGATGCCTAGGACTGGTGAAAGATGGTTCAAGTCAACCACTACCAAAGACATTGAGTTGAGGTCTTATCTCAAACCTAAGCATAAATATATTACTTTGAAAAAGGACATCCCTAGATCCTACTTGGAAGAAAAGTGGCAACACTTGCTCAAAGCCATCTAGGTATACATAACATGTGAAGGCAGATATAGTAGAGTAATGTTCTACCATTTCAAGCTCCTGAACCATTTCACAGGTAGATGTCCTCTGAATTTTCCCTTCTACCTTCACAAGAGCTTTACAAAGATGACACACTAGGTCCAAGCCATACCTAGCAAGGTGCAGGGTAGACTTTCGCATCACAGTCTTATCAAACTCATAGTGTTTCAAGAATTACAGAAGAGGGATAAGAGTTGGGAGTATCTTCTTTTCTGGGGTGAATTTGAACCAGAACCCCAGCCCAAGAACCAGAAGAAGACTTCATCCACTAAGTCTTCATCACCATAGAGAAGTAAAAGGAAAAGGAGATCCATTTCCCCAGTAATTATAGAGGATCCAACTTCTTCTTCTAAGTCCAAGAAAGCCAAAAAGATGCTTGATTTTAGCCAAGATGAAGAAGGGAAAACAAGTGCCTCTGGTAAAAACGTTTTGAATCTGCCTTATACATATTCAGAGGAGGATTTAGAGCTAGTGGAAAGAGAGATTCCTTAGAAAGATACTCTTGAATAAGCACTTTTTTCACCAGAGTTTCTAGACTTGGAGATTCCTGAAACATAAACAAGCAGACACAACAAGGTGAGAAAACCATCAAAGATTGAAAAAATCCAAGAAGAGATAGTAGAGATGAAGTTTCTTGAGAGGGTCATCAAATCCCAAAACCAGACTATAAGCAACACCTCAGATGAGGTAAGAGATTGTTTTGAAAGGTTAGCTAAAATGCATGTAAAGGAACAGAAGAGGAATAAGAAATTTCTCAATGATAATCGTAAATTGCTTAAAATGATTAGAGGTTTAAGGATCAAACTGAGGCTAAAACATCCTAAGCCAAGAGCACATCCTGATTTAAGAGTTCTATTTGAAGTTGCTGAGAACCTAAATGAAGACCCTAAGGAGTAGATAGATCGAAGAAAATCCATTTTTGCAGTTTTGAACAGTTGTGGAAAACTCAGAATTTTTGGCAGCTTATTCGCTTTCCTCAAGGCATTGTTAGCTACCAAAAGCTTTGCTTTCGGCAGCTAACCCTATTCTGTTTTACACCTATAAGCCACCAAAAGTGCAAGGAATGACAGAATGCTCATATTTTTGCCGAGATCGAAGTTTTTGGTGTCCATATCATGTGAAAGGGGTTCCAAATGAAAGATAAATATTAAAGAGATACAGATCATCACCCTTTTCAATTTTTTGAGGCATGTATTAAGACAAAAAGGTTAAGTGGATTTAAAATTATTGGTAAAGATTGTCCATTTATCAAAGAAGTATTTCAAAGTGCCTTGTCATCTTTTTGACAATTATTGAAGATAATAGATATGGCTTCAACTGTCGATATTGTGGAAGATTTAGTTGATAATACTTTGACCCTTAAAGCAGGACTAGATTTTGAATTATACTAGTTTCGATTTTATTCTATTTTGATTATTTCAGATCCATTTTCATAGGATCTTGAACTGTTATGTAAAGGCTATAAAGCCTATGATTTTGAAGAAAGTAGGGGGGACTGACAGAAAAGGGTAGCATGAGAATGTTCCCGTCCATTATAGAAACATTTCAAATCTGTAAATGACTTTATGAATGAATACAAAGGAACTATATTTCTAGATTCATGTGTTGTGTTTAAGTGGTGAAGTTTTTTCCCTGATGTAATTCATTATTTTCCTATTACACACTTTTCTTTCTTTATTGTCTATGAGAAGATAATGTGCAGGATTTGTTTTTAAACACCCTGTGTTGGCTCGAAACAATATTTATGTTTTCTTCCGAGTTTGAAGTGTAGAATTCAGTTGTACTCTACTCTACATTTGAAATGAATTTCAATATTTTCTTCATATTTGAAAGCATAACTCATTTGTTTGATACAATGCATATGTTAAGTGTTTAGAGAAATACACAATAAAATATTTCGCAATATGATTTTTATAAGGAAGACCTTTTAGATATTTCCTTACCTCCAACTTTATAATTTTCTTACAACACATCATTTAACCACACTCTCTTTCGTGCATGGGTCAATGTTAAACCATTACTTACAATTGGATAAATTTTCCCCTTTTGTGGTAACAACTATGTAATTTCCCCCTCTAAAATATTATGAGAATATCTATGATTTTTTATACTCATCCATGGTTGTTCAAACAAGTTGGTAGTCTTGAAGTTATTTCAATGCCATATAATGTTACTGCCTTATTGACTAGTATTTGAGGGTTGCAACATGTAGATACAACATATCAACATCCTTAAAGGATCCTCCTCTCATGGGAAGGTCACCCCCTTTAATAATATCTTTTTCTTAGGTAAACCCTCAACTTGGTGATCCTTTTACATTAAGAAGGTTTCCTCCATGTGTCTTATGGATAAAGAAAAAATACCTCCAATCTTGGATCTCCAAATATTATGGATCTTTCCTAAAGGATATAATGTATGATTGAGTACAAATGTTATAATTTTCTTCATTA
>ML780047.1:614490-656222 GCA_009831015.1 Picea engelmannii
ATATATATATATATATATTCCAAAGAAAAAATCATTGTATTTGATATCTCAGTAGGAAATAAAAATACACATAAGCTAGCCTTTTGGCTCAGTTCATCTTCCCTGATACTAACCTAGACATATACATTTCATCTTCCAAAAGATATCCATATATGATTCATACATAGCCATACAAAATCAATCTAGACAAAACCTAACATAACTAGAATCGTCTTTAACCTCCAAGAAAACATAATTCTATATCTACCCCAAGACCTATCAACCAAACATCGAAACATAGACAATTGAGTAGCTTTTAGTAGAGCATTGTCCTTGTATTAACATTCCCACAAGGAGCCTTGTATCATGATGGCTTATTTTGACAACATATCCTATTTTTTATTAAAATCCATGCAGATATGGAAAAATGAGGCCTCCTCGAACATAGATGTTTTCTCCAAGCATAGTGCCATGATTGGCTCCAAGACAAAATATGTAATATTAAATTTTCCATTATCCCAATCCATCAACAACTTAAAATCTCCAAGAACTTGCAAACACCTAATATTTTTTCAAGTGCCACTTTCATCAACATCTAGAGGGTGTAGAATTCAATCATGTTATTTGCTCCCAGTCCTGCTCCATATTTTAAGGAGAAGAAGTGGCAATGATCTAAAAAGAGTATGACTCCATCCCCACACATTTTTGGAGAGCCTTGATAAGCTCCATCAAAGAAGTCCCAAGGCTTTGTGAAATCAATACGGGGTTCATGCAATACCCTTTGGGATTTAATATTAATATTAATAATAATAGTAATATCAAAATTTATGCCCAAAATATTTTTTTATTTTTTTCTAAATAAATTTTGGTTGTTGCATATTCGACGACAACTTTTATCGATGCGACGATTTTTCTATATAAACATCGAAAATATGTTGTCGCCTATGTGACGACAGTTTCTATTGATGCAATGGTTTTCCTATATAAACAACGAAAAGTTGTTGTCGAATAGGCGACGACAACTTCTATTGATGCATCGGTTTAGCTACATAAACAACAAAAAATTGTTGTCGAATAGGTGACGACATCTTCTATTGATGCGGCGGTTCAACTATATAAACAACAAAATGTGGCATCGAATATGCGACGACAACTTCTATTGTTGCGTCAGTTTAGCTACATAAACAACAAAAAGTTTTCGTCGACATCTTCTATTGATGTGACGGTTCAGCTATATAAAAAATGAAAAGTGGCATAGAATATGCGACAACAACTTCTATTGTTGCAACGGTTTAGCTACAAAAACAACAAAAAGTTGTCATCGAATATGTGACGACAACTTCTATTGATGTGTCGGTTTAACTATAAAAGTTGTTGTCACAATTTAGATGAAAAGTTGGTTTGAGATTGTTTTCCTATATTGTCACTTATGCGATGTTTTATCAAGTTTGTCACAAATGCCACGTCACCTAAATCGACGTTTCAGAGACTCTAAATTTGTCGCCATATCAATGACATAACGTCGCAATAGCGTCGAAAAAACCGTCACAAAATGGGCCAAATATGCTAGTGAGGTTACCCAAAAAAAGATCAATGAATCCAAAAGAATAGGAGGAAGAGAGGGGAGCCTTCGGGCCTTAAGTAAATTAAAAAACAATCATAAGAAGAAATTGAGGAGGAGGGAAATTCTAACCTATAGAAGAAAAAATGCTTTAGCCCCTCCATCACATCCTAATACTCTTATTCCATTAGTAGAAAAGGTGGTTCCACCACCTCCACCAGCGGTATGTGAGTTGCTTCCTAAGCCAACTCCTACAGATGACATTCAGTTGAATATATATGTTGTAAGCATGTTTGGAAAACTAAATATGACAGTTCCAGTGACAGAGATGTGTAAGATCCCTTCTGTGAAAAGGGAAATTTTCAAAATATTACAGGTGTTATCCGAGAAGGAGGATCCTCCCATCATCTTGAACACTATGTTCCTTGATTGTCCAAAGGACAAGAACCCTCCTTTCCATCTTTCATTAGGCATGAATGGCATCCGCTTGAACAACTACATGCTTGATTCAGGAGATTCAACAAATGTCATATTATTGAAGGTGATGAAAAAACTTGGTTTGAAAAGAACCTGACCTTATGGAAATGTTTGTGGTATTGATTCAAGATGAGTTGAGGTCTTGGGGTTGTGTGAATACATTGAGGTATTTTTGATAGATATTCCACATATCAGCGTCCTCATCAACATATTGGTGATCAATGTTCTAAATTCCTGGGGGGTTCTCTTTTCAAGGACATGGTCCTCATCCCTTGGAGGTTTCCTTAGCATGAAACTTACACGTGCATATATTCCCATGGGTGATGGCATGTATGAGATCTTACATAACAAGGAAAATAAATATGCAAATGTAATGGATCTGAGTGGAACTAACTATGTCAGTGAACACTACTATGATATTCCTCCACAAGTTATTAAGTATGATCCATCTGATTTTCCCTTCATGTAGGAATACTCCATAGAGATGTTTCTCCCATGGATAGATAAGAATAAGACTGCAAAACACCACAGAAAGGAGCTAGGGTCTATTCATATTGTGCAAGAAGGATATGAGAAACATGAATAAATTGTCAAAGAGACAGTCCACACAGAGCCTCCATATGATGAGAATACACCTTGCATCAATTTCAATGAAGGAAATATTGTGCTCATGTGGGAAAAAAGAAAGGGAAAGCCCAGATATGACCAAAAAGACAATAATTCATGGCTTGGCCCTTACACCATCAAGAAGAAGTCTAACAAAGAAAATCATTATCTGATAGCATTAGATGGGAGGAAGATGCCACTACCTGTATATGGATCTCTTCTCCAGCCTCACATCTAAGTCACATGACTTATCCAAGGCCCATGCCCCAGGTAATTAGGTACATCATTTTGATTCCCTATATTTTCATCTTGATTGTTCATACTATTTTAGATGCATTTCATTTTCATTTTTCTCTACTTGCATATTGATTTCATGCTTAGTTTAGAAATTTTTGAAAAAATTGTCAAAACTTTTATTTTTCTATCTTAGTGGGTTTTTTATTATGATCATATAAGAACAAGGATGAGTAGGCCATCCTGCACATGACAATTTGGTGTTTCCTTGTAGGCACAAGGTTACCAGGATATGTTGTAGTTCTCATGCACTCTACGACAAGCACATGTACCCAAGTCAGAGCCCGATGTTATCCCCATTTTGTGGATAAATAAGGAGAGTATGTCTCAAGGACCTCAGGTTGTAGATATGGAGTCTCAAGAGACTACATGACTAGCAATACCCTTTTGCATAGATGGAAAACCTAGTCACCACCACATATGGTCACAGATTTGCAGATGGCATCCACCACATCAACTAGCTTCTGGAAGGCAGTGGGCCTTGCTCCATGAGGTACAAGTCAATATTATGGTGAGAATCATTTCAATATTTAAGCCAGTTCAGTATGTTGTATCTTATATTTCTCTAGATTTCATGATGTATTCTTGGACATTATGCCTTTTTCCCTGCTTCACCTTGGTGGTTGACATTTTTCCCTAGTAAGTGGTTTTCCTTGGGGATGGTTTTGCTACTAGGAACTCCCTTAATGAGCCATCATACCATTCCCAACCATACTTACCACTTTCCATCATTATTCCCCTTCATTTCCTTATCTCTTGGGATTTGAGGGTGTATTGACCCAAAAAGAGGTTGTCCCTCAATCTATGGGAAGAAGCGGTTGAAGGCCCATAGGGATTGATGTTGTGTAAAAGATAAAATCCATGTATAAACATTCCATATGCTTTGCCTAGGGATCATGCAAAAAAGAAGTGAAACACTTATATTTGAGTAAAGGGGACCCACAATATAATAAAGAATGCTTAAAAGTTTAGTTGAAGGATAAGATCTCTCATCACGCGACGACCTATCATGTCCATGAATATATAGTGGTATGAAATTTCCATCATCTGGAAATCAAACTAGGGTAGTGGCTCTCAGTTGCATGGATGAGAGAAAGTGGGTCTCATCACGAGCCAACCTTCTCATTTCCACTAGGTGTTTGTGGGTGATATTGTCATTATCTGGTTACCATGTCAGGGAAGTGACCTTCTATTGGAGTTACTTCACACACACCTAGGATTTATTTTTCCTAAGGGTTTTCCTTGTTCATTAGTCATTATTCAGTCTCCTATATTTTAGGAAGAATATTCTTCTAGGGAGAATATTCTCTTTAGTTTTCACTTCAGTTTGATTAGTTGATTGGAGTCTAGATGCTACATTGGGATTATCACCATGAACCATTGTGATCATCACTAGATAATACACATTTTCCTTTGGATCATAACTAGAATAGAGCATTAATCATGATTCCCTGATCTCCCCCTCACTTCACTATGTTTCAGTTAGTTAATTGAAGACTGATAGACTAGTTAACTCAGACTAGGTGGTAGTTCACTCCCGTAACTACCTGAGAGACTAGACTAGGTGGACATTTACTCCCGTAACTTATGTTGTGTCTCCATATCACTCTAGACCACCACTATGGCACAATAGTTACTCATGTATCCTATATCTATTGTAAATTATTCACTCTTTGAGTGTGGAATACGGTTAATGAGAATTCTTCCATTCTTTCTCTCTTGCTTCTTCTTTCTCAATTTCTCTCTGCAAATGTGTGTGTTATTTTCTAGATATATCTATTTTGTGTAGTTTCAACACATTTACATGGTATCAGAGCCAACAGACTGCTAAGAAAAGATACACCAATTTATTTTTTGTAGGTATTGAAGATTGAAGAATGCAGAAAAGATGGATTATTCGCCGACAATACTTCTCACACCTCATAACTATTTACAGTGCAAGCCAAAAATTCTTCTTTTTCTTAGATGCAGAGGCTTGTACCAAATAATTATGGCAATGGAAGTAGATCCTGATTCCACCGATGACAAAAATGATTTTCTCAATAGACATGATATGGTCATAGAACGTATCCTCTAGTTTATTTCTCCTGAAATTCTACATAAAGTGTATGATGACTCACAAGAATAAAATCCAAATGAATTATGGACCATATTGAAGGTTCTATTCGGGAATAAAGAAGATTTTGAATACATTCATTGTTGTGGAGAGGTTGAACAGATAGAGCTAGAAGAGAAGCCATCAGAAGATCAAATATTTTATTTTGAAGAGTCTTCTACACAAGTATTTGCACAAATTTGTATTCAATTAATTGAAGATGATGTCTACTCCATTTCATAATTGTTTTTTTAATTTTATGTGGAATATATATGGCATGCATCTTAGGGGTCACATGTAGACACTTTTCCATGCACAATGCATGCATCTGAGGAGACAAAAAGGGATCCGTGCACATTAGACTCCATTCTGATATTTTCTGAGAAAACATTGCAGAAACAATTTGGATATTAATTACTCTCAGGAAAATATCCAATTTCAAAAAAAAAATCATCTGAAATGAAGTCCGGGAAGTGAAGTTACGATCATTTTAAAATCAGCAAAATTTCAACATTTTTTCAGAAACGACCGCACGGTTTTCAAAGATTCATCCAGACTTTATTGGGATCTTCTTCATTACAAGAAGAGAAATTGGATATGTTTGGACATCTAAAGGGTGCATATATTTCATCAGATCCATGTAGACATATACATCTTCAACAAAATATTTAACAAGAACAAACCTGCACATTTGTGAGGTCTTCTTGGAGTGAAGGACACAGTTGCCTAGAAAATGTTTGTTCTTCTTTTTACATACATTCTACCTTGATGGGGGTTTTTTTTCCATGAGTTTTTCCCTCTTTCCTCACTTTATTTTCAGTGTATCGTTTGTATTTGGGTACTTAACATGGCCACGTTGACGGGACCCATTCTTTATTTTAACCATTGTGATGTTCAGAGGGGGTGTTGGAGTTACTTCACACACACCTAGGATTTATTTTTCCTAAGTTTTTTCCTTTTTTATTAGTCATTATTCAGTATCCTATATTTTAGGAAGAATATTCCTCTAGGGAGAATATTCTCTTTAGTTTTCACTTTAGTTTGATCAGTTAATTGGATTCTAGATGCTACATTGGGATTATCACCATGCAGCATTGGGATCATCACTAGATAATGTGCATTGTCCTTTGGATCATCACCAGACTAGTGCATTACTCATGATTCCTTGATCTCCTCTTCACTTCACTATGTTTCAGTTAGTTAACTGAAGACTGATAGACTAGTTAACTCAGACTAGGTGGTAGTTCACTCTCGTAACTACCTGAGAGACTAGACTAGGTGGAAATTTACTCCCGTAACTTATTTTGTGTCTCCATATCACTCTAGACCACCACTATGGCACAATAGTTACTCATGTATCCTATATCTATTGTAAATTATTCACTCTTTGAGTGTGGAATACGGTTAATGAGAATTCTTCCATTCTTTCTCTCTTGCTTCTTCTTTCACAATTTCTCTCTACAAATGTGTGGTATTTTCTAGCTAGATCTATTATGTGCAGGTTCAACACATTTACACCTTCAAACTCTTCTTAAAATTATGAAAAAATAACAAAATGGAAATTAATGGGATTGGAAAAAATGCATTGCGGATGAAGGTACCACACACCCTCTACAAAGGAACCCATGAATGAGACACTACGACCCCTTGTATCTCATGAGCCCTATGCCCATTGAGCCTTGACCCCAACTATTTCATCCACTTTACATGGATTAGAGAGGGATCTACCTAGGGAAATACCTACCCAATAGGACACCTCGTCAACCCTCCCATATTCAAGCTTGACAAGTCGCATAGTGTCTTTGAGCAATTAATTGTTTGATATATTGACCTTTGATGCACATTCTTAGGTGACTCATTTATTGATTGGATTCACTTATCATGATTTTATGACTTTATATCCTTGGAGGGTGAGGTCATTTGTGTTTGCAGGACCTAGTTGGTGGATAATTTTGGGATAACAATCCTAGCTTTGGCTTCCATGGAGTTGCAAGCCCACGGGTTGCATGCCAAGGGCCCACATGTCGGATAAAGAAGATCAAACTTGAAAGGCCTTGAATATGACATAAACTATGTATCCTATCCCCCACATGCCAAACATTTTTTCTAGGAGAGGTAAAATGCCTCCTTTTTTAGCATGATGTCATCTAGGGAGTTAGGGCTTGGTGGTGAAGTAGCCACTCATTGACACATAGACGTTATGAGGCAAAGAAGGTCTTAACCATGAGGAGATCTCCTAGATGCTTTAAATGTGGCCTTTGGAGGCCTACCCATGATTCTCCAAGACCAATGACTTCTTCTAAGTGAAAAAATGTCCCCTAAAGGGGATACATCCATGTAAAATTAGGGTTTACTTGTGCAAAAGTAAAATTTTAAATGATTTGTTTAATATTAATTTTTTAAAGGGGGAAATATTAGGGTTGTTGACCCATAGTCTTGTGGTTTACCCATTAATTTATGGACAAGTCACCTTAGTGAAATGTTATATAAATAAGAGATCATAAGATCTCATTTGAACATAACTCTCCCTCATTGTGAGACATATTGGTCTGAAATTTTCGCTACTTTTGGAAAATTTGTCTCTCTTGGCACATGTTTATGGTTATATCTTGATCTTATGGTTTTTGGAAGTGATGTGCTAGCCTTGGAAGGCTTATCTCTTTCTATTATGGTGGATTATATTGACATTTTTCCTTGAATTGGTATGGTCTTTAGTATCATGCTATCATTTGTTTCAAGTCAAGGTTATTGTGTTAGGAGCTAGGTGGGAAGTATAATGGAACACACCCCCACCACAGTCTTCATCATTTTATGCTTCATGTTATTGTTTAAACAAGGGTTTTATAAGAGAAGTATAAGGGAATACACCCTCTTTGTTGTATTATGTTTTCATTGATGTCAAGGGATTGATGTCAAAGGGATTGATATCAAGTATTGTCATAATTATGTGTTTGTATCATTGATGTATTATTGGGTCATGTGGTCATTGATGTAATTGATGTTAAAGGGTTGATGTCATGTGGTGTCATAGTTTTTTATCATTGATGTCATGTCATGGTTGATAGGAAGTACCAAATGGATGAACTCCAAAGTGGTCCCATTATGGTGCAAGCCCTCATAGGAAGACACTCTTGGATAAAGTTCTCAAAGTGATCCCCTTATGGTAAAATCTCTCACCAAAAGACGCTTTGTAATTACAAATGGTTGAGTGGCTAAGTTGTCTTATATGTGTGGTTCGGAACTCAAGTTTGTTTGAGGGATAATGTAATGAAGATCAATCAATTTTCAAGTGTGACTATTCTAGATGGATAGTATGTCATGCCATTTCCAGTGATATGTGGAATGTCACATAAATCCTTACGGTTACAAAGTAATATCCATGTGAAGTTGGAAAACCCTCATGAGTTATCTAGAAGCCCCTAGAAGGTCAAAGAAGTCAAAATATTCTAGAAGCTCCTAGAAGAAGTTGAGTAGTCAAAGTGGTTAGTCATGGGTTAAGTGGTTGCAACAAGAAAACAATTAAAAATAAATTAGTTGCAACTAGAAGTGGAGAGTTTACTATTTGTGGATAAAGTGGTTGTAAGTGGACAAAGTGGTTAGAAGTGGGTTATCCCCAGAAGAAGGAAGTTGGGTAAGTTTGTTAGAAGATAACCCCTTGAGGAAGCTACTTGGAGAAGTATAAGTAAGAGAGAAAGGGTATCTTATGTGTATGATATTTGAGAATATTGAATATCCATTTGTAAAAGGTTATTTGGGCATGTATTATTGATAGATAAATTTTGTGGTAGAAAAAGTGCGGAAAAAAAAAATCGCGGCAAAAAAAGTGTAGCAAAAAAAGTGTGGCAAGAAAATCTCAACAGAAAAATCATGACAGAAAAAGCGTGGCATAAAAATCACAGTAGAAGAATCATGGTTGCAAAACCAAGGAATCAGAATCATGAAAGTAGAACCTCGACAACAAAACCGTGGCAGACAAATCGCAGAACAGAATCGTGACAACTTATGGTATTTGATTTATGGAGAGTATGGTGTATTTCTATAGCTATGTTGTTGGTTATATGGGTGATATTGCTGAGATTTGTCTTGGTGATTAATCTTGGTGAGTAGATCTAATTTGGATGATGAGATTGATGTGATAGGTTGTGTGGTGCATAGGTAATGCACTTGTGTTGGTATAGAATGTTGGTACAGTTTGACAGATTTCTTTCTGTCTACAAGTTGGGTCTTGTACTTGAGGGTTAGATTCATATTCTTAGTTGGTGTTGAGATTTGTAGGTTCAGTCTTGCATTAAGATTTGGTGCTCTTGTGTATTTGTTGCTCTATTCAGTTCTTGCTGAAAAAAACCCCAAGGATTGTAGTCTGTAATATAAAATAAAATTGTACATATATCTTGTGTTCCTTGTATTTTTCATGATGATGGTTTATTGTTGATGTTTGTTTCTAAGATATGATTACATACAAGTTTTTATAAATGAAATTAATGGATGATGATTAAATGGTGATTGCTAACTAAGGGTTTTTGTAAAGGAGTAAAAAGAGCCCTACACTGATTCACCCCCCCTCTCAGTGTGGTCGGTGTGTCCAACACTCTTAGATTAACTTTACTTTGGGACTTAAATGGTTTACACCCCCAAGGAGGTAGCTTCTCTATCTCTTTATTTGAATGAACCCATTAACCCAATTATTAAGAGCACTAGTCATTTATTATTGCATTGGAGAAATAAAAGATTGCATTGGGAAACATGATTTTTGGTCATTTTTACTTCTTGCAAAGTGGATTGTATTCCTTGTGCATTGGGAACCTCATAGACACTAGGGTGTCCCATAAAATTACATATTCAACTATTATGGATGCAAAAACCCTGACTCAGTTTCTTGAATAACTCTCTTATCAACCATTGGATTTTGCTCAAGGTTTGCACACTTATTCTTCTTGGTCTAGCGCATGTTTTGGAAAAGTTTCAGGGGTTTTCAGTGGCTGATTTTCTTTCTATAATACATTGAATGTTACATCCATAAGGCTGATATAATTTTCTGCATACAAGTGTTTACAACACCATTATATTTTTATGCTAGAATATCGGTTTTCCATCTTGAGTTTAGCTAGTCATTAACTAGTCTTTCTCTTGTATATTCCACTTGATCTCTAGAATTTATTGAGTAGTTTATAGTACCATATTATTTATGATCTACACTATTATCTATTTATACAAATTAGGGAAAACAAGATTAACTTTCTGATCCAACTAATATACATCATTACAAAGTGGTTTTTCTTGTGTCTTGGGCAGGTATTTCACCATTTACAGGTTACTCAACATACATGGAAACCCTTGGACCTTCCCAAGACTTCATTATAGACATTTGACTCCAATTAGACTTGAACTCTAGGGGATCCACTTTCGTCTCTATCCATATCCAACTCATTCCCCTAGGGTCACCATGATCACCTCCCTAGAGTGACCTAGTCACCCTTAAAGTGCATGACCTACATGGAGGTGACATTGGGCGTAGGATTCCCAAGTTGTAGCACTTTCTTTTTGTTTGGGTCAGGATTTTCCCAACCTACAAATTTCACTATAACAGTATTGTCTTGAATCTGAAGTTTTTCTTCCTCCTCAACTTACAATCTGTCAGATGTATCTTCATGTAGTTGAGCATGGTAGTGCTCCAATCAAATATCATTGGCTGCGGAAATTGCACTGCTTAATTCATCTGATCTCGAGAGGCCTGATGAAGAGAAGTGGATCTATTAATCCTCCCAATCATGTATAACACCACTCTCAAGCTAATATTCCCAATCTTATGTATAGGAACTTGAGAGCCTACTTTCTCTATGCCGGCTTCACAATACATGTCAACATAGTGGGATATGTTATATGGCCCTAGAGAGAATGTTTTCAATTTCACCAACTCAGTCCTCCTAGAGAGATCGTTCATAAAGTAGATGTCTTTGGTAGTTGGTGTCAAATATTGGCCTTCTAGAATAAAGGCTTCTGCATCTAGGTTCCAATGCTCAATCAAGTGATTAAGTAATCTCGGTTAGGCTCTCATAAAAGGAAGGTGGAAGAATTTTCACATTCCACATTGTTTTAGTGTAGCCATGGCCTTTGGGTCCTCTTCTACCATTTGGTATATTTATTCATGTTCCCTCTCCTTCCAACGGACATTTGTCTTGGATCATGCAATAATTTGGGAGTTAGTGCATTTTTTTCATCACTTTTTTTAGTATGTACATGCCCTATTTTGAAGACAGTCATGTATGTATGTCGGTTGAGGGCATCTCAACCAACGTACATCTGCGTATTGAACATGAAAAATGTGATTACACACAGAATTGTGAGGAATCATAGGGTGCATGGCTCCCAAATTCCCCTAAAAATTATAAAAGATGAATGAAACTGCAAGAGGAGGATAAGGGTACTTAATTGGTCCAAGAATGAGTCGTTTTATTCCACCGTTGCTCTCCAAATGTGCCATTGAAGAGATAGTTTTTTTACTATTTTTGGGTATTTTCAAACTACAATGGTGAAAATGATCCCTTTCACCTCTATTTATCGACTTTTTGACCTAGTTTTTCCCTGAATTATTCCCTATTGTTTGCTCGGTGGATGTTTTGGTTCCTCTTGGTGATATTTTGGTCATTTAAACATATTATATGATTTGGATTCAATATTGTTTTAATGCATGGGTACTACTTATATCACCCTGTGACGAAGTTGTGTTTACTCCATTTTCATATAGGGTAGGTTTGTACCACCTTGCATTTTTCATTTCATTGACAAATTCTTCTTTTCCATAGGGTCGATCCCACCAAAGTGTGACACAAAACCTTCCATGTTGCTTTAGAAGTGTCATAATTAGGTGGTAGAGCCTTCATCTCCATGGATGCCCTAGGTAGATCCTTTTGTTTCATTCTGGCATCCATGTTGTGAGTCTTCTATAGGATTGGGAGTCCTTTTAGTCCCACCATGACTTCAGTTTTAGGCCTCACTCGTCTTCTCGAATGTTATTTCTTACCTCAACCTGTGGGACTCCCCTATAGCATGTTTTTTCTTCGTTTAGGCTCACTTAAACCATGAAAGTGACATCTGGTGAGAGATCATTTATCCTTTTTGGCCTCGCTTAGATTACATAAAAAAAGGATCACCCTTGGAGTCTCCTTTAAGTTATTTTCAAACTCCCTAAAATTGAAAATATTATTGAGCAATCTTATTTCCCTTCACACTCGTAAAAGTCAAATTTGAAGGCACATATGTTCAATGATAGTTTACCCCTATTTCTATCTGGATGGCTAATTTATGAAAAAGGTACACCCTATGAGCTATAGTTCGCTAGGAGAGTATTCTCAAGCATAATTTTACCCCTTTTTCGGGCATGAGGGACTAAATTTATGAAAAAGGGCCATTCTCCTTGGTTTTGGTTTATTTATTTTTTGGAACTTAGAGATTGTTTACAAAAAAGGAAACCCCTAGAGTCTTATTTAAGCCCTTTTCAAGCTTCGTAAACAAGAAAATATCATCGAGTGACCTTTTTTCTTTCACTCATTAACTGGTCTGGAAAAAACATCTATTTGGTATAAGTTTACCCCTTTTCCGGCCAATATATTAACTAGGAAAAATGAATACCTAGGGGGATACGTCCTAAGGTGCGAGTTTTCCCAGGTATTATTTATCCCTTTTTAGAGCCTAGGGAACTTAACTTATGAAAAAGGAAATATAGTTCTCCTTGGTATAAGTTTAAACCTTTTCCGGACCTTAGAGACTCAACTTATGAAAAAGGTGAATCCTGGGAGTTCCTCTCATTGGGAGAGTATTTGCAAGTATTATTCTATCCTTTTTCAGTCTTGGGGATATAAATATATGAAAACGAATAATTTTGAGTCTTCTTTTAGTGTTTTTCAGACTCTCTAAAAGCGAAAAACCACTAATCTTACCTTCTTTAGGCCCATAAAACTTTACATTGAAGGAATCTCCTTGTGTCAACCCACAATCACATTGCACGTCTCACTCTTTCATATTTGGCCTAATGTCGGCTCCATTTTGTTGTTGTTGAACTTTTATAGAATTTCTTAGGTGCAAGCCTTGTAGCATTTTTTCATTTGTGATATGACACCCTGACCCATGGAGGAATTTTCCTGAGCGTCCTTATCCTACACATGTCTCCTTGCACTGAGCATTAGTATGTTCCATGCGCTTGGAACTTTTTTTCTTTCCCGCGACACTCCTTCCTCCTTTGTAACTTAAAATTCTTTATTCTTTTTCAAGCTCATTAAATATATGAAAAATACAAAAAAATAAAGTATTCCAAAAAAGAGGGGATGAGCAGCATTCTCTTTTACTGAAGCAATCTAGTCACCGTTAGAAAAAGAACATCCTTCAGTTTGTTCTGCAAGCATTGGGATTTAGCATGACCTTAGGAAGTTATTCTCGTTACATAGAGTTGTTTCCTCCTCAATTTTGTTACTCTTCCAAACATATGGAGAGTTTTTGGTGCCTCGTGTACCACAGACTTATGTCAATAACATGTTTCTTGAGTCTTTTCATATGTCATCCTCTTGTCCAAGGAAAATTCTTACAACCTACATCGTCCATTCTGTGATAAGTCTCTTGACCTTCATGATTAGGCCATCATGAGAGTCTTGTCAAGTTCACATTTAGAATCAATGAAGTTTTGTGCCTAATGTTCGCAATCCTCCAGTATTTCTAGGGAAGCTTGTTGAAGACCTCAGGGTAGTGAGTCTTACACTCTTATTATATTCTTACCTGATTTTTTAATATATTGAAGATATTTCTTGAGTCATGAAGCTATCATGTCTAGCTACAAGCATTGATGCCTCTTGAATATTCATATGACATTGTATTTGTATATATTTTGATGATTATGAGATGTAGATGTTTTGTGTATTATTCGTGGCTAAGATTTTTATTGGCATACCTATTAGTCATGTAGCCATGATTACTATATATGACATGGATATGTAGTGTAATTAATTGGCATCCATGATTAGTTTTTCCCAAGCATGGGTATGCCCACCTTGGTGATTATTATTATTATTATTCAGATGACACTCTCATGAATACTAGTCTGGGGTAAATCAAATCGATGCCTTCCCACTTTATCAAAGATGTTGTAATGTATCTTGGCCATCATTTTATCTTCTGACTTGATGCAGACCCCCCTCTCTCCTCAGGGCTACGTGACCTCCTGATGAAGAATATTCAATTCACTGATTCAAATTGTCTCTTTGGGCCTCTGCTAGACCAAGAATTTGATTCACATAGACCCTCTTTAGTTACCAACACGGGCTTGATTCCCCCTCACAGGCTCTCTCTTACGCTTCTGGTAACTCTGAGTGGAGAGCACTAGCTCCTCCACTAGGCTCTTATTCCTTATTTCCATGGGCTATAACCTCAGCCTTGTCCCCTTCGCGACTTCGAGCTTTAGATATTTAGAGTGTAGTTGATTCTTAATCCTCTGAACTCCAAACCGAGGAAATGACCCAGATATAAATCTATGGCCCACGCTTCTCCAACATCCAATGGTTATGATTCACTTTGGGACTATGTTTTCGGGAGTTCTGAGTATTCCAAACAACTTTTTTTCTAAAGTGATTTGCAATCGAAGCTACGGATCGAATGCCACTTTCTCACCTTGATCTATAGTTGATATGCATCCCTTGTTCCTGGTTTGAACAACTTTGAGTCACCGCTCCTCTACCTCTCTTTCTCCTGAAGTTTCCATCCTCCGGAGTAAATCTACACTCTCCATGTGTCCTTCCATTTATCAACACTCCTATTCCTCCTCTTTTTTTTGGAGTACACACCTATGGATCCCACGATATGATGATGTGCATCCTTATTAGATCGATGACCGTGACTTACTATGATAGTTCGGCTTCGGGAGTTTTTGTTCCTCCACTCTCGTTTTCCTCCGAAGCACTCTTCTTCTGAAGGACATGGATCTTTTCCGCGTTTCCTTATCGGATCCAAGATATAGCTTTATATTCTCTTCTTTGACACTTCATCGATCCTAATCCTCGAACACTTCCAAACCTCTGAAAACACAGAGTGCCAAAGGACTCTAAGACTATCCTCCATGCAAATTTCCCAGATCTCACGATCTGGAAAGATCCTGATTCCTCTGAATGGATCTTGCTCATTGGTTGGGAAATTTTTAGTGGGCTCTTCCCTTCTGAACAATTTCAATCTGCTACCTCTTCTGATATATTTCCTCCTCAAAACGTTAATCTTCTCAAAAAAATTCTTCTTACACACTCCTTACACTTCTCAAAATGACTTCTTCAACACTTAGCCAAAAGTCGACCATGTGCACACCTTGCAATAGGTTTCTTTCAACTTAACCCATTTGTGGGAGACTGTGCACTCCTTGCAAAAATTATTACATGACTCAATTGTTCCTCCTGAATAATATGACACTGAGTGTGTTTCTTCCTATGCACGCCTCGCGTGTTCCCCTGCACTCTTTTGCAAAAAAATCTTCACATTATCTCTCCTAAGCTTTTCAGTCAAAATAGACTATGTCAATGCATGCCTTGTGGACACTATGCACTCCTTGCAAATAAAGCTTCATGTTATCTCTCCTGAGCTTCTGAGTCAAACTAGACTCTGTCAACACACGCATTGCGGACACTATGCATTCCTTGCATGAGCTCGTAGAAGAGAAACAATTGAAACTTGCATAATCCTCACAAATTCATGGATTCAACCATGTAATGCATTCATAACATAAGAACAAGTAATAACAAAGAATACAATTAAACAGAAAGCCTACCATTTAATGAGATAGACAAAATAACAACAATACCAAACATTTTGGATCAATGCTTCTTTGTTATATTCATTCAAATGATATGTACATGGGCTCATAGAACTGCAATAATCTTCAACGGACTCGAAAATAACAACTTCAATAAATTTCAGCAGCCTCGACAATAACAACTTCAATAACTTTCAGCAGCCTCCTTTTGGCATACAATGCATATATTTATACAAAAAGGGCTCATAGAGGGTTTTCCCTCTGGCTACCTTACTGCTATCCCATCAAAGTAAAAGATTTCAACTACTAAGTCTTTATTACAATAAATTATGGGTACAAAAAGATAAGAGCAAAAGCTTCAAATCTGTACTATTACTAACTACATTAAAGAAAAATACAATCTCCATCAATCTCACATGATGATTCAACCTCTTATCATTTAAGAACTTTAATTACAATCATTTTCGAGATATTTATATGATACGCCATCCTTAAATTAAAAATTACTTAAAATGCACACTAGGGCGTTGAGTTGTCTTCCACTTGCACGCTAATGATGATTCTCTTGCATCATACTCCTCTGGAAAAAAATTCATGGACTCTTGTCCATGAGCTCTTGCACAAAATTTCCATGCTCCTGAATATTTTCTTCATTTACACAATTGGCATCTTCTATTGGGTGTCCTTTCCACTTTACCAAATACTAAAAATAAGTCTTCCTCCTGGTCTTCATACCAATCCTCCGATCTATGATCTCCTCAATCTATGACTTTACTTCTATAGGCATCTGCTTCTCCCACAAGATATTTTTTTGATCTTCTGATCCTCTTGTGTCATATTCCCTATAAGAGTACAAGTCTGAAAAGTTGAATATGGGCAATATAATTTTTAGCATCGTCATTTTTTCAGTTAGAGTCAGTGTTATATGAGTCATGTTTCATGTGTCAAAGCGTGTGAGGTCAGGTACTGAGAAACGAATGGGTCGAAGTAAGTAAGTGGCGGAACTGGCCCTTGGAGTCAGGAAGGGGTGTCATAAATAAACATGTGTGAATTGTAAAGGTCTTTTCCCAAAAGGTTGGGTCCTGTCAGAAAGAGGGAATTTACATGCTAGAGGTCGAGGAAATTTGATAGAGTGAAGGTCACATCGAAAAACATAATGACCATAATCACCTCATTATGAAGTCATAAAGGTTAAGAAATCATGATGCTCATATCATGTATACTCTGCAGCTCTTATCATTTATATTTTGCACACATCGAAGTGTACCCGTCGCGCTAGTGTGTTGCACAAATATTCATCCTTCTTCAAAAGCTCTCGTCACCATGGATTAAATTTCCTCTATCATGACTCCATCCCTCACCCATTCAATTATAAATACCAGTCACCCTGCCTGCTTCTATTTTACCATCTGCGTTTGTTCTTTGTCTATAATTTTTCCTACAAGTCTTGGTTCGTTTCGCTGTGGGAAAGTCGATTGCCATCAACTATGTTGTGAACCTGTTCAGTCAATATTGTCACATCTCCTCCGTCTTCAGTCATGGTTTGAATCCTATTGTATTTTTCCACGAGTTAGTCTACCAGGAAAAATTTCCTCTCACAGACACCCTTTCTTCCTCAGAGTGTTTCCTTGTCACGCCAAAGTTTTTTTTGTGTTTGTTTTCCCTCGATCGCCACTAGTGTCGCAATGCATTGCCTCCATGATTGAATGTTTTGTCATGATTCCCTACTGCGATGAGCCTACCATTATCATTTATCGCAACGTCGATCCTTTTTTGCGCCTAAATTCTTCATAGCGCCTGGCATCTGCGCAGTAAAATCCTAGATTTATTTTTTCTCATCGTGAAAAACTTCCACCACTGCCACTCTGACAGGTCTTTGTGAGGCATATAATTCTCCATTTGCAGTGCATAGAGGATTCCATCTTTCATTACAATGCACGTGAAACAAATACACGTTTACATCATGACAACATACTAATACATAAGGAAGAAGGCACAAAGTGGAAGAGTTGTGACGCCTAAATCTCAGGACTTGGGGTTAATCAACAAAAATACAAATGTCAGAGCATATTTTGAAAAGGTCAGATGTATGCACTATTGCGAGAAGATCCAAGGACACAACGTGAAACTAGCTGAACAATTCACTCTCAGATTTAATGGGTTCTTCAAGGTCATTGCAGGAATCACATTCCGAGTGACGGAGGAAACTCTGTCAGCCGCAACGGAGATCCATCTGCGTAGTGAAAGGTGGTTTAAGGGCATTCCTTTAGAAATATTATTCTATTAAGATTTCATCAAACCAAACTACATGAATGAGAAAATCGGAGCGAGCGTTTTGAGTCGGTATCTACGGGAGCCTTTCCAGAAAATCCTAAAGGTGATTAGAAGGTATTTCACCTATGAAAGAAGGTCTGACAGAATATACCCACATCACATTAGGCTGTTGATGCATTTTACAGGGAAGAGGAATTTTAACTTACCTTTATTCTTTCACCAAAGTCTAGGAGGAATGGCAGACATCGCCCAGGCCGAAGAAGAACTTATCCCATATCTCATTAATCAAGTTGTTGGTAGTCGAGGAATTGAGATGGTTGGGAAAGGATAGGTACTTGTTTCTATTTTCAGCCAACATCCCTAGGGACCCCAAAGGAGAACCCCTCTACCCACTAGGGAAACAACATCTCAGAGCGTGGAGGCAAGAATAGAGGAGGCTACAAGAAAAGGAAAGAAAGTAGAAGGCTTGACATCCCAACAACCAGTACCCTAGAAAATAGGCAGGTCAAGGTTGATCAAGAAGCTCGAGGAGACCCCATCTTGAAACGAACCGTGCACATAATCCATGGCTGAGAAGTTACTCATGTGCATTGTTCAGATAGAACCTGTTGAGGGTTCAATATGGGAAATCAATGAAATACGGAGAAGGTTGGAAAATGAAAGAATGGGGGTTTGGGATTCGCCATAATAGTTGAAGCAAGCGCAGCTCTTTAATGTAGAGTTGTACCAAGAGAATAGAGAATTGAGAAATAAGTTAGCAAAAAATACTGTCGAAACAACAACATCGCAAAGACGAGAAGGGAATTCGAATTGGCTCAAGAAATAGCTTAGAAAAGCACAAGACATGATCATTTAGCTGTGTGAGGAATAGAGGATGTTATAGGAGAGAATCACAGAGAACTTCAAGGAATGTATACCAGCCATGGAAAACTTTTGCGCGGCTCTGGCCAGTGCTCAAACGAAGCTAAAAGGGAACGCAGTATTGTGAATATAGGTGAAGAATATGAAAAGGCAAAACGGGTCTCTTAGGAAAATTATTTGAACATGGCATGGAATTCCTCTCCCCTCATGTCCTATTTCATGTCAGGAAACAAGAAATATGATGGGTACACACGCGGTGGATATACATCGCGCAGATGTCGTAAACCCACCTATCGAGAATGACAAGTGTAGGAGGAACACATAACAGTTTTGAAGGAGATGTGTGTCGCCCCCCCGACTGTCATTTCCATATGGAAAGAGCAAGTGACAACCCACAGCCATCATCCATACCAACTCAACACATGCACACTATGACCAGTGGTCACACGACAACAATCAAAGCACGTTACACTGGGTGGCAGAATTATGACAGGGTGCTTGATCATTCAGGTGACCACTCAAAGAAGAAACATTGACACATCACCTCCTAATGATTGAATCTTGTTGATGACCGAATGATCATGATAGAGACATCGATTATGACATGATTGGGTGTAGTTGGTTTCATATTCTTAGTAAGCCCTATTCAAAAGATCATTAGGTAGGGAATAACCCGAACCGAAATTCTAGGAGTAGTAGTTTGGAGCATGGCAGCCCAAGGGGAAAAACTCTTTCTATATATTGCATCTTTTCAATGTAATCCAGGTTGGTTGGAAAAGTACTGTAGACAGTAGACTATTGAATGTAATTTTCGATCCCAATTGAAATATAATGCAAAGGTCTCGAGGCTATGACAAAAATATTCTAATGGTGGTGGTTTGATGTATTGTGATCTATACTATGTATGTACTGCTTTTTTTTTCTATATCCATGTCTTTACTTTGTTTAAATTGGAACATTCGATAAGTCTAGAATTCATCGTGCGGTGCTTTAGACTTCACCATTTAAATTCCTATGTTTTCTTCTAAGTAATTTAGAATTCCTCTTCAATGGTGCTTTGAGTTGCTTTATGTACTTTTTTTCTCACCACACACAGCGACATTTGAACTCAATGACCATTACCTTCTTAGCCTTTATCCTCTCAAATTTGCAGTTACCAAGTCATTTATTTCTCTTTCTTTATGGAATTTGACTCCATGGCCGAAGGTTCTATATTTCCTTGCCAGCGGAACTAGAAACATTTCACAAATGTAATAAACCTAGCCGACAATTTAAAGCCATCATCTGTTAGAGACTAAGTCTCAGAGATATCCCTATCTAGGTCGAAAAGGCTAGTTTCTGGTATTAAGGTTGTTCTATAGGTTACCTCTGTCATTTTTTTTCTTAGCCAAAAAAATTTACAGATTTCTAACATCTTGGTGTCGCTGCTAGGGACGAAATTGAATAAAACTTTCCCTGGGAGAACAACTAGAGTTGTAGTTTTGACCCATGAGGGTAAAAATGAGTCAAGAGTCTATATTGGTTGAAACCTTTTTACCCTAGGGACTCTAGTAAATTAGACCAGTAGCATAGAGAAGTAAGAATTAGTAATCCTGACTCCAAATAAATTTTATACCAAATTCAACCATGATCCAGAACCTGTAGCACTTGTGCTCGATCCTGAAAAACTTCTACACAAAAAGAAGGAGAAGATACCATACCCATTCTATTAACTGAAAAGAAACATATCTTTACCCAAGGATGGAGTACAAAGCATTGACGACCATGACTTTGATACATTGTTCAAACAAACCATGTTCAGGTCTAGATCTGAAACCTACTTGGATGAGATAGTCTTTGATGAGAAGAGGTTTCAATATTTGATACCAAAAAAAATACCGCGAGCTGCTATAATATCCACTCAAACCATACAGCCAGCTCAAAACCCTCCTAGAGTTATGGCCACCATATTTTCCCCTCTTTTATTACCAACCCAACTACATGATTTTCCCCAGAACTATAATCAGAGGATCAAGCTATATGATGCTAAAGGAAACACCTCTTCCCAAAATCACTTGGATTGGTTCAATGATTTTGTTGACCTAGAAGAGGTTCCACATGAGGATGTGAAAATGAGATTGTTCGTGCATAGTATTTCAGGGGAGGTCAGGAAGTGGTTTAAGGCCCTTCAAGCAGCGAGCATCCCCGATTTCACAGTGTTTGAAACATTGTTTCTTGCTAGATTGGGAGACAAAAATAATCCTCTACAACTACTAACTCAGTATAACAATATAAAAATATCACCATAGGAAATAGTGCAAGAGTTTTCAACTAGATTCATGAAGTTCTACAACTGAATCTGCACATAAGTCAAACCACCTCCCAGAGCTATGCAACTTCGATACGTTGATTCCTTTGACAATGATTTCTTCTTGCTGCTAAGATAAAGAATACCTAATACTTTAGGCACTATGATGAATGACACAATTGAAGTAGAAGTAAATCTAATGGCATCAGTAAATATCAAACAAAATTTTGACAGAAATGGGAAGAAGCCCCAAGGAGACTGGCAGCCCTCTATGTCTCGATCGTCAAACAAGAAGTTTGATTTGATGATGAATACTATGGAGAAGCTTATGGAAAGGAATTCCATGGATAACAAGCCTACCACTAGGGAGAAAAATGATTTCCAGCCCAAAAATCAAAACTTTAGAAGGGCTCCAATCCTGCGGATCAGGTAGAGGGACTAGAGAGATCAAGGTGATCAATAGATAAGACCTCCTTTCCAAAACAACTACACAAATGAAGACTTTGATCAAATGATCCAATACCAAATGCATTGTTGCAACGATACAGATACATACGTGTTCTTAACAAAGGGAGAACACGATCAATTCATGGACGCAAATGATGGTTTTATGTTGGAGACTGATGACATGTTGTCTTCAGAAAATAAGGAGTTCAAGAAGTGATATCACAATGTAATCATGCATTTTCAAAACAAATACAACCTTAACAGTATAAAGACGTCTACAGAGCCTCTGCAGAAAAATCCCACAAAGGAACCTCCGGTGAATACTCCTTCCTCAAGCCGACCAAAGAGAGACAATCCAGGAAGGGACGTGATGGAGAAGGCAAAGTCAAAGGAATAATCCTTAAAGAAAGCGCCGAAGGTGAGTAAGGAAACAGGTGTCAAAGAGGTAGATAAATCTCCTCCATCCTTTAATTTTGAGAACGAAATGGCCAAAATAAAAATCTTTGTTCCTTTTAATGAGATAATCAAGAAGGGAGAGTATATGGATCATATCATTAATATGTTGAAGATGGAAGAGGATCCTGACAGCTTGAACGTCTAGGATGACCACCCTGCCATCTTATTTGGTCTGTGCATAGAAGAAACCGGTAATACTGAGGACTTTCCCCCTTTCTATGTTAGTCTCAAAATTCATGACATGACTCTACATAACACCATGTTGGATTTAGGTGCATCGTATAATCTCATGCCAAAGGTGGTCATGGATGAATTAGGATTGGACGTCACCAAACCTTATAAATATATTTTCTCTTTTAACTCAAGAAATGTGAAATGTTTGGGCCTGATCAAATATTTTGTCGTGTCGTTATCCCAAATTATGTCGAAGAATTTGGTGATGGATGTGGTGGTGGATGACATTCCCCCAAAATTCGGCATGTTTTTATTGAGATCATGGACAACAAAATTAAAGGGAACATTGAAGATGGACACGTCTTATGCTACCATCCATGTTTTTGGCCAAGAAAGAATATTGTACAGAGAGATGATGCTCAAGTACAGGGTGAGTATAAAAACCCAACCGAACAATCATCCTATCTACTCCGTTGACACCGAAATTGGCTCCTGTATTTTTTACAATGACTTAAATTTTGAAAGGGGGGAGCCAACAAATGTCACGATTGTCGAGGATAAGACCGTGCATCAAGCGGAGGAAAGTGCAGATCAGAGAAAACTCATGTAAAATGAAATGTGGAATATGAGCTTCGATGAAGCTATCATCAAGGAAGGAGTTAGAGCCAGTGTATGGATAAATCCTCCCAAAGTGGGCTCAAAACTCTGCTCTTGCAAGCTCACCTTTGATTGTACAAATAACATGGTCGAGTATGAGGCGCTAATTTTGGGTTTGAGAAATTTAAAGGAATTGGGCACAAAGAGAATAGTGGTGCATGGAGACTCTAATATCATCATAAATCAAGTGAAGGGTATATACCAGTCCAAGCACCCCAAACTAGAGAATATAGAAATCTAGTGTTGGACCTCCTCAGAGAGTTCTCAGAGTATAATTTGTCAGTGATCCCCAGGGGGAAAAATCAAATTGCAGATGCCCTAGCCACCTCAACTTCAGTGTTTAAAATTCCATTTTTTCCCAATATAAAGTATGATATTGAAGTCAAACACAGGCCCGTAGTACCCGATAACATCAAATATTGGCAAGTCTTTGAAGATGACAAACATGTGGAGAGGTTCCTCCAAATGAGCGACAATTTTGCTAACATGAATATCGATGATGAGTGTTTTTGCGAAGAGGATGAAGACACAGTTGTGCGTAGTAACAACGACCCCTTTCAGAACCAGATAGTTGGAAGGGATAAAGTGAAACTTAAAAAAATCATTATCCCCAAAGGTTTGGTTCCTTTATAAAAGTTTTTTGATCAAAATGATGTATCCATAAATCCTAGAATCACTACAAAAGATGAAGATATCGAGGATTGAAATATCGAGACTCAATATAATCCTAAGATAATCATACTGTCAAAGACACTCATTCTGGAGATCAGGCAGAGATATATCAACCTCATGAAATATTTCCCTGACATTTTTGCATGGAGTTATGAAGACTTGAAATTCTATGACACATGAGTAATTCATCATGTGATTCCCATCATGGAAGATCAAAAACCTTTCAAGAAAAAGTCGATACGGATCAACCCCCTGCTATTGTCGTTGATTGAAAAGGAGGTAAAGAAGCTATTTGATGAAAAAATTATTGTTTCTTTGATATTTTCAAAGTGGGTGGCCAACCTGATGCCTATAAGGAAGAAGAACAGTGAAATACGGTTATGCGTAGATTTTCAGAACCTGGATAGACTGTCACTCAAGGAAAACTACCCTCTTCCCAAGATGGATTACATTCTGTAGAAGGTAGTTGGATCCCAGAAAATGTCAATGGTGGACGGCTTATCCTATTACAATAAGAACATGGTGCACCAATATGACTAGGAGAAGACATCCTTTATGACACCATGGGGTACATTTATGTATGAAAAGATGCCTTTTGGGCTTATGAACATTGGAGAAACTTTCAAAAGGGCCATGGATATAGAATTTTATGAAGATAAATAAAAATTTATCATGATTTACTTGGATGACAACACGGTGTTTTCTGATTTTGATGAACAACACCTTGAACATCTGAAGAAGGTCTTCCAGAAATGCAGAAAGTTCGACATATCATTAAATCCAAAAAAAACAAATTTTGGGATGTAGGAGGGAACACTATTGGGGAACATCATCTCAAAGGAAGTCATAAATATAGACCCCAGTAGGGTGGAAGGTATTTTGAAGATCATCACTCCTCGGAGAAAGAAAGAGGTGCAGTCTTTCCTAGGAAATGCGAATTTTTTGAGGAGGTTCATTCTGAATATAGCTGAAATTATAAACCACATAACTAGTATGCTCAGGAAAGGTAATGAGATAAAATGGACCTCTAAATACAAGAATTCATTTGAATACATCAAGGTGGCACTGACCAAAGTTCCTATATTAGCCAGCCTGGATTTCACAAGGGATTTTATCTTATTTTCCTTCTCCTCGGAACACACCATTGTTGGCGTCCTGTTACAGAAGGATGAGAAAATTTTCAAAAATCCTATAGCCTATTTCAGCAGGACATTGAGAGACTCCCCACTAATGTATGATATCATGGAAAAACAAGCGTACATCTTAGTGAATGCCCTCAAGGAATTCAGGACTTATATATTGCATTCCCGTATCATTTCTTATGTGCCTAGCAATTTCATTGAAGATATCCTGACTCAAACTAACCCCGAGGGGAGAAGAGGTAAATGGATCACATTCATGTTGGAATATGACCTAGAAATCATGCCTAAAAATATGATTATGGTTCAGGGGCTTCCAAAATTGATGGCACAGTCGAACTGTTATGTTTTGGGAATAAATTTCATTGTTGATCTGTCAGAGAACCCGCAAGTAGATGAAATCCCACAGGTATCTCAAAAATTCATCGATTCGCCTTGGTATGCAGACATTATTTACATATTGAGAAACTTGCAAGCTCCTCCAGGGTTGAGCAAAATGAAGGCTAGGTTTTTCAAGTTGAAGGCGGCTAATTTTTGCATCCTAGATAACTCTATGTATTCGAAGGATCCAGGACGGATATTGCTAAATTGTTTGTTGGAAGAAGACACATAACGGGCTATCAAAGAGTTACAAAAAGGGGACATTGGGGGGCATCGTTACTGGAATACCCCCATGCACAAAATATTGAGGGTGGGATTTTATTGGCCCGGTATTTTTGCATATGTATACAAGGAAGTTTCCAGTTTCCACGAATGCTAGATATTTGATGGAAAAAGAAAGATGCAACATCTGTCGTTAAATCCTATCTCTGTTGAAGATTCGTTTATGCAATGGGGTCTATATTTTATAGGAGAATTTCATCTGCCATCCTCAACTCAGCATAAATGGATACTAATGGCCACATACTATTTCACCAAATGGATCGAAGCGATCCCCACAAGGAAAGTTACTGACACAATTATCATTCAGTTCCTAGAGACCAATATCTTATCTAGTTCGGGTGCCATGTCAATATCATCAGGGATAATGCAACGACGTTCAATTCCAAGAATATAGAGAAGTTTTGTAATGATTACAACATAACCCTGGGACATTCTACGACTTATTACCCACAGGGAAATGAATTGGCAGAATCATCCAACAAAAGTTTAACTGAGATTATTAAAAAACTCTTGCATGACAACAAGAAGGTTTGGCACAAGAAGATTATCTACGCACTATGGTCTAACATAATCACTACAAAAAATTCCATCTCCACATCGCCTTTCCAAATTGTATACGGTGTAGAGGTGGTTTTCCCCACCTCACTGGGATTTCCTGTCAGGAGGTTGCTGCAAGAGTAAGAGGCCGAACCAAACGACGCTCAGAGGAGGATAAACCAATTGGTTCATGCGCAGAAAATGAGGGAAGAAGTTTTCAACCGATCACAAATTCACCAAGATAGAATGAAGAATATTTTCGACAAGCACACTAAGAAGGAGGATTTCAAGGTAAATGATCCGGTGTTGAAGTGGGATGTGAGGAATGAAGACAAAGGGAGACACCAAAATTTTGATCACCTTTGGATGGGGCCTTTCAGGATTGTTGTGTATCATGGGAACAACACATATTTTCTACAAGATAATAATGGAGAACTCACTGGTGGGAGACCTGTGAATGGAAGGTTCCTTAAACATTATTTGGTTTAGTATGGTCTATTTCAGTCTTTCATGTCATTGTAAATAGTCGATTTTTTTTTTATGTTTTCAAAGAAGACGTTTCGAGTCATTAGTCAGCAGAAAATTGAAGCCTAGAGTGAAGGCCCTAAGTTTATGCTGCGTATGGTCATGACCATGTCAAGAAGTTCTAGGGTGAGTATTTTCCATTGTTTTAGAGTCTGCAAATCGAATAAATACCAATGGTCACACACCTGGTATGTTGTTCTTTTCCACCTCACCGAGAGGATAGAATCCCTATTGGAGCCAGTTCTTAGCACCATCATTTTTTCAGTTAGATTCAGTCCTATATGAGTCATGGTTCATGTGTTGAAGCGTGTAAGGTTAGGTATTGAGCAACAAATGGGTCGAATTCAGCAAGTACAAGAACTAGCCCTTGCAGTTGGGAAGGGACATCATAATTAAACATGTGTGAATTGTAAAGGTATTTTCCCAAAAGGTCGAGTCCTATCAGAAAGAGGGAATTTACGTGTCAGAGGTCGAGGAAAGTTGTTAAAGTAAAGTTCACATTGGCAGATATAATGACCATCATCACCTCATTATGAATTCATAAAGGTGAAGAAGTCACGACACTCATATCATGTATACTTTGCAACTCTTATCATATGTACTTTGCACACTTCCAAGTGTACTCGTCATGTGAGTGAGCTGCGCAAATCTTCATCCTATTTCAAAACTTCTCGTCACCATGGATTCAACATCCTCTATCATGATTCCATCCCTCACCCATTCAATTATAAATACCATTCACCCTGCGTGATTCTCTTTTACCATCCAAGTTTGTGCTTTGTATGTGATTTTTCCTACAAGTCCTGGGTCATCTCACTATGGGAAAGTCGATTTCCATTAGCTATTTTGTGAACCTATTCAGTCAAGATCGTCGCGTCTCCTCCATTTTCAGTCATGGTTTGAAGCCTGTTGGAGTTTTCCATGAGCTATTATGTCAGGAAACAGTTCCTCTCGCAGTCACCATTTCTTCCTTAGAGTGTTTCCTTGTCACGACAAAGTGTTTTTCACGTTCGTTTTCCCTGGCTCACCACTAGTGTCACAGTGCGTTGCCTCCAAGCCTGGTTTTTTTGTCAAGATTCCCTATTGCAATGAGCCTACCATTATCATTTATCGCAATGTCAAATTGTTTCCATGCCTAAAGTCTTCATATCACCTGGCGTCTGTGCAATAAAATCCTAGAGTTACTTTTTCTCATCGCACAAAACTTCCGCCACTACCACTCTAACAGGTCTCTGCGAGGAATATCATTCTCCATTTGTTGAGAATAGAGAGTGTCATATTTCATTGTCGTGTGTGTGAAACAAATACACATTTACATCATGACAACATCCCAAGGCATAAGGAAGAAGGCATGAAGTGGTAGAGTTGTGAGGCCCGAACCTCAAGACTTGGCGTTAATCAATGAAGATCCAAATGTCAGGGCATGTTTCAAACAGGTCAGATGTATTCACTATTGCGAGAATATCGAAGGATACAATGCGAAACTGGATGAAAAATTCACTCTCAAATTTAATGGGTTATGTGCGCTCATTACAAGAATCACATTAGGGGTGACGGAGGAAACTTTGTTAGGGCATGCCTTTAGACATATGATTCTATGAATAATTCAACAAACCAAATTGCCTAAATGGGAAAATCGGAGCGGGCATTCTGATTCAATAACTATGGGAGCCTTTCCAAAAACTCCTGAAGGTGATTAGAAGGTATTTCACCTATGAAAGAAGGTCTTACATAATATACCAACTTCACATCAGTCTATTGATGCATTTCATAGTGAAGATGCCTTTGAACTTACCTTTATTCTTGCACCAAAGTCTAGGAGGAATGGTAGACAATGTCTAGGATAAAGTGGACCAGTCGAAGAAGAAATTATCTTGTATCTCATTAATCAAGTTGTTGGTAGTCGAGGAATTGAGACAGATGGGAAAGGACTGGGACTCGTTTATGTTTTCATCCGACATCCCCAGGGACCCCAAAGGAGAACCCCCTCTACCCACGAGGGAAACAACATCTTGCAGTGTGGAGGCAAGAGTATAGGAGGTTGTAGGAAAAGGAAAGACAACAGAAGGCCCAACATCCCAACAACCAATACCCCAGAAAAGAGTCAGGTCGAGGTTGATCAAGAATCCCAAGGATATCCAAGCTCCAAATGAGCCACAAACCCAATTTGTGGCTGAGAAGTTACTCGTTCGCATTGTTCATCTAGAACCTGTCGAGGGATCAAGCTAGGAAATCAGTGAAAGATGAAGAAGAATAGGAAATGAAAGCATGGAGGTTTGGGAGCCATCAAAATAGCTAAAGAAAGCGCATATCGCTATTACCGATTTGTACCAGGAGAACAAAGAATTGAGAAAGCACTTAGCAGAAAAGAGTGTTGAAACAATAGCATCGCAGAGCTGAGAAGGGAATGAAAATTGGCTCAAGAAACAACTCAGAGAAGCACAAGATGTGATCATTCAGATATGCCAGGAACAAAGGATGTCATAAGAGAGAATTGCAGATCACTTAGCAGAAAAGAGTGTTGAAACAATAGCATCGCAGAGCTGAGAAGAGAATGAAAATTGGCTCAAGAAACAACTCAGAGAAGCACAAGATGTGATCATTCAGCTATGCGAGGAACAAAGGATTTCATAAGAGAGAATCGCAAAGCACTTGAAGGAATGTGTATTGGCCATGGAAAACATTTACATGGCTCTATCCAATGCTCAAATGAAGCTAAAAGGGAATGTGGTCTTGCAAAGACATGTGAAGAATCAGAGAACGTGAAACTGGTCTCTTAGGAAAATTCTTAGAGTATCAAGACTACAAGTGAGGCCAGAAACATAATCAGCCCGGCCCCATTATTGACTTTTTGAACATGGCACAAAATTCCTCTCCCCTCATGTCATGTTTCCTATTGGGAAGCAAGGAATCCAACGGGTACCTGTACAGTGGATATACATTGCGCAAATGTTGTAAACCCACCTGTTAACAAGGACAAGTGTAAGAGGAATGCATAATAGTTTTGAAGGAGATGTGTGCCCCCCTCGACCATCGTCACCATCTGGAAATCATAAGTGAGAACCCACAATCATCCACCATACCAACTCACCACATGCACACTATGGCCAGGTTTTGAGGCTTTGACGAAAATATTCTAATGCTGGTGGTTTGATGTATTGTGATCTCTCCTATGTATGTACTCCATGTTTTTTGTATATCCATTTATTTACTCTGTTTAAATTGGAATGTTTGATAAGTCTAGAATTCATTGTGTAGTGATTTAGACTTCGCTATTTAAACTCCTATGTTTTCTTCTAATTAATTTAGAATTCATCTTCAATGGTTCTCTAAGTTGCTTTATGTACTTTTTCTCTCGCCACACACAATGAAATTTGAACTGAAAGACCATTTCCTTCTTAGCAGTTATCCTCTCAAAGTTTCAGTTTCCAAGTCATGTATTTCTCTCGCTTTCTGGAATTTGACTCCATGGCCCAGGGTTTTGTATTTCCTTGTCAGTAGAACCAAAAACATTTCAGAAACATAATAACCCTAACCGACAATTTAAAGCCATCATCTGTTAGACACTAAGTCTCAGAGAGAGCACTCTCCAGGTCGGAAAGGCTAGTTTTTAGTATTAAAGTTGGTCTATAGGTTACCTCTATCATTTTTTTTCTTAGCCAAACAAATTTATAGAGTGCTAACAATACCCACATCCTCTGGCAACTCTATCTCATAAAAAATTGCATCAAATTTCCTTAGGATCTTGCACAGTCCTATCTTTTTCAATTGTAATTGGTTATATGTTCCCTTTGGGAACCTCCTTCCTGAGATGTGCCAGAACTTGATCTCCCACTTCAAATTTAAGTTCTCTCCTATGATGATCAAATCTGCATTTATATTCTCTGTTGTTGTTCTCCAACCGCTCTTTGATTTGATTATGAAGCTTCTGCATTTCTACAGCGAAGTCTTCTGCTCCAACGCTTATAAATTCATTATTCTCCAAATATTTAAATTATGATACTCCTCTTGTCTTCATCCCATATTATATCTAGAATGGGCTCCTTCCTGTACTCCTATTTGGTGAGTCATTGTATGCAAAATCTTCTTGTGACAGAATCTAATCCCACTGGCTATGATGTTCAGTGACCAAACTCCTCATCAAATTTCCTAAACTCCAATTTACCACCTTAGTATGTCCATCTATTTGAGGGTGATATGTTGAACTGAAGGACAGTTCCATCCCCAGTTTCTTTCACAATGTCCTTCAAAAATGACCAACAAATTTAGTGTCTCTATATGAGACAATACTCTTGGGAAACCCATGAAGTCTCACAACTTCCTTGAAAAACAGATTTGCAATGTGTGTTGCATCATTAGTTTTATGGCATGGGCTAAAGTGTGCCATCTTTGAGAATATATCAACTATAATGAATATGGAATTGTTTCCCCTTTTTGTTATTGGCAATCCCAACACAAAATCCATGCTTATTGCATCCCAAGGTCTATCTGGAAAATGCAATGGTTGATATAACCCAGTGTTCTATCACTTTCCTTTTGCATATTGGAAAATATTACATTTGTTTATAAATTTCTTCACTTCTTCCCTCGCACCTATCCAATAGTATGAGTTTTTCAATTGTGCAAATGTCTTGTCATGGCCAAAATGTCCTGCTAGACCTCCACTATGTTTTTCCTTCAGCAGATTATCTCTCATCGAGCACTTTGGTATGCATAATTGGTTACCTTTAAACAACAATCCATATTGAATTAGATACTCTATCCACTAAAATTTGTCTCTAAGCATAGGATTTGTACATGCTTCATACATCTCTTTAAAATATGGATCATCATAATACATTTCCTTAAGGTGTTCAAACCCTAAGGTTTTCACTTGAAATTCCTACAGAATCATACATCTCTTGCTCAATGTATCAACAATTTTGTTAACATTACCAAAAATATGTTTAATGACAAAAGTGAAATTTTCCATAAACTCTATCCACTTGGCATGTCTTTGATTTAATTTCTCTTGTCTGGTTATGAATTGTAAATCCTGATTATCGCTATACAAAACAAATTCTTTTGGAACAAGGTAGTACCTCCATTTATTTAAGGCTTGTAAAATTATTTATCATATGTGGAGTACTTCCTCTTGGTGTCATTCAACTTCTCACCGAAATATGCAACAGGCCTATTGTCCTGTCTCAAGACTACTCCAATTGCTACTCCACTAGCATCACATCGTACTTGAAACGTCTTCTCGAAATCTGGCAAGACCATAATCGATTGTTCTGTTATCTTCTCCTTTAATATCCTGAAACTTTTCTAAGCTTATTCTATCCACTTAAAAGACTTGTGTCTCTTCTTCACAATATCTAATATTGGTGTAGAAATTCCACTGAAATTTCTAATGAACTTCCGATAAAAAATTGCTAATCTATGGAATCTTATCACCTCAAATATGTTCCTTGGCGATGTCTATTCTTTCATTGCTCTCACCTTCTATGGATCCATATTCAATTCATTTGAATAGATTAAAAAAACAAAATAAATGAGTTATGTCTTGATAAAATAGGATTTCTTCATATTTATTAATAGCTTCTCCTGCTGCAATCTTCTCATTACTAATGTTAAGTGCCTCAAATGCTCTTCTCCAATTTTACTAAAGACTAATATATCATCCAGATATACAACCACAAACTTACCAATAAAATATTTTAATACCTCATTCATCAACCTCATAAAAGTACTTGGCATGTTTTTCAAGACAAATGGAATAACAAAACACTCATACAACCCTTCGTTCATTTTGAAGGTTGTTTTCCACTCATCACCTTCTCTCATCCTTATCTGGTGATATCCACTTTTCAGGTCTATTTTTGAAAAATAATTTTCTCCGCTCAAACAATCCATTAAGTCATCCATCCTGGGCAAAGGAAATCTATACCTGATGGTGATTTTGTTTATGGAGCTTGAGTATGTACACATCCTCCATCCTCCATCCTTCTCTAGACTCAACACAATTAGTACTATGCATGGACTCAAGATTTCTCTAACCAAACCCTTGTTCATCAAATCTTGGACTTGTTTCTTTACCTCCTCTTTTTCTTGAGGTGTCAATCTGTATGCTATTTTTTTTTATAGACTCGCTCCTGATATGAGATATATGTGATGGTTGATACTCCTAATGGGTGGCAATGAGCGAGGTAACTCATCCACTACTATGTCAACAAAATTTTCTAACAGATCCTTAATTTATTCAAGAAGATCATCCATAGAAGTACTTGTAAGGATGACTCTGGGCTTCCTCACCACAACAAATTGCATATCCTATTCCTTCTTGACTTCACTTAGGAGTTCCTTCCCACTCATGAGAAGTATACTTGTGTTGGCTTCTTCCTTCACTTTCTTATCCTCTATTGGTAGTAACATGTGTGTTCTACCATTTTTCTCCAGGATATAAGTATTTTTTCTCCCATCATGAATGACATTTATGTCAAACTGCCATGGTCTCCCCAACAAGACATGACATACATCCATGGGAATCACATCAAATAAAATCTCATCTTTATATCCTCCTATATTAAATTCAACTTGGCATTGTTTAGTTACCATTACCTGGTGTCCTTTCTACAACCATGAGACTCTATACGGATTTGGATGCGTAGTTGTCTCCAACTCCAGTTTCTCCACCATTTATTTGGATACCAAGTTATCAGTGCTCCCACTATAAATTATCACCTTTCATACCCTATCTTTAGTCTTGCAAGCATTTCTAAACAAATTGTTCCTCTGCACTAGCTTTTCCACTTCTTGCTCTAGCTTCAAGAGAACCTTATTCATCATCAAATATATCCCATATTCTGCACCTTCTGCCTCAACATTTCACCTCTACGCTTCTGAAATGTGAGCTTCACCTCCTCCTTATTTCTTTCTCTTGGGGCATTCCCAAGACATGTGTCTTGTTTTTCCATAGGCAAAACACTTCACCTCTCCTCCTCTACCTCTTCCTCTTCCTCGAGAAAAATCATTCCTTCGACGATATTGTCTCACTCGGGAACTTCCTCCTCTTTCTAAGTGACTGTGTGCTTTTCCAGTCTCAACCTTAGGCTTATGTGCCTTCTCATGGACAATTCCCTTACCTCTGTTTAGACTTCTCTATCTACTTCGCTGGCTCTTTTTCCTGGCCAATTTCTCTTCTTCCTTCAATGCAATATGATAATAATCCTCCATTTTCCTCACTATTATCATGTTGATTTCATCATGGATTTCATATCTCAGGCCATTAATATACCTAACAACATTTTCATCATTTTTTTCTCTCTATCCAAACCTGATGTTCAACTTATAAAATTCCTCTATGTATTCTTTTACTGTCAATCCTTTTTGTCTCAAGTTCTGTAATTTCCTGAACATATTTATCTGATAGTCTTGGGGTATGAATTTAGCCTTCGTCTTGGCTACCATTCTATCCCATATCTTTATATTTTTCTTTCCTTTACATATTTTTTCATCCTTTACTTCATCCCACCACATTGTTGTGTGTCCCTTCAATCTGGTGACAACATGTTTTACTTTCTTCTCATAATCAACTTATTCATAGTCAAAGTATTTTTCCATTGCTCTTATCCAATACAACAATTATTCAACACCTAAGTTTTCTTCATACATTGGGATCTCTATTTTTTCTCTGGCTCCCAATTTGAAAACATCTTTCAGCAAGCGTTCTTCTTCAACATCTTCTCCTACAGCTCCTTCAACTTCCACTTCTTTTCTCTCTACATCATTGGCGTCTCAAGCATCAGGTTCTCTTCTTTGTTATGTCTCCATAGCATATAATCTTGCGTGAATTTATCTCATCTCCCTTTCCACAACTATATTTTCTACAAGTCACTTTGCACGTTTTCTGGGCAGCATTGTATTGATATTTCTCCACACAAATATTACAAAGAAACTTTTGGCTCTAATACCACTTGATGCTATCAGACATAACCTTTTCCTAGGCTTTGATACCACTTGATGCAGAACCCCCTCTCTCCTCAAGGTTGTACAACCTCTCGGTCAAGGATCTTCAATTCACTGAGCCGAATCAGCTCTTCGGGCCTCTGCTAAACCCAGAATTTGATTCACACATGCCCTCTTTGGTTACCAACGCAATATTGATTCCCCCATACATGCTCTCTCTTGCACTTCTGTTAAATATGAGTGGTGATAAATAACTCCTCTGCTAGGCTCGTCTTCCTTATGTCCACTGGCTATAACCTGAGACCTTCCCCTTCGGGATTCAAATTTTTTTAGTGCATATGAATCTTAATCCTCTGAACTCGAGATTGGAGAAATGACCCAAACAAACATATATGCCCCACTCTTCTCCAACAACCAATGACTGTGATTCACTTCGGGACTCTGGCTTCGAGAGTTCTGAGTGTTCCAAACACCTTTTTCTCCAAAGTGATTTGTATCCAGAGCTACGCATCGAGCACCACATGTTCACCTCGATCGACAGTTGAGATGCATCCACTGTTCCTGCTTCAGACGAATTCGAGTCAATGCTCCTCTACCTCTATTTCTCCCTTTGGAGTAAATCTCCACTCTCCACCTGTCCTTCTATTTATCAATGCTCTTGTTCCTCCTCTCTTTTTCGGAGTACATACTTTTGGATCCCATGATATGATGACATGTTTCCTTCTCATATCGACGACCACGACTGACTCTGTTAGTTTGGCTTCAGAATTTTTTGTTCCTCCACTCTCGCTTTCCTTCGAAGCACACGGATCGTCGTTGTTAGGACCCTATAATGTACCTTTTTTCTCATACTTTTTGCTATCATTACATCCTTTTCCCACTCATATTTAAGCCTACATTATCACCTTAACCTATTTCTCCAAAGTTATATAACGTTTCTTCTCTTTGCTATATGTTTAATTTGTTTTACATGTAATTTTACATTACTCTCATACTTAGCCATTAATCAGAAATATATAGTTGTTGAAATAGTTTGAAGACTGCAGTTAATATATTATTGTTTCTTGAAGACCACGTTGCTGAAACAGTCAACAATAAGCAAATCCCATTGCTGAAACAGTCAACAGTACGCAAATCCCGTTGTTGAAACAGTCCGTGATTTGTGATACTGAAACATGATTTCACATACAGCAGTAACAAGAAGGAGCTATTACACTGGCCGCAATAGTCGTACCTTAAGCCAGCACCATTACAATCGCTACTACTTGAAGACCACATTGCTGAAACAATCAAACAGGACACAAATCTCATTGCTAAAACAATCTGTGATTTGCGATGTTGAAACAGTACTTCACATACAGCAGTAACAAGAAAAGATAAATAAATAAGTTGTTACACCGACCGCAACAGTTGTACCTCAAGCCAACACCATTCCAACCACTGTAACAACATTTTTCTATGAGAGATCAGAATATCCTATTCCATCATAGAAGATTAGATCAGACTAAGAATAGGATTTGCATGTACACATGTAATTTTATGCTTAATTGTATTAAGAGGATTCTCCTCTTTAAATAAGGGGGAGATCAACATTAAAAGGGGGAGATTATGAAAGGCTTAGGAGAGAGGAATTACAGAGAAGGAGCATGTTCACTTTGGATATTGTAACTTGACACATTTGACAGATGAATAAAAGATCATTCTGAGCATTTCTTCTTAGTTCCTTTCATTTCTGGGGAATCTTGTGAGAATGAGAGGGCCCACCTTCTTCACAAGATTCACCCATTAGTTTCTATAGTGTGTTAGTATTGTTTTTATTCATACCTTGTTAAAACTCTGTTTTGATGAAACTCTGTTTCCACTGATTGTTACATTGTTTTCATACAATTCATTCCTAGGTAATTGTTAATCATTTTGATTGGTAATTATGTTTGCAGAATGAGTTTATGAAAGTGTGATAATCAGAGACAGGTGCTGAAGATTCCTGCTTTGGGGAATAGGGTCATGTTCTCTGTTCATAATAGTTAGTCTTCTTTGCAGTATGTTGAAAGGTTCCTTTTTCCTAGGTTGTTGTTTCTTAATGTAATCCAGGATTCTTCTGATAATTATCTTCCTTTGAATATTAAATTCTACAATAGATAGATTTCTTTTACTATAATTCAAAGTAGAACTTCAGTCTGTTCAAAGCAAGGTGTGATTAGTGTACTTTTACTACATCTCTAGATTTATTTTGAGATTGAGCATATACAGTGTGTGATTTCCTTTGAAATAAACAGACTTCCCTGGGTTGACAATTTATGTAACACTTGATTGTTTAATTAATAAGCAATTATAGTGACCAACATCTGCCATGTGTCCTTCTTGGATCCAATGGTCTAGATTTATCTTCACTTCTTCGAGACTTCAGCGATCCCTTTCCTCGAACACTTCCAAACCTTCGAATACACAAAGTTATGAAGGAATCTAAGACTATCCTCCGTGCAACTTTCCCAGATCTCATCGTCTGGAAAGATCTTGATTCCTCCGAATGGGTCTTGCTCGTTGGTTGGGAAATTTTCGTTGGCGTCCTCCCTACTAAATAATTTCCATCCACTACCTCTTTTGAGCTTGTTCCTCCTTGAAACTTTAATCTTCTCAGAATGTTTCTTCTTACACACTCCTTGCACGTCTCAAAACGACTTCTTCGACACTTAGCCAAAAGTCGACCCTGCGCACACCTTGCAACATGTTTCTTTCAACTTAACTTTTTTGTGGGAGACTGTGCACTCCTTTCAATAGCTCTTACATGACTCAATCATTCCTCATAAACAATATGATGCTGAGTGTGTTTCTACCTACGCACACCTCATGTGGTCCTCTGCACTCATTTGCAAACGAAGCTTCATGTTATCTCTCCTGAGCTTCTGATTCAAAATAGACTTTGTCAATGCATGCCTTGAGTACACTATGCACTCCTTGGAAATAAAGCTTCACGTTATCTCTCATGAGATTCTGATTCAAACTAGACTATGTCAACGCATGCCTTGCAGACATTATGCACTCCTTGCATGAGCTCATAGAAGAGAAACAATTGAAACTTATCCAATCCTTAGATATTCATACATTCAACCATGCAATGCATTCATAACATAAGAACAAGTAATAACAAAGAACACAATTAAACATAAATCCTACCATTTATTCATATAGACACAGTAACAACAATATCAAACATTTTGGATCAACGCTTCTATGTTATATTCATTCAAATGATATGTACATGGGCTCATAGAACTGCAATAATCTTTAGCGGCCTCGACAATAACAACTTCAATAACTTTCAACAACCTCCTTTTGGCATACAATACATATATTTATACAAAAAGGGCTAATAAAGATTTTTCCCTCCGACTGCCTTAGTGTTATCCTATCAAAGTAAAAGATTTCAACTACTAAGTCTTTATTACAATAAATGATGCGTATAGACAGATAAGAGCAAATGCTTCAAATTTGTACTACTATTAATTACATTAAAGAAAAATACAATCTCCATTGATATCACGTGATGGTCCAACCTCTTATCATTTAAGAACTTTAATTACAATCCTTTCGAGATATTTATATGATACACCATCCTTAAATTCAAAATCACTTAAAAATGTGCGCTAGGAAACTGATTTGTCCTCCACTTGCACGCTAATGACAATGCTCCTGCATCATGACCTCACACATTAGGGGACATTTGTTATAGCCCAAAATTCCCCTGTTGTACATTTTTTATATTGGCCTACTCATTTACACATTTGACAACCACTTTTGTTGAGGCTCCTCTTAAAAAACATCTTTTTGTATGGTGTACGCACCCTGATACACATGCAACACATGTACATATGTGACCAGAATACCTAACAACCCACGTGTACTCTCAAAAGTTGCAAAAAATCAAAATCATGTGCTTTTCGGTAGAGTTTATGGGATATTTTGGGTTGCACAATATTTTTACCTCATGTATCCCTTATGAAAACCGAATAACCATCATTTCTCCATATAAAAAAGGACCTTGGGGGGTCATTTGAAGATATGAAAGAAGAGGCAAGTGAAATCTGCCAAAACGATCCCTTTTATTCCAAGCCTTTGAATCTTGTTCTGAGTTTTCATCCTCAAAATTCATAATCATTCATCCTCCTTATACAATCCATCAATTTCATTATATTGGCATGTTGGTTGTGAGGATATCACTTTGGGAATGGTGCACTTGGAGTCTAATTAGAGGAACCTAAGAGAGGTTTGTGTAGCAATGTCAGAATAATTAAGTTTTTTTAGGCCAGGTTTGGGAGGAGGCCTGCAATCCAGGAGCGAACAACAAGAGGAAAGGATTTACTTCAAACAAAAGGACTTAAGGTGCATACATTGATTTTCTCTCCCTTTCCCTAATTTTCATTAGGTCTTGCTAGATTTGGGTGGAATAGGAGTAATTTTGTCTTTTAGGGTGTCATTGCTCTACCTAGTCACTAGACCCTGATTAGGGGGATTTTTCTAGAAAGAAGTGACATTATTTGGCACTGGCCATCCTTTAATGTTCTCTATCTTCTCGGGGTCAAATTTTATACCTTATGTTGATATTATATTCCCCAAGTAGTGAATCTTCTTTTGGTAAAAGATACACTTACTTAGCTTAGCATATAATTTGTGCTCTCTTAAAAATTGCAACACCATTCTTAAATGTTGCTCGTGTTCCTCTTCTAATTTAGAACATATGAGTATATCATCTAGGAACACAATCACAAACTTGTACAGGTATTCCCTGAACACTCCATTCATCAAACACATAAAAACTATTGGGGCATTTGATAGCTCAAATGGAACTACCGTTAACTCATAATTTCCATATCTTGTTTTGAATGTTGTCTTGTTGATGTCTTATTCCTTTATCCTTACTTGATGATAGGATTATCTCATGTCAAACTTTGAAAAAATTCTTTCACCTTTCAATTGATCAAACAAATCATCAATTATAGGTAAAGGATACTTATTATTTATGGTAACCTTATTAAGTTTCCTGAAATCAATACACAACCTTAAGGTTCCATCCTTCTTCACAAAAAGAACCGGGGCTCCCCAAGGTGACACACTTTGGAATATATACCCCCTTTTTAACAACTCTTTAAGTTGCATCTGTAACTCCTTCAATTCTAGTGTACCATCTCTTAGACATTGGGGCAGCTCTTGGTACCAAATCAATAGACAAATCAACGTCTCTCTTGGGTGGAAATCCTAGAATTTCTATAAAAACATCTTCAAAATCCCTGAAGACCGGATGGTCTTCAATGCTTTCTACTTTATCTTTGGTTTCCTCCTCCATATGGGCTGCAAACATTAGACGTCCCTCCTAAAGCTCTTCTTCAACTTCATAGCTGAAATATCTCTAACAACTACAGCTCTTGGAATGCCTTGAATCTTGCCTTGGTGACCTTCCTCATCAAGACAGGTGATTGTCTTGTTGTAATAGTCTAGGACAACATGATGTTTTTCCAACCAATCCATGTCAATTAGATAGTCATATGAACCCAATGTTTTGATGTTTACATCTACCTTTGTGTTGATTCCATTCATGTATATTTGACAATCTTTAACCAACTCATTGATATTTCTCTTAGCCCCTGTGGCTAACTGAACTAACCAATATTTATTATGCTTACTTCTTTGCAAGTGAAATATTTCAACAATGTTAGCATTTACGTAACTATGGCTAGCTTTGGAATCAATTAAAATTTATATTGGATGGTTATCAATCTTACCTTCCACTTTGATCATGGGGGATTGATATTATTCATGCTTTTTTTCCAAGGCCACATATATCCTTGGCATACGTCCTCCCATATCTCCCACTATTTCAACATCATGAATGTTTTGGATAGTCCTCATTCTTTCTACTTTATGTGGGAAGTCCCTATATAAGTGGTTCCCTTCACATCCCCAACATTGAAAATGTTTTTTCCTTGGCCTTTTCCTAAATGAATCTACATTCTTTTGATCATTTTGGGCTACCTGGACTTGTTGATTTGCTTAGGATTTATTTCTGAAAAGGGGTGGCTTAAAACGTTTCTTCCTTTGATCCTTTTTCCCTTTCATCTTGTCATTCCAATACTTTTGGAACACTGGCCTTCCTTTTCTTTTCTCAAAAAGGTGTCTTGCTTTATTTATAGTTTCTTCCAAGGTATTTGGGTTATCATACTGAATCTTGTCACTATAGAAGGAGGGTAACCCACTTAGAAACCTCTATATTTTAACCTTCTCATCCTTGATGAAGTCAACGTACTTCAAAAATTCAAAGAACCACTTCTTATATTGCTCCATTGTCATGGTTCCCAACTTGAGTTCAAATAACTCTTTCATATTTATCTCATACTAATGCTCGAACAAATATTTATCTTGGAAATATCCTTTGAACTGCCTCCATGAGATCCTTTTCTCATCGAGGTTCTTGGCTTGCTTAAGTTGATCCCACCACATGGTTTCCTTTCCTTTCAAGTGGTAGGTCGAAATTATATATTCTACCTGGGATGGGTAAACATGCAGCTGAAAATATTTCTTCATTTCCAACAGTTGGGCCTCTGCCTCTTATCCATTCTGGTGCTCTCCATTGAAAGTAGGTGTCTTGATTTTCCTGACTTCACCTTGCAAGATGTCTGCCTCGGGCCTTCTTTTTTTCCTCCGAACATGAGACAAACTTGGGCTACTACTTGGCCCTTAGATTTCATAAATTATTATTCTGGACTTCCTTGGAGAATGATGGTGCCTACTCATGCGTATTGAATTCCTATCATTCCCATGATCATACCTTTTTCTATTGGATATTTATGATGACACTTGTCTAGCACTAGAGCTACTTGCTTGGTGCCAGAATCCTTGTTAACTTGCTTATGCAACATATTTAGCCTCTGAAGTATCTCTTCTTGATCCTTTATAATCCTTTCATTATCGGCGATGTAACTCTACACGTCCCTATGCAGACTTCTCATAGTGACGGGTGTTGGTCACTATAATTGCTTAATTAATTTCAAACAACCAAGTGAAACATAAATTATCAACCCAGGGAAGTCTTTTGTTTCAAAGATAGCTGCGCACTATATATGCTCAATTCCAAAAGCACTTAGTGTTGTAGTAAATAAATCATTATATCTAAACTTGCTGAAGTGAACTGAAGCTCTGAATTGTATCACAGGAAAGAAATCTCCCTATTGCAATTCTTTATAGTTTAAATTAAGAATCCTGGATTACATTTAAAATAACATTGCAATGGGTAAGAATGACTATCTTGT
>ML780047.1:666242-677879 GCA_009831015.1 Picea engelmannii
CACATACCACCGGAAAGAGCATGATGTATACTATCCATCCATGGGTGTTGTATCTTCATTTTCATTTTCCTTCATGTCCAAATAACTTCATCAATATTCTGGTCCAAAACCCATGATTAGGGTTGACATCAATGACAACAACCAATCTTCCAACAACCATTAGTCAGTTTTGAAGAACACTCTATTGTAAAGATAACCATATATTTCAATTGGTACTAAATGATAAAGGCAATCTGATGGTTATATTTCTAATTCTTGTCCATTTTTCTATCTTTTTCCTACTTGAATTCATGCTAATGTTTTGCAATGCATATGATGTATCTTGTTTATGAGTAAGCCAATGAAAAATTTATTGATTGTTTGTTCATAATCATATTTTCTTTCAAGTATTTTTCTCTTGTGTCTTGAATGATATTTAGGATCAAGAGTTTCATGTGTGAGTGGACAAACTGAAAGCTTACATATTTCCCCTTTCTTTATATTTCTCTTGTCATCTGATCCATTAGATTGACTACCATTTACTAATCCATTGAGATATGTTTTTTCTCTTGCATGTTTAAGACATATTTTTCACATTATCCTTAACCCAACCTTCAACCATTGCAAAACCTAAATGAAAAATTTACCCATAAAACCATTGCAATAACTTGATGATGCCCTATCTTTTCCTCTCGCAGTCAAGTGCAACTTTAGGGACTAACATCTTTTGGTGTCGTTGTCGGGGACGAAGGAATGAAGAATTTATCCCTTGGAGAATGACAATGATCAATTCTAGCTCTTGATGGTGAACATGAGTTGGAAATTTTTTCTGACTGTATCATTCACCTGATGACTCCATGAAGGAAGAATCCATTGGAAACTCCACTAATTCAATATTTCGAAGGCTATGGAATCTATTTTGGCATGGAGGTTTTCACCATTTGATTTATTTGCTATTACTGGTTTCCCTAATGATTTTCCCACTATAGATATATGGGGAGATTTCCTTCCACGATTCATAGAAAAGGATGAGGACAATCTGGCACTACATTTTATTGAGTTTCATCAATGCATAGATCAACTGAATATACATCATGAAGATGTATTGATGAAAATGTTCATGTATTCATTGGATGGCTATGCAAGGCCATGGTACAAATCTCTTCTTGTTTCCAGTATTTCATCTTTAAAGGATTTTCATGATGCTTTTTATTCATATTACAAGAAATTTTATCTAGTTGAGAGTCTTTTTGAGCATTTTTGTGAGGGATATGCACTATATACTCAATATTCAGTAGTTGATCCTTCTGGTAGTGAAAATGAAATGTATGATTATGATGAGGAAGAGAAAGAAGATTTATTATCAATTCTATTTGCTTCTTATTCTGATTTACAGTAGGAGGACTGTAGCAATTAAATTCATGCAAATATGTGCCAGGATTATGAATCTCATGATGAATTTGACACTTGTCAGCATGTTTCTGATAACTCTTATCTAAATGTACATCCTTATGAAGAATGTGTTGCTGAGAGTCTTTGTGAAAATCATTTGTTGACTGAAAAAACTCATGTTGAAGACCATATTGTTGATGAGGAAGAACAACAAGTAGATGTAGATACATCTGATACTTTTTCATATGTGTATAATGGTAAAAAATCTAATAACAATGAAGGAATGTATTTATATTCATTCTTTCAAGATGATGATGAAACAAATGTCTCTAAATCTCAAATTTCATAATTTTTTTCAAATCAACCTACATACGATGAATATGATGATGATCTTAAAGTCCTAGATCCATATGTCTATGATGTAGTAGGATTTGACCAATAGTTGCATGAAGACAACGAGTCCATTTTCCATGAGGAATCGGATCCTGTATATGACAGCTATGTACTAGAAGGTAGCAAGGAAGATGAAGATCAGTCAACTGATTTCCATGATAATATTATTGTTTTGAATGTTTTTGTCCAAGGAACTTATGAGGAGATTCAAAATGACCCCATTGCTTTTGATTGTGATAAAACAAATGATCTTCAAAAGGATTATGGAGCAAAAATTTTAGAACAATAGTTTTGTTCATGGCACCGGTTAGAGTTATGTCGTGATTTTCATGACCCAGTGGCTATTTACATAGAGTCCATGTTTCCACAAGTTCAAAATGTGGTAGCATCTAGGATGAAAGTGGAATGCAACAGTAAGTATAAATTCCATATTACATGTCTGCTGAAAAAAATTGTGTTTTCCTGCATTTCTTCATTAAGCTACCAAAAAGAAGACCATTTTCTCAGTAAAATGATTACATGGTTGCATTGGAAATTTTCCTACACATGATCAGCATGATGTCAGCGGGTTAGGAGAGTAGGATGATTGAATAATATTTCATATGAGTAGTTTGTTTTCAATTTATTGGTATGATCAGTAGTAAAGACTCCATAAGCCCAATGGAAAGACTACTTGCAGTTTTGTGGTTGTTATTTTTAGATTGCAAATAAAGGAATGGATGGACAGGGAAATAATTACAGTTAAGGTTGATGATGATCATGGACATAAATGCATTGGTCATCAAGTTCTTAGAGTTTCATCATGAAAATTTATCCTCAGAAGGAGCTAGTGTTAGTACTTGATTTTTCAAATAACTGATAAAAAAACCTTTTCCCTGCCCTATCCTTTCCTAGCTTTATTACATGCTCTTTTTCTTTTTCTATAGTTTTTGAAGTTCTTGCATTATCCTTTTTTGGGTGTTCTTAACATGCATTTGTGTGATTAAGTATAGGATTAGAAAACTTTTATAGATCTCCATCAAATCATAAGTCCTTTCCCACTTTTAAATTTGAATTTAAATTAAATGGAAAAGGCTCTACAAGAATAGCACTATTCTTGTAGTGCCAGAGTATTCATTATTCTACATGCACCAACTTCATGGGAGCGTGAAAGATCATGCCCAAGATATTTTCCTAAGAAGCTATTGTCACTAATGATCAATATCAGGTTTTGGATGTGATAAGATGTTCATTTGCAAAAATCGGTTTGTACTCCTCCATGTTTTCTTTGCAGGTTTGTTGAGTGTCATATAATCATTGTTGACAGATCAGACTCGAGTCTTCCACCATATTTTCTTTGGTATATATAATTTTTGCAGGTGTTAAATATTTTCTACAATGCTCCTGACTCATAGGATATAAAGGTCTTATTGTAACCAACCCTAGCAATTTCTGAGTTTCATAGATTGTGATCTATGTGATGGTGCCTAAGAAGAGTGGGAAAATTTCTCAATTAGAACCCGAAGGTATAGAATTGTTCAAGGCTTATCCAGAAATTTCACAAAAAGTCAGAGATGCAGGAGATATAGGATGTAAAAAGGTTTTAGAAAAGGTTGTTGCTTCAAATGGATGGGAAAAGTTGCATTTTGATGTAAAGATTAAAAAAGAAATCGGGTGATGAGAAAACAATGATTGAAAAGGCTTATGCTAGAATTAGTGAACTGGATAAAAAGGTGGAAATCCTTGAGGGATATATTAGAAACCATAAGCAAGAACTTAGTTCATTGTAATTTTTAGCAAATGAAGATAAATAAAAAGGAAAACACAATGAAAATATCAAAAGAAGAAAGAGAGAAATCAAATACACGCAATACTCTATTTTTTTCCTATTTTAGTTCTTATCTTCAAGAGCAGTCTATGAAATGATGGATATTAATTATTTGAAACCAAAAGAGGTTTTTTCTAGGAATGGGCCCCTTCATAAAAACCTCTCTTGGTTTTTACAGAACTATTACATTTTAAAAGTTTTGAATATATCTTTGAGGCCTACGTTTTAGATATTTCACAATAAATGGTTTCTTGTTTTAGTGACCAATGTTTAGCGAAGTTTCAAAAAAGATGGAGATGGAATTTTGGAAACCAAAAGATTTTTTTGTTGGAAATAGGACTCTTCACAAAAACCTCTTTCGGTTGTTACACATGTATCATAGTTTGGGAGATACAAAGAGATTTTTGGGCCCTATTTTTCAGGAATTTGCAAGATTTATTTTCCTAAAAAATCTCATGGACAATGTTGAAGCTAGGTTTTAAAATGTTTACCTCTAAAACTAAAACTTCTCTCTTTCAGGATTTAGATTTTCATAAGGTATAATCCTCACTATCAGTCCAAAAGATCGGTACCGAAGTCTCGAAATGATTTCATTTCTTCATTATAATAAAAGACAGAAAGCTCAAGTGTTATTAAAGTCTAGACGCACGTTCTGTAAAGTACTTTAAATCGTGATAAATTAAAACCCTAAAGGAGTTAACTAACCATATTTTAACCTTTTAGGATTTGAGGTTTACTCAAAACAATACCCTTTCAATACATTTTGAATCGCGAAATCCCGATTCCCGATTTCCCGAAAGAAGTGAAAGTCAGTCTTAATCCTGATTAATTAAAAACTAATCCCATCGCGATTTCTAGATTCAGGGTTTAGTGGTGACATACCTCATGTAACCGCGATCCCCAAAACCTCGAAACGCGAATTCCCGAATCCATACCGAAGTTAAGGCTTCAAACTAATCCCATCGCGATTTCAGGATTCGGGGTTTAGTGGTGACATACCTCATGTAACCGCGATCCCAGAAACCCTGAAGCATAAAGTCCCAACTTCATACCGAAGTTAAGGCTTAAAACTAATCCCATCACAATTTCGGGATTCGTGGTTTAGTGGTGACATACCTCATGTAACCGCGATCCCTGAAACCCCGAAACGCGAAGTTCCAACTCAATACCAAAATTTAAAGAGAACTAACTTCATTTTAAAAATACATTTAATGGTAATTAAACTTCCTAGGTACTTTCTTTTTCGGTCTCCGTCAAACGAGATATTTTAAATTTTGATTTTAGAATTGCCAAAATACGGCCACATTAATAACAGATAGATCGTGATTTATGTGACATAAATGTGTATCTCAAAAATATTCTCTGCATTAAAAGTATTAAATTATTGGCAGCTGCGTTAGTACTTTCACCATAAAATGAGTTAAAATAAAATTAGAGGTCTGTGTTTTGAAACTTATTCTCACATTTTCTATCAGAAGTAAGTCGCATCTAGCCGAGATTTCATGCCTCTCTTCTGTGACAGGTTTTCATTCAAATACAAAGGTCATGGCACCAAAGAAGGGACCCAAGAAGAGTGAAGATATAGCTGAGATTTCTAGCCCAGAGGGATATGTCATATCAGACACCTCACCACATGCTATCGACTCAATTAAATCATGGAGAGAAATTTATGAAAATCTGGACTGTAAGATAAAAAAATTCCCCTAACGACTCCCAGAATCACCTTCGGGACATAGCAGAATCAAAACTTCACAAAATTGCAACACACCCATGGCTCATGGCGTACAACGACATGATCAGTTGATCTTTCGACAAGGTTGATATTCCAACGAGAAGAATTTTAAATGATTAAGGGGCCATTATCGTCTCATTCAGACCTGAACATATCCAAATTATGTACAAACTCTCACCTAGTACTAATTTCATTTACAATGCCGAATTTATAGCTGGATTCCAGAGAAAGGAATGCACTGAGGAAGACCAAACTTACCCTAATTTAACCAAAGGTTGGTGGATATGTCCATCAAAATTTAGGGCCCATACCCATAGAATTTATGCCATAGCCTCTTTGAATGAGTACATGGTTTATGTAGCCATGATGTTGTGCAGACTCTTCGACAAAAATAATCCCTGTCATTTCCCCACAGAGTGAGTTCCCTTTTTAGAAGAAGCATCAGAAGGATATAGTTTCAACTGGGACAAGATTTTATCTGATAATATAGCCAAAGAGGTTTCGGATTACAAAGCTACAAGAGCCCAAGGTCAACCAATGGCCTTTTACATGTAAACATACATCATGGACACAATTTGTTTTATGACTCCTTTCCCCTTGATGAATTGGAGTTGGAACACAACCTGCCTTGAACCCATTCACGAATATCACTCTGAGTTGTGGGAAGAAAATGCAAAAAAATTGTTTTACGAAATTTTCCATTTCGTGGTGATACCAATGCATAAAATGTTTTTCAGTTGTGACCCTCCTCACTTTTATGAAGCATTTTCAAAAAACCGCAAGACAATAGCAGACTGATTCATTGAAGAAAACTTCTCCTACATCAGGGTTTATGGGTGCTCAATCCCCCCTCACACAATTCCAAAATTCCTTCGGGATAGATTAGTGTGTAGGGAAGTAGCACACCAAATAGTAAAAGGCGGTATTGGGATAGAGCTAAAGGTATCTCAAAATAAGTCCTGGAAAATCTTCCTTGTGCACATCGGGAAATTTTCATTACAAAATTTGGGACATTCTAGGGTGGAAGCAGAAGCACTCGAAGAAGTTAAAATGTTAAATATTGAGTACAAAAGGCATGACCCTTATCAATTAGTGAACAAACACTTGATACAATGCAATATGAAAGCCTATGAACATGAGGAGTCCCCTTGGGACAACATGTTCAAAGGGACCAAGTCTTACAAAGAAGTGTTAGAAAGAGTACAGACACTGTCGTCTGACCTGCAAGTCAACTTCCGGACCTTTCAGAAGCATCGACGGAGTGGTCTACCCCAAGTACTTCAAGGAGAAGAAATTACCCTCCCCCAAGAGCAATAAAGCATTCCACTAGGTTTTGAGAAGGAAGAACAAAAGAAGGGAAATCCCAAAAAATCCCTTTAGGATACGGAAAGACCTCCACCAAGCAAAAGGATTGAAGCGAAGAAAAGGTCAGGGAAACCTCCCAAGTTCGGTAAGCCTACTCCCTCTTTATCACCAGGGGTTGATGTCAACATGCCTAAGGCAGTAGGAGGGAAAGGATCTACAGAGCTAGCGCTTCCCATAGCTTCCTTAACCCCCTTAGAGTCTACTTTTGGACTCCCACAGACAGGGCTTTATTTGTTGATGACCTTACCTCCATTCCCATAGATGAGATTCCTCCTTCGGATTATTTTTTCAGTAGAAAAAGGAAGGTCATCCTGAAACAGGAGATGCATAAAAGGGAGGGGAACATGGTTAAAAAAAATAAAGTCTTGATAGACAGACAAAATTTGGAGGAAGAGGATTTCACTACAGAGATAGCAGGTTCCCTGGGAGCCATGGCAACAACAAATTTTTTATTGTGGGAAAAATGAGAACTAGGATCAAGAAGAGTAATAAAATCATAGCACAATTACAAGAGGAATTAAAAAATGTTGAGGAAAACATTAGAGAAGAAATGAGTAAAATATTGGAGCAGACAAGTGTTGCCGAAAGGTTAGAGGTTCAATTACTCAAAATGAGCCTGGACGAAATGAGACAGAAAATGCAAGAAAGACAATTATAGTTTACTCAGCAAAAGGAGCATGCTGAACAGTTGTAGGCTAGATTAATATCGATGGAAGATTAGATTATAGACCTAAAATCTTTCCAGTCCCAGTCACTGGAAGTGCATTCAAAACTAGAAATTGAACAGAAGAAATAGAAAGAGAAAACTTCATTTTGCCCGAATTAATACAATATAGATTGAAGATTCCAGATCTGGTCAAGCCTGATTTATGTGTTTCTCTGTCATTCTATTTTTATTTCATACTTTCGTTTGAAGTGTTTCATGTGGTAATTTCTATTATAGTGATTGAACAATTAGATTATCTAATAGTTTGTAGTTTTTCCTCTATATCAGCTTTCAACGAATATAAGACCTATGAATGTTTTAGGACTCTGAAATTGTATGCTTCTGCAAAGTTATCATCCCTCTTTCTTGTATTAACTTAAAATGAGATTCCTCTTAAATTGATGCCTCATTTTTTTTCATACGACTATATATTTTCTTTTCTTTCATCATTATGTGCATCTTATTCATTAAAATTGACTCAGATACTAGAAGTGGCCTTTATTTCTGTTATACTATTGATTCATAATTTGGAGGTTCTATTTTTATTAATTCGAACCAGGAATTTGCGACCCTTGAAAATATTTTTGATTTACAGAAAAGAAACCCTCAGCTTTCATGACTGTTCCAATTACCAGACAACCTAATTTAGAACCTGGTCTATCAGATCAGATGATTATTGCATTAAATCTATTCAATACCATCTTACAAACAACAAATACATGGGTAGAACTTGAACGTTCATGGGCTTCCATTGAAAGGGATATTAACATCCAAGAACAATGGGAAGCTAGGCAGAGACGGTTAAGGAACCAACTGTGATCTTGCTCTCCATTAAACTAGTCTTTTTACCCTTTAATTATCTTGGATGCCTTGACGGTATACTTTCAAGCCCTAAAGTATAAACTCAGGAACAACATCTTTTTGGCGCCGATGTCGGGGACAAAGAAACGAATCTTTTCCCTGGGAAAAATGACATTTACACTTTCTTTCTCTGATAGTGAACAAAGATCGAAAAAACTTCTAAGGCTACTTTTATATTTCACTTGGTGACTCCACATTTTTTAAACTGGCTTCTAGCCGAAAGAACACCAGAAAGAACCTGGACGAAAAGAAGACTTCTCCAGTTTTTTATCTGAAAAATATTTTAAAATCAAGAAGATCTCTTAGACAAATCATTTCACCGACACATGTCATCTGTCAACCAAATTCTTCACAGTTGAACGTCAGAGGAACACTTGAGAAATCCCTCTCCTTCCCCCTGTTGATTGATACGTTTTCTTTTCCCGAAGTGCACACTTGTATTACCAAACACTCTGACGAATTCCCTATGCATTCTGATTTAACCCCCATCGATTCTTCGATATGTTCATCTTATGAGTCTGGAAGAACAAGTTATTTTCATCTTGGGCCTTCTTCCTATAGTTTCTTGTGCCTTGATGATCATTTCCCTGCAACTCTTCTATCATATTCAAGTACAACCCAAAATCTACCAAGATTTTGTGAGCTTTCTCCTCGTACACCCCAAGTTTCAATCTCAAATCTATCAATGGTTGCACACAGAGGTGCGGGGGCTAGAGGTGATGCTGTAGGGGGTGTCGCAGGAGGAGCGGTAGGCAGTCAAGTACCACTCCCTGGAATTTTCACTAAGGTGGTTTCCAGATATGCCCCTCTTGTCCTCCCAGTTCCCTTACATGACCTTCTAGAAAATTACATGAAAAATCTCCCAAAATTTACAAGGGAAGGTTGTTGTAGGAAAATCTCCCTGCGGACAGGTAGATCGCCTCTAAGAGCTTGACCCTAACTCTAGACAGAAAATGCTTAACATGGACACTGACTTCCTTTCAAATCTATCTAAACTAACACATGAGAAGGAAGTATGACAGAAGTACCTCTTTATCGACGTTTGTCCCTGCACGCTCCTAGTTGTGCTTCGATCCTTTGCTTCTCGCTGAATCCTATGGACAAAACAAGATATGACCACTTCCTACTCTATTGATATTAGCTTGAAAACAGATCTATCAGTTGATGATAAGTTCATGTGACATCAGACACAAACTAGAAAGAAATAGGCCAACCGTGTCATATTGATGAGAATAACGATAGCAGTACTTACAATCATAGATGCGAATGCGACAGCTTCGTCGAGTCCTCTTCGTCTAACCCTTTCCTGAAAGATCCACAACCTGGACAACAGCAGTTTCACTGATCACTCTCCTTTGGTTGACTGTGTATTTTCTCCAAGATCATAAGTTTCATACCAGCCATTCTTCCCCCTTTCCACCATCATAGAGCCTGCTTATATAGGTTAAGAGGAGCTTAACCTCTTGAGTTATCTTTAGAATAGTTGGGAACTTCCTCCTCAGATCAGGGATCTCTTGATGAAACCAAGAATTTGAACACAACTACCTCCTAATCTCGAAAGATCCTCCCCTTATTCTCCTCAACGGGCCAACCACTGCCTCAGATTAGGCAGTGCTCCCTTAGAAGGGGCATCAAAGCGTTGTAGCGCTCCCTGGTAATCTTTGGAGGGGCGCCAATGCTCTCAAGATGAGCAACGCTCCTTCAGAGGGGGTAGGGGAGCGTTATAACGCTCCCTGAAGCCTTGTAGGGGAGCGCCAGTGCTCCTAGGGATGATATAGAGGAGCGCTCCCCCTCAAAACCTCTGTTTCAAAGCTCTCTTCAGGTGTCAAGAGTTATTTAACTTCAGTAAATCAGTTCTTCTTCTTCAAATCAAGCATAAGAGATGTTTCAAGTGTCTCCTTAGCATCGTCGACATGGCAGCATGCTCGAACATCATTTGCGACACCTGTGACCAACTTGCGACACTTGCGAAAGTTGTACGGAGGATGCGACACTTACGACAATTGAGAGGAACATGCGACACTTATCCAGCTGAGTAATTTTGACGTGTAACAGATTGCCCCCCAAAGTATGAAGTTAGAATATGTCAATTGATAACTGAAATACTTTGTAGATTTCCAAGCAAGGGTTTAGACTCGGAGAACCTGACAGAAGCTGCACACAAACATCCAACAAATATCATGACATATTTCAAAACCCAAGGCAGGCATACCTATGCTTGGGTGATCAAGACTTAGCAGGATATGGCCGTCGTAAAATACACTGTGGACCCATAATTTTATTGATAAAAAAGGTATAGCCACCGAAGATACAATGTGGATCTATACTCCGATGACTCGGACTGATCATAGCCACGAAGAATACATAGTGGATCTACGAGATGACAAGACATAGCCATGACCAATACAAAGTGGATCTATGTTACAGTGTATGTGTTCTTTGTCCAATAGAAATTCCTTCGCAGCCTAGGAAAAGCACATATCAAAGTGATCGCTCAACCCAGGGTCTTCTTACCAATCCCAATATGGTACGAATATGACCATGCGAATAGATGTCTTGGTGTCGAACATGGCAGAAACCACTTGATTACCGGTCAATGGTGTGAACCATTAACAAGTGCGAGGGAGATCACCATTAATGTCAATGATTCCCAAGGTACCCTAGTACATTCTAGCGAATGTGAATGGTTGAGCTGAAGTCGAACACTCATGAAATCATTCGATTATAGGTCAATGATGTAAACCTACTGTTGAATGTGAGGAGGCCTGCCATTGAGGCATGCAGGTCCCAAAGTACAAACTGGTTTCTAAGTCTGATTCTCGGATAATGTGTTGGAGTCGATAGGAATAGACTCGTCGAGGGAGGGCCTTGATGTATCCCCCATCAACGACATGAAACAGACATGGAGATGTAATTGGCAGATCAAACAGACATGGACTGACATAGGTTTTGAGGCAAGATATTTGGGATGGCTGACTATTGAGGTGGATACTTCCCTTAAACACTGAGGCACAAAAGGAAAACATGACATGGACCAAAACTATGCAGTGGATACTGTGACTTGCATCGGGTGACCCAAAGGAGCGAAAGGAACTCGAAGGATTGGCTCAGTGCAGAGGTTCAGCGGATTATGATATGTGCAAAATGACAAAGTGTCATGTTCAAGGGTGACTCTAAGAAGTGCTAGATGATGTTCTCAAGAGACTGCTTGGCTTGCTCCTTTCAATTTTTTCCCCCATCCAAATAGATGAGTACCTCATTTTGATTTAATGAGCTCGAGGAGGATAACACATGCTCGATATAACTCACCTTCGGTAAGTTCCTCTTCCTTTGTTTAACGAACCGGAAGAAGTAAGGGTTCGGTCCCATATGGGTCTGTCGATGTGTGCTTTAACGAGTCCA
>ML780047.1:677929-700850 GCA_009831015.1 Picea engelmannii
ATGACCATACCTTATAAAAAATGAAAATTTATAAATAACAATTGATTGAAAATTCATTTACCATTTCATTTTGCAAGGATTTTTGGAGTAGTGGAGAATCTCGTTTTGAAGCAAATCTTGTTTTTCTCGCTGCCGGAGCTACGTTGCACCATTTTGCTCGCCGTTTGGACCAGGTAGGTGTCCATCTCTTTCTCTTTTAATTTCATGGTTTCACATTCATTTTCATAGCATTATTTATTTTAAAACACGAAGCCCTAAGTCACCCCAATTGGAACCAAATCGGCCTCTTTTAAAAATTAATGAAAAAGGGGAATTATTTTACAAGAAATGCTTTAGAGAAGGGTGGTTAGGATTTCAACACCCTTGTGGTCAATTAGACAGGTCATTTTTAGTAAAAGAACTCATAAAAAATCTCTCCAAATGCCCACGCAGCCCCCAAAGTCGTTTTGAATTTTTAAAACGTTTTTATCATTATTTGATAAATGTTAAATGTTTTAGGGGAGGGCGTGGTGGTTAAAAAGAGTGAGTGGTTACTTTTAGATGGTGTGGGAATCTTATTTTATGTTTTAAATTGCTTTTGAAAATCGTCGAAATTGCCAAAACATGGAAATAACGAATTTCTTGATTTTTTTGTTTTGCAGGTAACTTCGGCAATCATGATTGAATGGAAAGAGAGGGAACATGAGATGGATGACTTAGACGACCTACAGAGTCTTCTTACGTGGGCCACTTTGCGAGCTTCTAGATTACTCGAGTTATTCAAGTTACAAAAAATGAAGAGAGAGGTTCTATTGCTCGAGTATATGATTGGCCTCTGGGATGTTGCAGAACAAGGGTTCCGAATTGGCACACAAATTTTAACCATTGAGTTAGAAGATGTGTACTTTTTGACTGGCCTCTCGAAAAGAGGGGTCCCCATATCTTTCGTTGGGCAGAGGGCGCTACCTGAACAAGTGGATGTGTATCTGGCACGCCACTGCATCCCAGGAGCAAGGTTGGTAGGGGGCAGGATCCCTATCAAGGATATTCGAGATTTTCCCCTCCAATCTATACTATTCGCTATCACAAGTGTGACAGGAAGCACTAGTGCCCATCTAGCATCGAGATCACAGGTGGCTTATGATGTTAATTGTTTGGAACCAACACTGTTCAACTGGAGTGTAGCGTTCCTTCGAAATGTGAAGGAGCAGATTTCACGGTGCCGGACTAGACAGAAGCAGTTCGATTATGGCTCATTTTTAGTCTCATTTTTTCTAGAGCGCATCCCTCAGATGAAGCCTCAGATAGCACTGGCGGTACGACCAGTGGATGAACCTAGGATGGAGAGGTTGACCAGTCTGTCTCCAAGGCTAGTTTCGGAGTCAGAGTTCCATTTCACTGGCGATTTCTTTACTTGGCTGAGACGGCAGTACCTTTGGATAGAGGACTTCCCTTGTGCCGATGTAGATTTCCGCGGGAGCATGGACTTGATTTTTCCCGCAGGGGAAGACTGGGATGAGTCAGGTAAGAGATTGAGCCATACCTTGTCTAGTTTTTGTTTTTAAGTTTTTTGATGTATATGTATTTTTTTTGGGTATGTAAAAGAGTTTTAACAGATGTATTGTTTCCAACATGCAGACAAGGGAGCAGTGTGCCCAGCTGATATACCGGTACTAGAACGTCGCAGAGGCATCCCGGTCACAGCAGATCCGACAGTACCAGCAGTAGGTCTCCGGGAGGTTGAGAGAAACCTCTAAGGCCTTACGATGGGCATCCCTCCTCAGAGGGGGGAAGTGCCTTTACATCTGCAGCGACACACTGTAGGAGTACCAGAGAATATCAATTCTTTGTTGAGGCGCATAGTGCGTGCAGTAGTGTGTTACTCGCAGCACAATGTAGTGCGAGGAGATTAGAGTTTCTCTGGTGATCATGTTTTGTATGCCTTGTCAGGTGACGTTGTATGGGTGGAAAGCCCCAATATTTTGCTCTTCTACACACTTTTTTGATGTAATGCAAACATTTCAGTCATGCCATATATATATATATATATATATATATATATAGTTTCAAGTTTTCATGATGCCAATGATTTGTACATGATGATGTCTGTGGTGTGTTTTAATTTACATGTAATGTACAGTTTTTCTTTCTTTAAATCTTATATGTGGGCAAGATACTGATCCATGATATAATTAGCTAACGAATCCAAAACACTATTAAGTTCTCTCGGAATGTGTCTATATTCAATGTAACCAAACATTCATTCAAGACGGCGAACTTGCAAGTGTAGACGTAGCAGGATAGGACTACGGATAGTGTAGATGCAGTTGAGTTGATAAACCACGAGTTGGGAGTCTAAGTAGATAATGATGCGAGAGATACCTAGAGAGGAGGCTTGGGTCAACAGTCCGATGACAGTGTGATATTCTGCCATATTGTTGGTTGCTGGTCCTAAACAGATACCTCCTGAACTCACCACCTCGTCAAACTGGTAAATAATCCATGTTGCCGAAGCAATGTTCCAGGTATGTCGGCTAGCGCCATCCGCGAACCCAAAAAAGATAGGAAAGGAAGACGTCATTTGCGCATGAAAACACAGGCACAGTCATGAGTAGCAATGGTAAAGACTCGAGCATGCGAAAGAAATAGACACACCAAACTAAAATACAATAATGTACAAAGTACGGATGCTAGATGATCTAGGCATAGTACTTCTTAAGGTAAAGCCCGTTTCGGGGCTCTCCAAGGGAAATTCCATCATGATCAACTAATTCGTAGGCACCTTTGTGTAGGACATGCTTCACGATGTAAGGACCATGCCACATGGGTTCTAACTTTCCTGTCCCCAATTTATCGTGAGCTTGGTCGTAAATGAGGACTAAGTCTCCTTTTGCGAAAGTCTGAGGGTGGACAGATTTGTCATATTGACTTTTAATTCATTTTTGATGTGCCTCATTGGCGAGAGCAACATCACGACGTGTTTCATCCAGTTTGGATAGATATAAAAATCGTTCTTCTTCGGCAGAAGTATGGGGCAGGAGTTCTACTTTCAGTTTGAGTGATGGAATCTCACACTCGATTGGTAGAACGGGTTCAATGCCATAGATCAACTGGAAAGGAGTAAATCCAGTTGAAGTTTTCACAGAGGTGTGATAGGCCCACAGAGCGGAGAACAGTTGTAAATGCCATGATGTTTTGTTTTCCCCTACCATGCGTTGGATCATGGTTTTTAGGACTTTGTTGATAGCCTCAACTTGTCTGTTTGCTTGAGGGTAGTACGGGGATGAGTTTTCATGGCAAAAACCCAATTTGACATGTAACTCGCTCATCATCTAGTTTTTGAAGTGTGCACCATGGTCAGTGACAATGGCGCGTGGTACACCAAAACGAGTTATGATGTGGTTGAAGAGGAATAGAGCTGCAGTACGGCCATCATTCAGGAAGGTAGGCATAGCCTCAGCCCATTTGGTGAAGTAGTCGACGGCGACGATGATGTAACCGTGCCCCCCGACTGAGGTAGGCTTACACTACATGAAATCAATGCCCCATTTGGCAAAGGGGTCGATGGCGATAATGGGATGCAGCGCCATAGGGTGGGTGCATGCCTTCTTGTTAAAGATTTGGCAGGGTGGGCATTTTTTGACGGCCTCGATGCAATCTTTGAAAATCGAGGGCCAAAAGTAGCCGGCACGTAGGATTTTTTGGGTTGTGGCCATCCCAGAAAGGTGACCGCCACAGGCACCAAGATGACAATCATTTAAAACGCATTCAGCCTCCTCGTGAATCAGGCATCGCTGAAGGATGGTGTCAATACCATGGTGATACAAAGTGTCACTGAGAATGATGTAGCGGCGAGAGTGGTGACGAATACGTCGACGCTCTTCACAAGAGATGTTGGGCTGAAAACGTTGGGTTTGGAGGTACAGGAGAATGTTTCTATACCAAGGATCAGAGGTGTTGATGAGGAAGAGAGATTCATCGGGGAGAGATGAGCTCGGCAAACACCAGGGATTTTTTGTCTTTAGCCTTTGTAAACACGAGATCGAATTCTTGGAGAATAACGATCCATTTTGAATATTTTCCCCCAAGTACTTGACGTGTCAAGATGTGGTACATAGGGTTGGAGTCTGCGATTACCTTGGTGGTGCGTAATAGGATGTAGTGGCGGAAACTTTGGACAGCGATAACAGCTACCAGAGCCAGTTTATCGACATGCGAATATATGAGTTCGGGTCCAGATAAACTCTTGATTAGATAATAAATTACATGTTCTTTGCCGTTGGGGTATTCTTGAACTAACACCATTGCGATGGTGGAAGTGGAAGCGACCAAGTAAAGGATATAATCCTTTGTATATTCAGGGGGATGTAACAAAGGTGCATGGGTCAAATCGTGCTTGAGAGCATCGAATGACCATTGAGAAATGTCATCCCAGATGAAAGGGACGTTCTTTTTCAATAACCGCATAAATCCTTTAGTGATCTCGGCATAATTCCAGATGAAACGACGAAGAAAGTTTGCTTTGCCTTGCAAACTTTGGAGTTGGGTTAAATTGGTAGGTGGAGGTAAGGCTAAGATGGCCTTGATCTTTAAGGGATCCACCCTGATCCCATATTTGGAGACAATGAAACCGAGGAGTCCACCGGATTCGACAACGAAAATGCATTTGTGTGGGTTCAGACGAATACAGTAAAACCTACACCGCAGAAAAATTGCGCGTAAATGATCAATGTGATCGGATCGATTTAGCGAATGTGCGGGTAAATCGTCGAGATACGGTTCTACTATATGTTTGATGTCATGAAAAGCGTACGACATGGCTCGCTGGAAAGTGGCTCCAGCATTTTTAAGGCCAAAAGGTAGCTTTCGGTAGGCGAAATTTCCCCAAGGGAAGATGAAGGTTGTCTTGTGTTGATCTGTAGGCAAGATTTCAATCTGGTTATATTCAGACAAGCCATCCATGAAAGAGAAGATTACGCTCCCCACGCAATTATCGATGATTTGGTCGATGAAGGGCGTAGGGTAGTTGTCCTTAGGACAGGATTTGTTGAGGTCTCGATAGTCAACGCAAACACGGATGGTCCCTTGTTTCTTAGCAACCGGAACAAGGTTGGAGACCCATTCGGTTAAAGGGATGGGATAGATGAAGCCAGATTTTAGAAGTTTTTCAACTTCTCCCTTTATAGCTGCAATTTTCTTGGGATGAACCGGGCGAAGCTTTTTCCGAACCGGTTTTGCATCAGGGTAGGTTTTGATTTTGTGTACGACGATTGAAGGGTCGATCCCTGGAATTTCCTCGTAACTCCAAGCGAAGACATCGCAGAATTCCTTGAATAAAGCGGTGTAAGAAACCACTTCATCGGGTGTGCAATTAGCACCAAGGTTGATGTTTTCCACAACACCTTCTTTGATTGAAATGTCAATCGTGATCGTGGTGGAGATTTTAGCCATGTTCCCCTCAGAGAGAGTATCTTGTGTGAGGATAGGAGATTGCAGAGCTTTGGTAACATCGGGGGGGGAAGACAGATCGTATGTCTTGGTGGACTTCTTCCAGAGGCGGAAGAAAAGAGGATCGATGGTGGTTATCATTCCAAGGTAAGTCATCGATGCTGAGCATTTCCATGATGGATTCGTCCAAAGGAAAAATGTGGGAAATGTAATCGACGACAGATAATAGGGAAGCCAACCACAAGGGAACCGAGTAAGTGTCGGGTGCCAATCGATGTGAAGTATTCGAAGAGGGAGAGGCAGATTGAATAGTTACGTATGCGGCCTCGGCTGGGCTAAGTGACATAGTGTCGCCAAGCACATCAAATTCCAAAGGACTAGGTACAATCCAAGGGTCAGATGATTCCAGGGATTGATAAGGCATAGTCGAGATCATATTGACGACGACAATATGATGTGCGATAGGTGGAAGTGGTGTAGGGAAAGTACCAATGAGGCTAGAATATTTCAATAAGCCAACACCAACGCTTTCATACGTAACCAGGTGGTCTCCCAGAAAAGGAATGTTGTTGGTAGCAGGGATGCGAGCATCGGGTGTACAGAAATCAAGCTGATCGACGGTAAAATTTTTGCCTTGATGGGGGAATTGTACACATAGAAACACTGACGAGGCGACGACAGTCATGGCGTAGAACCAACTTCTTCCATGTAGTAGGTTGTAATTGAGGGAAGCATCGACCACCTCGACATCAACGGTAACAGTTTTGCCGCCCAACTGAACGGCTAAGGATTGTAGTAATCCGTGAGGATGAAAACCTCGTCCATAAAAGGCGCATAACATGGTAGCGGATTTGTTAAGGGTCGGTGATTTCAATCCTTTCCAACAGGCTAGAGACATGACACGGGTGGAGGCTCCCTCATCCAGGATAGTCTGGTGGATTTGTTGATTGTGGACAACAACATCGATTTGGAAAGCTAGCTGGTGGGAGAGTCATGGTTGATGATCATCCAGATTAAACGTGATATTGTTTGATGACTCAGGATCAAAAGCGTCGATGGCGGCTAAGAGTGTTCTACATTGGCTGGGGCAGTGTTGTAGAACTTCCAAGGCGAACATGGCACACGGGGCCTGGGCCAAATCTTCTACAATGTTGTAATTTTGGGTTGCCCGTAAATTAGGATTGAAGGTAGATTTTTGGATGGTGCTCTTAGGATGGCATAAGATAGATATAAAAGAAGGTTTCTCAATCTTGAGTGGCCCAGATGGAGGGCTAACAGATGGAGGATTGGCGGAGGATGGCAACGGGTCTAACGGAGAACCGTTAGCAATCTTCGGTTTATCAGGTTTAACTGGTGTGTCATATGTCACAGAGCGAGTGGTTAGATTAACCCCGTTAAACATGTAAATGTGGGCACTTGTCGAGGCCTCATCATGGGGTTGGTTGGAATTGCCTCCCGGCGTGGGGGGTTTTGCAACCAACGATTGTTGCTGCGGAAAAGGCTGAGTGAGCACAGCGGGTTGCAAATTTCCTTTGAAAAGTTTGGCCACTTCATCGCGATGTGGGAAGTCTCGAGTGTAGTGATCGTCGCCACAAATGAGACATGGGAATTTCGGTTTTCGTTGTGGTTGTTTTCCAGCAGCAAGGTTTTGTGGTTGGGTCTTGGGTTGTTCGTTGTTATTGTTCTTCTTTGGTTTGTTTCTCGCTTTCTTCTTGCCCCCAAGTTGTTGTAAAGGGGTTGACTAGACCACATTCACATCAGAGACCTGAGTTTGAGGGGAGGTAGAAGAGGGTGCAGTCAGACTGGGAGTGGCCGTGGAAGCGGGCCGCTGGATCGTTACAGTAGACTAGGTATCAGATTGAGTCTTGACAGAGCCAATAACTCCATCTGCATGCGAAGCATTCGATGGTTTGGATGGATCGTTAGTGGCACGAGTAGCGTTTGGTATCAACTCATATAGAGTACCAGATTGTGAATAAACTAAATCTAAGTACTGAGCTCGAGCAATGGCTTCTTCCTTGGTGACGACACCGCCCATAGCAACATCACGAGCAATATGGGGTAATAGTGATTTCATGAACCATTCTGATAACAATTGGTCAGGAATGACCACTTTGATTAGCCTTCGTCGTCATCTCCATTCATGGATATGATCGGAGATATGTATAGAAGTTGTCTGACGAAGGGAGGTTAATAGTTCAGTACCCGTCTCGTATCGAATGGGTAGCTGGAAGTGCGTGAGGAAGGACATGGCGAGGGAATTGAAATCGTGAAAAGATGCACGTGGTAATTCAATATACCATTTCGTTGCGGAACCCGTAAGTGTTCATTGGAAAAGATGCAAACGAATCGAATCATCCATGAGGGAGTTGGATGAACACCATAAATAGAAGGTCATCACATGGTTGTTCGGGTCTTCTCCAGACTTTCCGTCAAATTTTGGGATATCAGAAGGGAGTTTAGCTGCAATAGCTGGCCAAACCGGAGAATGATAAATAGGATCATTCGTTAACCGAGACAAGTCTGGAAGGTCCAGAGTAGCTAGAAAGGGTAGTTGTCGGTTAGCATGTGGGTAATGATGGTGTGGCAGAGGAACACCAGTGGGGCCTAATACAGGGTTATGTGGGTAATTATAACTCGTGGGACCTCTCATGTGAGGTTGGTTTGGACCAAGGTACATAGGATTTGAGATGTTTTGAGAAGTATGTGTGAGCGGAGGATAACTGGATGGGTTTTGTGGATTATAGGGTGGGTTTGGCATTTGTCCATAAGGGGGTTGTTGCGGAGTCTGAACATTTTGTCCCGTGGAGGCATGTAGGTTTCCTTGAAAAGGGACGCTCCATGGATTGGGTATGGCGGACACATTTTGTCCTTGTGGTTGATGATAGACTCTGGATTGAGGCTGCCCCCCAGCATGAGGGTGCCCCCCGAATGGAATTTGTCCTCCAGTGGGAGGATGCCCCCCATCATTAGGGTTCCCTCCGAATGGAATTTTTCCACCGGTGGGAGGATGCCCCCCATTTTGAGGCAGAGTTCCTGGAATTTGAGAGCCAGACGTCAATGACTGACCGGTGCCGCCGATCGGGTTAGGACCACCAAGATCGGTCCCTTCGAGTTGTTGGATAGGTATGGAACTTCCCAGTATAACTTGGGTAGTAGTTTGGGCATTGGTGGCGGTGGAAGCATTCAGTGCCCTGAATCCAAAAGGAAGTGTAGGTCTTGGTGTTATAGGGGTGCCAATCGGAGCTTTATTAACTACTGCGTTACCGGTGGGGATAGTCGGAATGTGTGGGGTCATTGTCGAATGGGTCGTCTGGAGGGGAATAGTAGACCTTGGGCCAATGGACAGTGTGTTCGAACCAATAGTTGGTGTGTTTGTAAAAGTGGTCGTACCGGTGAAGTGATTTGGCGGTACAGTGTAGGAAAAAGGTGCATCGGCACCTTCCCCTGTTCCATAAAGATCTCGCACCAGGCGTGTTGGACTTCGAACAACGTCTGTGGTCCAAAAGGGGTCATTGGCTAAAGGGTTTTGAGAAGACCCAGTCGGAATGTCAGAAGGATTAACGACAACAAACTCTCCAGCGGAATTCAGGTGGAGGATTTGTCGTTCGTATCCCTCCGGAATGCGGTAAGCTTCCGGAGATTCTGAAACAATTCGAAAATTCTCCAAAGGAATGGGAACTTCTTCCTGGGAAGTTGAAGTATTTTAAACCTCACTCTGTTGAGGAGATCCCTCCATAGAATGAGGGGTTAAAGGGGTGTTTCCTTCCATATTTTCTGGAGGAAGTCCCTGTAACCTCCGCGAGCAACGTGGAGGGTCGATGTTGGCGGAAAAGAGTCTGCGAAAATCTATGGCCAACTAACGAAAAGAAACAACACACGCTAAAAAAATCTAAGAATCACAACCAGGCAAACAGGACCTTATTTTGATGACCGTACTAGTTGGTGATGAAATCCAACGTCGCGTGATCAAGTCCAGAGGGGGCGGGGATAGGGTGGAACAGTTATAATGGCGACCTGCTTAACAGACTTACGCCTTGGTGCAAGCTTCCACGCAGTAATTGTGGATTTACCCTCCAAGGAGCCCGAATGAGTTTGACCAATGTCTGCTCCAGGTACAGTGAGACTTCCCGTCACCATCACCTTGTGTAAAACCCTAAATATTATGGCCACTAAGGTTACCAATTCGCAGTCAGCCCCTGGGCGGGAATAGTCGACAGTCCAATCCGAACGTACGGGTAGGGTATCAAGCCCGAAATCAACTAAAAGGATTCCATGCAGTAATTGTGGATTTACCTCAAAGTGATCCCCATAATACGATCTGACCACCACAACCAGTTAAACCACGGAGGGTTAGTCCTCGTAGCTTACCCGAATGCGACCTCGTGCGTAACCCCTGTGTGAGAGGGGGATCCCAGGCAGACTTATACGATGATTGGATTTGACTCTCCCTAACTCAGGATGCTAGTGTTTGTTTTGGAAACTTTGGAGAGTTTTGCTGACAACCCTAATCCAAAGTACTAAGCCTATTCTACTATTGGTGGAGGATCCTAGAAAAGAAAAAGTTCCAAATAATTTTTAATTAGCGTTGATTTTATGGCTGTTCTTTACGCAAAGGGGTGCATGGAAGTGAAACAAATGGAATTATGACTCGGACCCAAAGAATGCATCGAATATGATAAGCAGTCATTTCCTTTCGGTGACCATCTATCTAAGGGAGAGAGAAAGTTATTTTCACTAACAAGCACAAATACGGAGTGTCCTCAAACAATTCTTTTTCTTGATCAAATCCTGATGTAATGCTAAAACTTTCAAATGCCTTCTAATGTGTACAATCAATCATGCAGATGCTTTTTGTTGTTTTTATATGAATAATGATTAATTCAACACGATGCTTGTCTTGCTAATTACCTTCTTGTATGAATGGAAACCAAACTAGCACAAGCAAAAGTCATACAAACAATACACCCTTTCGTTGCAATCAAAATGAAAAGAGAAAGAAAAGAAACAATCAAAGAAAAAGACAAACTTCAAACCCAAAAAGAAAAGGTTGAAGAAAAATGATCTTTGACTAAAATCAAGATGGAGAGGTTTGTAGGCCTTTGATGACCTTCACCAAGGTTTTTACTCAGTTGATGAGAAGAGAAACACGATGCATGGGTCTCAAACTCCAATCAACAAAAAAAACAATAACAATAGTGAAGAAGGCTACAAGATCCAACTAGTAAGATGTTTATTCTTCAAGCAAAAGACAGATGTCAAGGCTGAAAAGGAAGAAACATTGGCTCACAAGGTTACTCAGCAGAGAAGACACGGAGGAAAAACCCAGAAAAAGCAATTCTGGGAGGCTTTTTGGGCCAAACAGGGATGGCACTCTATTGCCAAAGGCAAGGAGCGTTATAGCGCTCTGTGCAAGGCTATGGAGGAGCACTGGCGCTCTGTTAACACTAGGACAGGGGCGCCAGGGTCTAAAACTCCCAAAAATGTCAAAAAATAAAACAATTGCAATTCAATTTCGACAATTAAGCTGAGTATGATGGGGTAAGGAGCCAATCAGCTCATGAAACCAATCAAAAGAGGAGTGAACCAAGTCTGAAACAATCAAGGTATAGAACAAGGTCAATGAGGAGAAAATCAAAGCAATAAGTTTTGATTTGAGGCTATCTCCCCAGCGGAGTCACCAGTTTTTGTTGTAGGAAAATCTCCCTACGGACAGGTAGATCGCCTCTAAGAGCTTGACCCTAACTCTAGACAGAAAATGCTTAACATGGACACTGACTTCCTTTCAAATCTATCTAAACTAACACATGAGAAGTAAGTATGACAGAAGTACCTCTTTATCGACGTTTGTCCCTGCATGCTCCTAGTTGCGCTTCGATCCTTTGGTTCTCGCTGGATCTTGTGGACAAAACAAGATACGACCACTTCCTACTCTATTGATATTATCTTGAAAACAGATCTATCAATTGAGGATAAGTTCATGTGACATCAGACACAAACTAGAAAGAAACAGGCCAAGCGTGTCATATTGATGAGAATAACGACAACAGTACTTACAATCGTAGATGCGAATGCGACAACTTCGTTGAGTCCTCTTCGTCTAACCCTTTCCTGAAATATCCACAACCTGGACAACAGCAGTTTCACTGATCACTCTCCTTTGGCTAACTGTGTATTTTCTCCAAGATCATAAGTTTCATACTAGCCGTTCTTACCCCTTTCCACCATCATAGAGCCTGCTTATATAGGTTAAGAGGAGCTTAACCTCTTGAGTTATCTTTAGAATAAGTTGGGAACTTCCTCCTCAGATCAGGGATCTCTTGATGAAACCAAGAATTCGAACACAACTACCTCCTAATCTTGAAAGATCCTCCCCTTATTCTCCTCAACGGGTCAACTACTGCCTCAGATTAGGCAGCGCTCCCTTAGAAGGGGCATCAGAGCGTTGTAGCGCTCCCTAGTAACCTTTGGAGGGGCGCCAGCGCTCTCAAGATGAGAAGCGCTCCTTCAGAGGGGGCAGGGGAGCGTTATAACACTCCCTGAAGCCTTGTAGGGGAGCGCCAGCACTCCTAGGGTTGATATAGGGGAGCGCTCCCCCTCAAAACCTATGTTTCAGAGCTCTCTTCAGGTGTCAAGAGTTATTTGACTTCAGTAAATCAGTTCTTCTTCTTCAAATCAATCATATGAGATGTTTCAAGTGTCTCCTTAGCGTTGTCGGCATGGCAACATGCTCGAACATCATTTGCGACACTTGTGACCAACTTGCGACACTTGTAAAAGTTGTAAGGAGGATGCGACACTTACGACAATTGAGAGGAACATGTGACACTTATCCAGCTGAGTAATTTTGACGTGTAACAAAGTTGATTTAACCGCACAAGAACACATCAATTTCTTTGACCAATTTGTCGATATCCTAGGAATCGAACATGAAGATGTTTACTCTAGACTTTTAGTACAAAATTTCAAAGGGCAGGTTAGAAATTGGTTCCAAGGATTAGCAGCAGGATCTTTAAGTTCATACGATGAGCTCGAAAGTGCTTTCATCAGACAATGGGGAGAAATAAAATATCACCTCTATTATTTGACCGAATTTGGGGCTCTTAGAAAAAATCATTCTGAATCAGTGCTCGAGTTGACCCAAAGATTTAATAAATTGTATAATAAGATTCCCATCGAGGTCAAACCATATTAGCCTGCAGCTAAAGTAACTTTCGTTGGAGCTTTCGACCCCGATTTCACCTTACTATTAAGAGAGAGGAGATAAGTAGACCTCACCAAGATGCAAGATGATGCCCTAGAAATCAAATCAAACATGATTGCTTCAGGAAATCTAAAATCCAAAACGGAGGCTGGGAACAAACAAACCATAAGATACAGAGAACAAGGAGGATCTTCAGGGTTAGGAACATCTTCGGGAGACAAAATGGACGACGTGGCTAGGATTATTAAAGAACTGTCTAATAATATTTCAAAAATGGAATTAGAGCAGACAAAAAATGACCATTTTCCCAGAAAGGATTTTAGAAGGAATCCCAATCCTCAAGTCCCACAAAGACAGATTAAGAATGAGGATCAGAAAATCCCAACCCCCTTCAAGAGTGAAAACTTTATTGGAGAGGAAGATTTAGAATATTTTGAGGAATTAGAGGAAGATATAAAAAATATATGTGATGATGAGCCACAACCCTATTTATCAAGACAATATTATGAAAAATTCTTAAATAAAGAGAATAGATTGGAAAATGACCTAAACGGTAGTACTTCTGAACATTTGACCTACCAGGGCATTGTCGATGGTATAATGGCTGAGCTTCAATAGAAGTACAATCTAAGGCCTAGAAACAAGAGTGTTACAATCACCTAAAAGAAAAATATATTGCCGAGGAGCGATACAGACGAGATAGTTTCAAAAAATGTTGAAAAACAAACTGTAAAAAATGACATAATGGACACACAGCCTACCAAGACTAAGGTAGTTGAAACACTCATAGTCAAAACACAGAAAGTGAAAGCTCCTGCAACTGAAACAAAACCTTCACCACAAAAGAAATCTGATAAGAAGGGAGTCGAAGCCCAAAACGTTGAGAATGACAAAATTGTGGGAAATTTCAATCTGGAAAATGAGATCAATAAAATCAAGATCCCCATACCTCTTGTCGAGTTGGAAAAAAACCCAACGTATAGAAAACAAATTTCCAAGTTGATTATATTTTCGGAAGATGAAAGCCAAGATGACGTCATTAACTTAGAAGACGATAAGCCGAACATAGTTTTTGGCCCTCATTTCGAAGGCACCAAAGACACTCTTGCTCCCTTATATATCACGTTAACCTTGTTCGACCAACTACTCTGTAACTGTATGCTTGATTCTGGAGCATCCCACAATGTAATGCCTAAAGCTATTATGGATAAATTGGGTCTCGAAATTACTAGGCCTTATAAGGATTTATATTCTTTCGATTCTAGAAAAGTTAAATGTATAGGCATGATTAAATACTTGGTGGTAAATGTAGCTCAAATACCAGTGAAAAGCATTCTCATGGATGTAGTGGTCGTCGATATCCCTCCATAATATGGCATGTTGTTATCTAGATCCTGGGGTTCCAAGCTTGGGGGTTCGCTCTAGTTTGACATGACATATGCTACGATCCCAGTTTTTGGAGGACAGTTCACATGCTTGTACAGAGAGACTAGGTTAGCATTCACGGTAAGTGATCCGCACAACCCGAATAATCACCCTGTATATATTGTTGATCAAGCTCTAGGTAATTTTATCTTATCCATTGACGATGATATTGTTTTAGGTATAGATCAAAGTTGTACATAAGAAAAAATAGAAAAAAAAAATAAACAAAATGTATATAACACTAGTGTGTGGAAGATGTTTTTTTACGACGCTTCATCTTACCTTGGAGCCAAAGCAGGGGTTCTCTTTGTGGCCCCTGATAATCAATTCGTAATCCCTTTTTCCTATAGACTTCAGTGGAATGTGGACCACACTAATAACATATGCGAGCATGAAGCCTTAGTATTAGGGTTGGAAGTCGCTAGGAGAATGAAAATAAAAAACCTCGAAATCTTTGGTGATGCCGAGCTAATCGTAAAATAGGTAAACCGATAGTACCAAGCCAAACATCCTAGGCTGAGGTCTTACAGGAATTGCGTCTAGGATCTGATCGAAAATTTCTTCTCCTCTATCAAAGTTCACTACATCCCAAGAACTGAAAACCAACAGGCTGATGCATTAGCCAAAGCAACCTCAACCTTCACACCTCCTACCGCTTTCAAACTAAAATATCATATACAAATAAGACACCGACCTTCCATACCCAATAACATACAACACTGGAAAGTTTTTGAGGATGATGAAAAACTGCGTAAATTTTTAGAATCAATAGACGAGTTTGTCGAAACTCATGCCGACCAAGAAAACCAAAATGATCCTGTTTGGATCATGCAAGAAGGGGAAGACCCCCAGGAATTTCACGATAAAATCACCAATCATCGTATGCTTGTTCTAAAAAATAACCAGATCCCCAAGGGCCTGATTCCCTTGGAAAGGTTATTTAATCAAGACGATATCCCATTAAGATCCACCTTACAACCTCAACCTAAAGAGGTTGAGGACTGTGACATAGGTACCAAAGAAAACCCTCGGTTGGTGAAACTTTCCAAATACTTGTCCCCAAAAACCAAAAGTAAATACGCTGAGTTGCTTAGAAAATATAAAGACATTTTCACTTGGTCTTACGAAGAATTGAGAACTTATCATACTTCTATAATCGAACATAAAATTCCTTTGAAACTGGGTGTCAAGCCTTTTAAATAGGAGCTCAGATGGATAAACCCTATCCTACTACCAATAATTGAAAAGGAAGTCAAAAAAATCTTGGATGCCAAAATCATCGTCCCACTAAGATATTTCGAGTGGGTGGCTAATTTAGTCCCAGTAAGAAAGAAAAATGGTGAAATCAGACTGTGTGTTGATTTTAGAAACCTGGACCGATCATCACTCAAAGACAATTATCCATTGCCTAAGATGGACCACGTTTTAGAGAGAGTATTTGGAGCTAATAGAATGTTAATGATTGATGGTTTTTTAGGTTACAATCAGATCGCAGTACACCATGATGATAAGGAAAAAACATCTTTCACTACCCCTTGTGGTACCTTCATGTACGATAAAATTCCTTTCATCTTGATGAATGCAGGGGAAACCTTCCAACGAGCCATGGACATCACCTTCGTGGGTGAGAAAGATAAATTCATTGTTATCTATCTCGATAATCTGACCGTTTTTTCAAAATCTAATGAAGAACATCTAGTACACCTAAAGAAAACCTTCGAGAAATGTCTTAAATTTGGTTTGTCCCTCAATCCCAAAAAATCTCATTTCGCTATGCAAGAAGGTAAGCTATTGGGTCATGTAGTGTCAAAAAACAGAATCAAAATCGATCCTAAAAGGATTGAGGCAATAAATACTATAAATATCCCTAGAAATGTAAAAGAAATCCAATCCTTCCTAGGAAATATAAATTTCTTGAGAAGATTTATCCCTAACTTCGCTAAAATTGTGAAGTTGATCACAGATATGTTGAAAAAGAACAGTGAGATGAAATGGACAAGTGAAGCCAAAGCATCTTTTCAACGAATCAAAAAATTTATCAACGAAGTGCCAGCCTTAGTAAGTCTTGATTACACAAAAGAATTTTTTATTTTTTCCTTCGCTTCCGAACACACTATCGCAGTTGTATTGTTACAGAAAAACGAAGAAGGCTTTGAACAACCCATTGATTTTTTTAGTAAAAGTATGAGAGATGTTGAGTTGAAATATAATATACTAGAAAAAAAATCTTACGCAATGGTAAAGGCTCTCAAGGCCTTCAGAACGTACATATTACATTTGAAGATCATAGTCTATGTTCCTACAAGATCCGTCAAAGACATACTGGTTCAGGCAGATAGTGATGGGAGAAGAGGCAGATGGCTAGCTAAGATTCAGGAGTTCGATCTTGAAGTCAAACCAAAAAAACTCATTAAAGGCCAAGGTCTGGCTAAATTGTTGGTTGAATCCAACTTGCAGGCATTTGGAATAAATCAGCTAGAAGAAGACGAGAGTTCTCTAGAGATAAATGAACTTGATTTCGCTACACCTATGGTTGAGATTGAAGACAGGTTTTCTTCTTTAGTCTGGTATCATGATATTGTTTCTTATCTATTGACTCTTCAATGTCCCAGTGAATTAACCCCATCTAAAGCCAGGACACTGAAGTTGCATGCTATAAAATATTGTATTATAGACGGAAAACTATTTTGGAAGGACCCCCTGGGTTTCTTGCTGAGTTGCTTAGTCGAAACCAAAACTGAAAAGGTTATAGATGAGTTCCATGAGGGAGCGCGTGGAGGACACCACACTTGGCAAGCCACATCTTATAAAATCTTAAGAGCTGGATATTACTGGCCCAAAATTTTCACAGATGTAAATATTGAAGTCCGAGCTTGTATTCCCTATGAGTGGTTTACAGGTAAACAAAAAGTCCCAACTTTGCCTCTAATTCCAGTTAAAACTGAAGCCCCTTTTCAGCAGTGGGGTCTTGATTTTATCAGAGAGATTCACCCACATTCTAGTGCTCAGCACAGGTGGATTCTAAACGCAACAAACTATTTTACTAAGTCGGTGGAAGCTATTCCCACGAGAAACACGACTGACACAGTTGTAATCAACTTTATGGAGGAAAACATTTTATCCAGATTCGGCTGTCCCCGAAAAGTAGTCACCGACAATGCACAAGCATTCAAATCGATATCTATGATAAGCTTTTGCCAAAAATTCAGCATCATATTAGGAAACTCCACAACTTATTATCCACAGGGAAATAGTTTAGCTCAGTCATCTAACAAAAGTCTTACAACTGTGATTAAAAAAATATTGACTAAAAACAAGAAGACATGGCATATCCATTTGCAATACACTCTATGGGCCAACATGATAAGTACCAAAAGGCCAATCGGAATGTCCCATTTCTAGATAGTATATGACACTGATGTTATCTTACCAATCAATCTTGCTCTGCTAGTAATGAAAATTTGGAAAGAGTCAAATGAAGAACCTAACGACATTACCAGAAGAGAAAACCAACTGGTCAAATTTCGGCAAAATAGAGCAGAAGTAAACAAAAAGTTACAGAGATATCAGGATAAGATGAAGGCTTTATTTGATCAAAAATCTAAGGATAGATATTTCCTCCTTGGAGATCTGGTACTAAAATGGGAAGCCAGAAGAGAAGACGCTGGAAAACAAGACAAATTTGACTCGATCTCGTCTGAACCTTATAGAATCTCGGCCTCAAAAGGAGAAAATGTGTTTTCATTAGAAAATCTAAATGGAGATATTCTAAGCACCCCTGTAAATGGGCGATATCTTAAACACTACATGCAGTAATATGTTCTTGAACTTTCATTGTATATACCGGTTTGTTTTCACGTTTTCTTTATAGTCACATTTGGAAAGAGTCAAACGAAGAACCTAACTACATTACCAGAAGAGAAAACCAGCTGGTCGAATTTCAGCAAAATAGAGCAGAAGTAAACGAAAAGTTACAGAGATATCAGGATAAGATGAAGGCTTTATTCGATCAAAAGGCTAAGAATATATATTTCCTCCTTGGAGATCTGGTACTAAAATGGGAAGCCAAAAGAGAATACGTTGGCAAACATGACAAATTCAACTTGATCTGGTCCGACCCTTATAGAATCTCAGCCTCAAAAGGAGAAAATGTGTTTTCATTAGAAAATCTAAATGGAGATATTCTAAGCACCCCTGTAAATGGGCGATATCTTAAACACTACATGCAGTGATATGTTCTCGAACTTTCATTGTATATACCGGTTTGTTTTCACGTTTTCTTTATAGTCACATTTCTTTTGGGAGATTAAAAAAAAATCAAGTAATAACAAAAAAATTAAAAAATTAAAAAAAATTAAAAAAAAATTAAGATTTTTCAGAGGATGCAAATACAAAGCAGTTCAAATCTAGCAGTTCGCAGAGTTAGTATGAGTGTGTCTAACAATTATCAGTTGTTCACAGGAAAAGCATCAGGACCCAAGAGACCAATTATACTACAGGGGCAATCTGCATGGATAACCATGATAAATACTTGCCCTAAAGGTAATAAGTAAACAATCTTCTAGCTGTAAATACGGCGAACTATTAAGGTATGAACTCTAACCCGAGAACCTGAGTTAAAAATATCCTAAGAGGTACAAGTGAACGACATGCTGATTTTTTATATATATAAAAAAATAAATAAATAAATAAATAAAATTATAAATAAATGATTAATACTCATTAGCACTCTCAAGTTTTCGATCTTCTCTCTCCTTTCCACTTCAATCACTATCACGCTTACTCTTCACCCGACCTTGTTTTTCTCCCTTTAAGTCTCATCTTAATTTCGGAAATGTTCAAACTAACTTTCAAAGCAAAGATAGGTAAAATCCTATGTTTTTCCTAAACTTTGGCTGAACCGGAAGTATGTCTGGGTTAATCTTAACCTTTTTAGTCTTTCTACCAGAAATAAAAAGATCGTTTTCTCTCAAGTGAAGTCCCTATAAAAATAACAATAATAATAATAATAATAATAAAGTGTTAATAAATTTTCCTTGAGATTCTCCATAAAGTTAGAGTGTCTAAGGGCCAAAAGTAGATCAATCCAGAGATTTTTAATAAGTTGACAGGCCTTTGCTATAAATAAATAAAAATCCCTGAGTATGTTACATACTTATTGATTGCCCCCACTTCATAACAAATATGTATAGAAAGAGATGGTGAAAGGAAATTCGTTACCGATTGCCCCCATCTAATATAAAGAGGTGGTAAAAGGAAATCCGTTATCGATTGCCCCCATCTAATATAAAGAGATGATGAAAGGAAATTCATTATATGATTTCCCTCATCTCAACATTTAAATGCTAAAATTAATGAAGTGGTGAAAGGAAATTCAATGTGGAAAATCGTATAACTTCACCAGGGTACTGAACAGGCCCACTGGAAGTGAAGCAATGTCTCCATAATGGACAAGGATGTTATACACAAATTGCAAGATGCTCTGGTATTTTTCTTCTTTCAGCCATATTACACTCTAAGATTATGGGTTTCCAGATTACACTCTAAGAGTCTCTCAATGCAAATACGATCAAATAAAAACTGGTAGAATGATTAATCTTGTTTTGATTATATTGCACAAGTCTGAGGTCAGTTTTAGAAAGGGAAATCTATGTGATCCTATTTCAAGATTGTCGAACGCTTTAGTTTGGAAAGTTTTCCGAAGTTAAGGTTGGAATCTTTATCCTCTTAGTAGTTTTCGCAGCTATGTCTCACAGAACGAAATAACTGACCCAATTTACCCAATAAAAGGCACTAAGTCTGCCCGTTCTCCTCATCCCACAAGGAAACGAGGTCCTCAATTGGAGCCTATGTTGAAGCTAGGTTTGAAAATTTTTACCTCTAAAACTAAAACTTTTCTCTTTCGGGATTCGGCTTTTCATAACGTATAATCCTCACTATCAGTCCAAAAGACTGGTACCGAAGTCTCAAAATGATTTCATTTCTTCGTTATAATAAAATACAGAAAGCTCAAGTGTTATTAAAGTCTAGACACACGTTCTGTAAAGTACTTTAAATCGCGATAAACTAAAACCCTAAAGGAGTTAATTAACCATATTTTAACCTTTCGAGATTCGGGGTTTACTCAGAACAATACCTTTTTAATACATTTTGAATCGTGAAATCCCAATTCCCGATTTCCCAAAAGAAGTGAAAGTCAGTCTTAATCCTGATTAACTAAAAACTAATCCCATCGCGATTTCGAGATTCGGGGTTTAGTGGTGACATACCTCGTGTAACTGTGATCCCCGAAACCCTGAAATGCGAAGTCCCGACTCCATACTGAATTTAAAGCTTAAAACTAATCCCATCATGATTTCAGGATTTGAGGTTTAGTGGTGACATACCTCATGTAACCGCGATCCCGAAAACCCCGAAACGCGAAGTCCCGACTCCATACCGAAGTTAAGTCTTAAAACTAATCCCATCACGATTTCAGGATTCGGGGTTTAGTGGTTGTTATCCCCGATATCTAGGGATAACTAGGATATCATGTCTCGAGACCCACATGGTCCTAGACATGGAGTACCGAGAGCACGATTGACTTGAGGATGGCCCTTGAGGGCCCATCTTTCCTCTTCTCCACCAGACTTGTCCTGTCAGCAGTAGCAGCTTCCATCACTGCCGGCCTGGGCTTGCATCGGAGAGGACTCTTGCTCCATGACGTAATTGGTCCGAGGTATCATGGCATGTGTCATATTTGATTGTTATAACCTTCTTATATATGCATTAGGTTCCTTTCATTTCTAATGACTGCTTGGATCTTACACTAATCCACTTGACCATTGTTGGGGTGATTGATTGGGTAACTTAGCAAGCTGATATTCATGGGTTTTGGTTAGCCACCAAAGGGGATTTGTAGAGCCATCATCCGCTCCCACCATCTTATCATATTTTCATCTTATACCCCGCTCATCCATCCCATTCCCCTAGTCTAGCCATTAGGATGACCTTTGAGGGTTACATCTTATATTGAGGGAAGAAGGGGCTAAAGTCCCAGGGGGTAAAAGCAGCTGGTAAAAGATAAAATCCATAGGAAATAAAACCTAGAGATGCTTCGCCCAGGGGATCCCCGAGAAGGCAATAAAAAGCCTCTCGATAAGAAACTAAAGGGACCCTAAGAATAATAATAATAATAAAAACAAGACCTAACCAAGAGGATGGGAGGTCTCATCACGAGCCGGCCCATTATGTTCATAGGTATTTAGCAGTATGACATTTCCACGATCTGGTCACCAAGACAGGGCAGTGACCTTTGGTTGCATGGCCAAAGGAAAGGGGGTCTCATCACGAGCCAGCCTTATCATTTCTGTGAAGATACCAATGGGTAACGTTGTCAGCTCTGGCCACCAAGCCAAGGCAGTGTCCTCTTCGTCAGACCTTGAAGTAAAAAAGAAAGAAAAGCAATAAAAGAAAAATGAGGCAATAAAGGGCTTGGAAAAAATGCATCCATGACAGGTACAGCTCGCCTCCTACAAAGGCACCCACAGACAACACCTTCCCTTGGTCTTACTATGACTAGACATCCCTAAAAACCATATCACCTCATTACACATGGATTGAATGATCTTTTGAGGAAACTTACCATCTCTTGTGGGTATTAGCCCAATAGGTTGTTCTGTCGGTTTCCTTAGCTTTGTATAGTAGATCTGCGTAATATCTTTGAGCTCTTAGATGATATGTTAGGAATTTCATGCATATATTTGATAACTATAATAATGAAATATGATTTACATTGCTATGATCTCTAGGACTGATGAGCCCATGGAGGGCGTAGTCTTTGATGTGTAGGACCATACCCGGTGGACGGGTACCAGAGGACCGGTATGCATGGGGAGATGATTAGCTCAGACCTCCATGGGGATGAAGAGCCCACCAGGTGGTTGTTGGGATGGTAGAGGTAGGACAACGTCATGATGAGCCCTTGCATGAAGAAGATAGAAGGACGCCCTCACCAGGACACTTTGGCAGAGATTGACCTAGGGGGCATCACCCCCTGCAGATGGGATGATGGCCTTGATGGACAGGACGCCACCCAGGACAGGTTGGACATTTTCTGAGCAGATGGCAGTGTGTTGGGCCTGTTTGGCACGTGTAGCAAGTTGCAGGAGCCCCATAGGGGCCAACGTTTTGCTCCTTGGATGTTGATCATGCCCAAAAAGGGCCAACGTCTCCCTCAGAGGGGCCTGACATCTCCCTTTTAGCTCATTTTTGACATTTTTAGGCATTTAATGTGACAAATAATGGAATAATATTAAGTCAGCCTTGTCGGTTTTTTTTAATGACCTATTTTTATAATTAAAGGTCATTTGGATGATATAAATTGACGACGTTGAGCCTCATTTTAGCATAACATAACAGGCTCTCTTGTGAGAGATACTTCTTAGTCTTTTGTCTTGGTTATTTTTGGCTCTCGGAGTTGAGGCGCTAAACTTGGAAGGATTATCTTTGGCATGCATATGGTGTTTTTATCATTGGAAGGTGTTACAACTAGGGTTTGATTTGGCTCTTCATTGATTTGTAAGTATATTTTGCATGCAAAACTTCTTGATTGAATGGTTGTAGGTAGAATTGCTTACTTTTATGGTTACATTGTTATTATTTGCTTAATCATTGAAACCCTAGGGAGAAAACACACAAGTAGGTCGTTGCTTCATGTCCCCATGATAAAAACGTGTTTAGGCATTTGATTAAGAAGAACCTAGCCTAGCCATTGCTACACTAGTTCCTCTTATTCTTGAGTTAGCTTGAAACTTAAATTGAAGAAAGAAGACGTCCTAGGCCTAATTAATTTTACACCTAGGGTTTGATTCTTAGGGTTTGAAA
>ML780047.1:706484-732991 GCA_009831015.1 Picea engelmannii
TGATTCTTAGGGTTTGAAAAGCCTTGTCCCCAAGAAACACTTTTCAGCCATAGATTTATGTTTTATAGCTAGCCGTTTTTGCCAAAGAGTCTTAAGGAAAGAGGGAGGAGCATGAGGCCTAGCTTTAGCTACACCGGAATGAGTCTCCTCCCCTTAGGGTTTTGATTTGGTGGCCCTACCATTGCAGCACCATCAAACCTAACTCTCCCGTCCTTAGGTTTATATCCTTTCAAGCCATTAGTCTCTCTCCTTGACTCCATTAACCCAAGGCACTAGTCTAAATTGCAACGTTGAGCTTTTTGTTCTCAAAACAATCTTTTAAATACTTTTGAATTGAAACCCTAACTAACCCTAGTGATTCTACTAACCCTAATTTGCTGATGACATCTTGCCCTATTTGAACTTTTGTTTGGTCTAAAACTTGTGGCTAGGTCATCCATTGATTGACATATAAGTGTTGAGCAATTTCATTGGCTTAAAAAGCAAAACGTTCACTTTGTTGTCTAGCTAACTTAACCCTAACCCTAAGGTGACGTCATACCTGTTTGAACTCTTGTTTGTCTTAAAATGTTGTGATATTGTCACCCTTTGATAGACTTTGAGTTGTTGATTATCTCCATAAGCTTGATTTGAAAAATGTCCTTCTCATTTGTCTACCAAAACTAATATAGACAAGCTTGACGTCACCCTTAAATTGCATAGTGGCGCAGCAACAATATTTATGTATGAGCATACTTAATGCATTGTGATAAGTAAAGGATTGATATTAAACATTGAATGCCTTTATCATTTTGTATTATTGAAGAAGTATTATAAGCCTCTTATCTTTATTTGCAATCATTGACTTCGTCAATAATTACATTTATTATTTGCTCATATGTATTAAAGATAGTCATTAATATTTTGAAGTACTAACCATTGTATGCACATTTTAGTTTTATTTGCCTTGTCTCGCAAACAAGTGCCCTTTCAGTGGAATATCTTCTCTTTGACTATCCTTTTGGCAGTAATCTATGAAGGGAAAGCTTACCTGAACCTTTGAGCCTTAAACCCTTGATCCTTTTCCTTCATAACCCCAGATTACTAGGGACGTCTCCCTTGGGATTAGACACCCTGAATAGAAAGAGCTCCCTATCGAGGTGACAGTGGGTGGGGAAGCTCCTGTTACGCCAGTTTGAGCCTTGCCTTTCAAGCTACTTAAACCTACCCTACAAACTGTGCGATAACAGTGGTGACATACCTCATGTAACCGCGATCCCCAAAACCCTGAAACACGAAGTCCCAACTCAATACCCAAATTTAAAGAGAACTAAATTCATTTTAAAAATACATTTAATGGTAATAAAACTTCTTAAGTGCTTTCTTTTTTGGTCTCCGTCAAACGAGATCTTTTAAATTTTGATTTTAGAATTGTCGAAATGCAGCCACATTAATAACGGATAGATCGTGATTTCTGTGACACAAATGTGTATCTTAGAAACATTCTCTACACTAAAAGTATTAAATTCTTGGCAGGTGCGTCAGTACTTTCACCATAAAATGAGTTAAAAGAAAATTAGAGGTCTGTGTTTTGAAACGTATTCTCTCTTTTTCTATCAGAAGTAAGTCACATCTAGCTGAGATTTCATGCCTCTCTTCTGTGATAGGTTTTCGTTCCAATACAAAGGTCATGGCACCAAAGAAGGGACCCGAGAAGAGTGAAGATACAGCTGAGATTTCTGTCCCAGAGGGATATGTCATATCATACACCACACCACATGCTATCGACTCAATTAAATCATGGAGACAAATTTATGAAAATCTGGACTGCGCAATAAAAAATTCCCCTAACGACTCCGAGAATCACCTTTGGGACATAGCAGAATCAAAACTTCACAAAATTGCAACACACCCACGGCTCATGGCATACGACAACATGATCAGTTGGTCTTTGGACAAGGTTGATATTCCAACGAGAAGCATTTTAAATGATCAAGGGGCCATTATCGACTCATTCAGACCTGAACATATCCAAGTTATGTACAAACTCTTACCCAATCCTGATTTCATTTACAATGTTGAATTTATAGCTGAATTCCAGAGAAAGGAATGCACTGAGGAAGACCAAACTTACCCTGATTTAATCAAAGGTTGGTGGAGATGTCCATCAAAATTTAGGGCCGATACCCATGGAATTTATGCCACAGCCTCTTTGAATGAGTACATGGTTTATGTAGCCATGATGTTGTGCAGAATCTTCGGCAAAAATAATCCATGTCATTTCCCTGTAGAGTGGTTTCCCTTTTTAGAAGAAGCATCAGAAGGATATAGTTTCAACTGGGACAAGATTTTGTCTAATAATATAGCCAAAGAGGTTTCAGATTACAGAGCTGCAAGAGCCCGAGTTCAACCAGTGACCTTTTACATGTCAGCATACATCATGGACACAATTTTTTTTATGACTCCTTTCCCCCTGATGAATTGGAGTTGGAACACAACCTACCTTGAACCCATTACCGAATATCACTCTGAGTTGTGGGAAGAAAAAGCAAAAAAAAGATTTTACGAAATTTTCCATTTCGTGGTGATACCAATGCATAAAATGTTTTTCGGTTGTGACCCTCCTCACATTTCTGAAGCATTTTCAAACAACCTCAAGCCAATATCAGACTAGTTCATTGAAGAAAGCTTCTCCTACACCAGTTTTTATGGGTGCTTAATCCCCCCTCACGCACTTCCAAAATTCCTCCTGGATAGACTGGTGTGTAGGGAAGTAGCACACCAAATAGTAAAAGGTGGTATTGGGATAGAGCTAAAGGAATATCAAAAGAAGTCCTGACAAATCTTCCCTGTGCACATCAGGAAATTTTCAATACAAAATTTGGGACATTCTAGGGTGTAAGCAAAAGCACTCGAAGAAGTTAAATTGTTAAATATTGAGTACAAAAGGCCTGACCCTTATCAATTAGTGAACAAACACTTGATACACTGCAATATGAAAGCCTATGAACATGAGGAGTCCCCTTGGGACGACATGTTCAAAGGGACCAAGTCTTACAAAGAAGTGTTGGAAAGAGTACAGGCATTGTCGTTCGAGCTACAAGTCATCTTTCGGACCTTTTAGAAGCATCGACGGAGTGGTCTTCCCCAAGTAATTCAAGGAGAATAAATTAACCTCCCCTAGGAGCAAGAAATCGTTCCACCAGGTTTTGAGCAGGAAGCACAAAACAAGGGAAATCCCAAAAAATCCCTACAGGATACGAAAAGGCCTCCACCAAGAAAAAAGACCGAAGTAGAGAAAAGGTCAGGGAGACCTCCCAAGTCTAGTAAGCCTACTCCCCCTTCATCACCAGGGGTTGATGTCAACATTCCTAAGGTAGCATGAAGGAAAGGATCTATGGAGATAGGGAGTCCCATAGCTTCCTTAACCCCCTTAAAGTCCACTTTTGGACTCCCACAGATGGGAGCTCTATTTGTTGATGACCTTACCTCCATTCCCATAGATGATATTCCTCCTTCCGATTATTTTTTCAATAGAAAAAGGAAGGTCATATTGAAACATGAGATGCATAAGAGGGAGGGGAACATGGTTAAAAAAAAATAAAGTCTTGATAGACGAACAAAATTTGGAGGAAGAGGATTTCGCTAAAGAGATAGCAGGTTCCATGGGAGCCATGGCAACAACAAACTTTTTTACCGTGGGAAAAATGAGAACTAGGATAAAGAAGAGTGATAAAATCATAGCACAATTACAAGAGCAGTTAAAAAATACTGAGGATAAACATTAGAGAAGAAATGAGTAAAAGCTTGGAGCAGACAAGGGTTTCCGAAAGGTTAGAGGTTCAATTACTCAAAACGAGCTTGGACAAAATGAGCCAGAAAATGCAAGCAAGTCAGCTACAGATTACTCAGCAAAAGGAGCACGCTGAACAGTTGTAGGCTAGATTAATATCGATGGAAGATCAAATTATCGACCTAAAAGATTTCCAGGCCCAATCACTGAAAGTGCATTCAAAAATAGAAATTGAACAACAAAAATTGATTTCCAAGATATAAATTGTTTAGAATTACTTTCAAGAAGTAGATAATGCCTTTGATAATATTATCCTGAGGGAAAAAGAAGCCAAAGTAGTGAGGATTACTCTCCAAAAGGCAATTATATATTCAACAGGTGAAGAGGTATCCAAAACTACGAAAGTATCAGCCATAGAGAAAATCAGAGGGGACATCATGCTCAAGCTATGGGAAACCAAAATAACTGAAAGAAAAAGAATAGTCAAAGAAATCAGAGATGACTGTGAAGAGGTTTTTGATCTTTTATACAAAGGGTCATTAAATATTGGAAAAGGTAATTGTATAGGACTTTTGGGACAGATCAATATTGTAAGACATCAATTAAATTTTAGGGAAAATTTGAGTGAAATCCAAATGGAAATTTCACAACTAAGAAAAATGGATGTCACCCTAATAGACAGGTTGTTAGTTGAGCCTAACTTAAAACTACAGTCAATAAAGTTTGCAGATAAAGGAGTAGATGACCATCTTTCCAAGATTCAGAGAAAGGTTTATCTGTTTGAGGCAAGAGACCTTCCAGAACCCCCCAGAAATTTTACACAGTTCCTGGAGAGATGCATTAAATGTATTGAATCAAAAGAAGGAGAGTCATCAACAAAGTAAAAGTATTATTTGGAAGAGCTTTACTTCCAAGAAAATGGAAAAATGGAGAAGATCATGAAAACAGTTTTGGATCTATTTTTTAACAAATAGTTAGTCTCTAAGAATTAGGAAATCACCAACCGTCCTAAGATTGGTGGTTTTGTATAAATGTAATTTTTCAAGACTAAGAGAGGGATTTTTCTGTATGGATTGTAAAGAGAAAACTTCATTTTGCCCGAATTAATAAAATATAGATTGAAGATTCCAGATCTGGTCAAGCCTGAGTTATGTGTTTCTCTGTCATTCTATTTTTATTTCATACTTTTGTTTGAAGTGTTTCATGTGGTAATTTCTATTATAGTGATTGAACAGTCAAATTATCTAATCGTTTGCAGTTTTTCCTCTATATCAACTTTCAGCGGATATAAGACCTATGAACGTTTTAGGACTCTGAAATTGTATGCTTCTGCAAAGTTATCATCCCTCTTTCTTGTATTAACTTAAAGTGAGATTCCTCTTAAATTGATGCCTCATTTTTTGTCATACGACTATATATTTCCTTTTCTTTCAGCATTATGTGCATCTTATTCATTAAAATTGACTCAGATACCAAAAGTGGCCTTTGTTTCTATTATACTATTGATTCATAGTTTGGAGGTGCTATTTTTATTAATTCGAACCAGAAATTTGTGACCCTTGAAAATATTTTTGATTTTCAGAAAAGAAACCCTCATCTTTCATGACTGTTCCAGTTACCAGACAACCTAATTTAGAACCTAGTCTATTAGATCATACGAGTATTGCGTTAAATCTATTCAATACCATCTTATAAACAACAAATACATGGGTAGAACTTGAACGTTCATGGGCTGCCATTGAAAGGGATATTAACATACAAGAACAATGGGAAGCTAGGCAGAGACAGTTAAGGAACCAACTGTGATCTCTCTCTTCATTAAACTAGTCGTTTTACCCTTTAATTATCTCGGATGCCTCGATGGTATACTTTAAATCCTTAAAGTATAAACTCAAGAACAACAGACAACAATTGATAAGCCACCTCATCAATTAGACTTGGAGATCATATCTAATATCCTCCTTGATTATTTGAAACAAGACACTAAATATAGATGAGGAGGTTTCCATATCCATTTATTTTGGATCTTGATAAATATGTATTCTTTCTATATAAACATGGTAGAAGGAGAAGTTATATAGGGGGATGGGTTGGGAACCATTAGCTAGTTTTGAAGAACATTATATTGTAAAGAAAACCATATATTTCAATTGGTACTAAATGCTAAAGGCAATCTGATGGTTAGATTTCTAATTCTTGTCTATTTTTCTATATTTTTCCTACTTGAATGCATGTTAATCTTATGCAATGCATATGATGTATCTTGTTTATGAGTAAGCCAATGAAAACTTTACTGATTGTTTGTTCATTATCATATTTTCTTTCAAGTATTTTTCTCTTGTGTCTTGAATGATATTTAAGATCAAGAGTTTCATGTGTGAGTGGAAAAATTGAAATCTTACATATTTCTCCTTTCTTTATATTTCTATTGCCAAATGATCCATTAGATTGACTACCATTTACTAAGCCATTGACATATTTTTTTTCTCTTTCATATTTAAGAAAAAAAATTCACATTATCCTTAACCCAACCTTCAACTAGTTCAAAACCTAAATGCAAAATTTACCCATAAAACCATTGCAATAACTTGATGATGCCCTAGCTTTCCCTCTCAAGCTCAAGTGCAACTTTAGGGACTAACAGTGGATCTAAGTCATATTTCTTCTTCATACCTTCCATGAACTCACCACCAACACTTAGTTTATTTTTCCTTCACGGACTTGCAGACACATAAACTTGTAACCTTCTTTCATAAGTCCATCCGAAAATTCTCAACACTTAACCATTTTTCCACTTGTTCATGGACTCGCGGACTTGCAGACACATAATCTTGTAACCTTCCTTTCATAAGTTAGTTCGAAAAGTCTCAACACTTAACCATTTTCCACTTTGCAGACTCACAGACTCATGGACTCATAATAAGTCCCAACACTTAGTCATTTTTCCTTCTTCACACACTCACAGGCTCACAGACCTGCAGAATCATAATAAGTCCAAACACTTAGCCATTTTTTCATCTTCGCGTACTCACAGACTCATAATAAGTCCCAACACTTAGCCATTTTTCCATCTTTGCGGATTCATAATAAGTCCCAACACTTAGCCATTTTTCCATCTTTGCGGACTCATAATAAGTCCCAATGCGTAGCCATTTTTTCATCTTCACAGACTCACAGACTAATAATAAGTCCCAGCACTTAGCCATTTTTCCATCTTCACGAACTCGCAAACTCATAGTAAGTCTCAACACTTAGCCATTTTTTCGTCTTCGCGGACTCGCAGACTCACACTTGGACAAACTTCCAAGATCTTACCGCAGTTTCATGGGATCGATAGTTAGTCTACCACATGGCTCCACATCACCTACCAATTGTAATCTCATCCTACATGTACCTACCACCATGGAAGAACACATCTTTCTTATACCATGTCAATTGGAACGTGGCCTCCATGCCATGCCGATATCATCGTACGAAAAAATACCCATTTTTTTCGATTTGCTTATTTTCTAAATTTCCAAAGGGGCTCAATTATTCACATTTCCCTCGAAATTCCACTCAATTTTACTACAGTAATTTCAAGAAATGAATTTCAGACATCCTTTTTCTGACATTCCTTTAAACAGTTGCCTGCATGGTCTGGTAATTTCACTTATGCGTTCCACTAATTGGCCCATCTAGGCTCAGCGTTGAAAATTGGGCTTTGATACCACTTTGTAACGTACCTAGCCACCAAAGATGGGGTGCATCGTGAAAAAACATTTCTCATCATCAGCTCTGATACCATTTTAGTAACATACCTAGCCTTTAGTTAAGCAACAATACATTTGGAATACACATAAAATGAAACTTCTTCTAATCAAAGAAATTATTTTATTGTTAGTTGATTTCCCATAGCTTACAACCACAATTTATAACAAATTTAGCTATGGATATAAACATAAAACAGATGCATCTAAAGCATGATAATAATCAACATGAGATGCAACTAAAACGTTCATTACATCAACATCTAAGTCATTATCATTCACGCAGAGCTCAGGCACAACAATAACACATGTAAATAACTCAGTACAATATAAAACACGTATCTTTAAACAAGAATCGTGCAACCAACTACTTGGGACAGATGTTCCACCCAACTGTATATTGACTGTTCCAAATCTCAATAGCCAGTCACCCTCGAGCCGAGGCTAGAAATCCACAAAAGAGGGTGGTCTCTCACGGTCCACTCATAGCTCATAAAACTCTCAACCCAACTTATATTCTTCTACAACTATCCTAAATTTTCACCAGCTCTCTTCCTCTTGACCTGCCCAAACTAAGGAATGTACCCCTTCTCTAATCTCAGTCCCTTGGGTGTCCCATTCGTTTATCAAGGTCTCTCTGGCATATGTAGCGAGGAATCTCTCAGCTGGGAACACAAGGGAAACTGCTACTAGGAAAACTATCAACAAACCAACATCAACCACTTGTTGTTTCAGTGTAACTCACCCAGGAGTTCACTCTTCAGGCTTGAAAACCTGGCTCTCCATTTTTCCAGCTCTAATTCACTCCAATTACGCTCCATATTTCTCTAGAATTCTCCCTCTATGGTTTCATCAGCTTCCATCTCTATTTCTTTCTCTCCCGCTTAGCTCTCATGCACCCACTTAACTAACTAAAAAAAATTTCCCTCTCCACCATACTCATTTCCTCTCTTTGTCTTTCCTTTCTTGACTTACACTCTTCCCTAAGATGATTGTACTCAACCCCCATGTGTCCACTAAATTTGGGATGTGACCACTCACACCCACCCTCCTACATGTATTCAATGATTAGCTTTGGAAACACTCAGTCAGAAATGGGAAGGTTTATGTACAAATAGAAAATTTAGGAAAATGGTTTAAATCATTATACATGGGTATTTCCCCCTTAGACTCCTCTTGGGCATTATCCTAAACACTCACCTCACTTGTGGATTAATTCATCCCCCATCTCTTATCCATGTCCCCTTAGTTGTTGGCTTCACATTTTATTAATAAAACAAAGAAATACAATTCGCATATTACATTGCTTGGTCGTAGCCATATATTATATCTACGTAAGCATTAATTAAACTGGGGATTATAATGGGGATGTTACATTGAGTACCTAGGATTTCTTGGGATTTTCCCTCAACGTCTTTTTAATTTAATATATTTTATAGGGAAAGTGGATCATTGTTTGATTCTTCTATTTTATAGGAATTGGGATCTCCTTCCTTTCACAATTTTCCATGGAAAACAACGTAACAAAAAGTAAAAGGGTGAGCATTGGAAAGAGAAATTGGGCACGACATTATTGAGAATTATGTTAAAGGAGATAAAACAACAATATAGGAAAAATTCCAAAAGAAAATTTTCTATCACATTGTTAAGAATCAACTATGGCCACGAGGTATTCAATGAAAAGGAAAATTGTCTGACGATCTTCCTTGACACATGATAAAATGATATAAGACATAAACTAAAAGAGGAAATTATTTTATGTCTAAATGTAAATTTATATTTTATATACAGAATTTGTTTCAAGGAAAACCATGAAAGGAAACTCAAGTGATTCTTCCTCACATTCGTGGACACCATCGCTAATAAATCTATTGTCGGAGATACTATTGGCATAGAACTACCTAAATTCCCAACAACATGTTGAGGTAATCCCCTTGGCTACTTTATAGCTAGTTTATCCAAACAACTATTCGACTTTACTGTGCTAGAAAAATGCCAGTAAGTAGGCAAAGTTTAAATAACTGACAAGAACAATAAAATTGCCTAAAGTTTTGTTGAATTAGCAACACCTACAAAGTAGCTTCTTACGACCATACACGCAAAAGACTATGAGCAATGACTGCTTACAACCATAAATTTGGAAGACGATGGGCCGAAGATTCAACTTATCCAAATGGTTATTGAAAAGGAAACAAGATGTTTTTTTCCCAATCTCTAAGGGATTCCAAACATGTGGAAGACGATGAGAAAATCTAGCATGAGGTGAGATTAAAAAGGAAAATTCAATCTTCCTTAACACATGATTAAATGATGAAAGACAAAAACCAAAAGAGGTATCTTTTTTGTTTTAATTTTCTACCTTGTAGCGATTTTATCCCATGATCTGACATAAATCTCTCTCCTATGGTGGAAAATTGACGGTAAAGTAGACATAGTTTAAGGAATCGACAAGAACAAGCAAATTGATGACTTTTTTGTTGAAATAGCAACACCTACAAAGTGATTTCTTAAGACCAAACACGTAGAATATGATGAGAAAATATTTAGTGAGGTAGACATTGAAAAGAAAAATTATATAACGGTCTTCCTTAACACATGAAAAATGACAAAATATAGAAACTAAAAGAGGCAAGTTTTATCATGACTGTGATTCGATATAAATATCTATATTGTGCTATAAAAATGACAGTAAGGTAGACGAAGGTTAAAGAATGGACAAGAACAAGCAAATTGTTGAATATTTTGTTTAAATAGTAACGCCTACAAACCAGCCACTTAACACCAAACATGCAGAATACTATTAAGCAAATCCTCATAAAATATTACTGACATTCATCGGTAAAAACATGGCATCAATGCTAAAATCCCAAACAAAAAGGTACGAGAGCCATGAGGAGACAAAATATTAATCCGATCAATGCAAAACAAGAATTTCGACAGTTAAAAACACGACAATATCCCCTCTCACCTTCAAAATGCTATTGAAGCATTCAAATCTTCCTCTGAATAACGAAAAACAAACAACATTCCATAAACTTAGAAAAAAATTGTAACACATTCTCGACATTGAATCCAAATAGACGATCCAAAATCCATAATCAAAAGTATGAAAAACACAATCCTTTGAATTAAATATTACCAGCTTAGGGTTGAACAAATTCAAGTTCCTGAAACAACTAAAAACCCCCATGGTCACATACAAACCCAAAAAAAACTCACCTTCTTGCATGTACAGAGCCAGTAGAGCCTCATTTGGGATCTCAAACTATAGCTATTATGTTGCGAGCCAAATCCACCATTTTTTCCTCCAGTAAACAGGAGTCTAACTATCCACCAGGTTTAGAGTTTGATCCCCAACAAAGTGAGATGAATCCACCATGTTTTCTTTCAGCAAATAATAATTTGATCATCCACAAGGTTCAGAGTTCGATCCCCAACGAAGTGAATTGAGATGAAATGAAAGATACTTGTGTTTTCCCTGGCTTTGGATAACCCTCGAGAGCCATGAGCTTCTATGATCAACAAAAGTTGCAAGGCGGTGATGAGTTCAACAAGTCCTCAAGTTTTAAATGTGGTGTGCATATCTGACAGATGATCGAGTATTGAGGAGAGGATATAAATAAATGTTAGATGATACGTTTCAGAATTCAAGTGGCTTTGAATAGATGCCATGTGTTAGCTTTCAAGTGGCTTTGGATAGACGATGAAGGTCTGAGGGGAACTGTCCCCTTAAAGAGCTCCTTCTACGTTATGACTCCCGATTGTATAGTCTATATAACACCCACTTTTCCATTCTTCCTATGTATCTCTATGTTTTTCTTTCGTTATAATAGAAAATATGGGTAACCACACGTCCTATGTGATGGTGTGCAATGCCATGAAAACCATCCAGTTGGTTCATTCAGACAACATTGTTCAAATCCTTCATAAACCCCTCAACGAGGGCCAAATCATGTAGGAATTCCTTCGACATTTAGTATGTCACTTCATCTCTTACATCGGTGTATACGGCTTCACCTCGTCCACATGGCTAACTGAAGCAGAAGCTGAAAGCATGTACTTCTTTCTACTTAAAAATGTATTTTCTTCTACTTAAACTATAGATTTGAGTGGCTAAGTTTGGATAGTTCAATTGTTTCAAAGGTTTTGTAGTTTACTTAAACTATAGATTTGAGTGGCTAAGTTTGCATAGTTCAAGTGTTTCAAATATTTTGTAGTTTTATTGACTGATGTCGATGTAAATTTGAGTGGTTAAGTCTGGATAATCCCAGTATCGTTAAAATTTTGTAGTTTTATTGACCGATGTCGGTTATTTTGATTTCATCTAATTTGATCGAATAGGGCTCGTTACCTCCGTTTGGTTCCAGATACATACTTGGATGTTGGCACTTCTTGGTAAATTTTGGTACTTCTTAGTAAGCTTTGGTACTTCACAAATCAATGCATAGACACACAGTTCAACTGGGCTAATCAATCAATTCATCTATGGCTCACGGATCAAGATCGAGATAAAGATCCAGAGTCCCCAACTCTTTATCCATTGTTCGTTCTTCCATATAGATTGAATGCTCCACCAAAGGGGCGAGAATAAGGATCGAGACTGGATAAGATATTTTTGGACGAATGTTTTCCATTGGATAATTTTACCTTGCTGAAAGATGAATTCATTTATGCATTTAAAATGTAATTTAAACAACATAAATTGTGATTTCACCCAAATTTATATCGTAAAATTCCAATGACAAATACCAAAAAAATAAAACGTTTAAACAACACCTTTCTTTGATGTAATTCTCGCTAGCTTTTTAAATATCACCATTGTACCAAAAAGATTTGTCGCTTCCCACTGTTTGGGTAGGATCCTAGTGCCCAATATGGGAAATTCACTAATTGCTACTAATTTAGTTTGAATTAATATGTTATTCCTTCCATGTATTTAGGATGATTGTTTTGAAAGTGGAGTCATTTGTGGTAGCACGAAGCCATGAAGGAAAATATGAAAAAATGAGATTAAGGTTTCCTCGTGTCTTTTCACTCAATCAAGGACGTAAGAATTTTAATGTGTGTTTATGGTGGGTTGTTGGGATGACAACGTGTATTCACGAAGTCTTGATGGTTGTAAATTCCTTGATGGGTTATTCCTTTTGGTTGTGAATAAGGTGATGGGTTCTTCACAGTTATGGTCATCTTTAACTTGATTGTAGAAGGTCCAATCACAAAGTTTGCGATGACTTGAATTTACAATTGGGTTAAGATCAGGGCTCAATTATTTGTTTGTATTGCATGGAGAGTTGTTGTCTCAAAATTTGGATTTATTGTTGATGTTTCCTAGGTGTGGCTATATTTGTGTTTTGGGGCATGTAGAAGACTCCTCGTTACGACAACAACTCTCTAACAGGTGCAAATTTTTATTTTTATTTTTTTTGTTTAAGGTGTGTGCGCACGTGTAAAAAGGAACATACACACTTGACTCTACGTCGTCACCCGACAACCAACAAGACACAACCACGATGAACACAACCAGAAGGCTTAAGCTGCACAACTGGTAACTGTAAGCAATAAACGGCCATAGACATAAGGCGCACAACAAGTAACGACAAGCATTAACGACCATATACATAAGGCGCACAACAAGTAACTGCAAACGTTTAACGACATACTGGGTTATGCACGGTACGAACACAAAAGGAAGAATCCGTAGTAGAAGATTTTACTATTTCTGCACAGGAAAGTAGGGCGTTTAATCTTAGTTCTCTGCTTCGGAAAGAGAGAAGGTCAGATAGGCTCCTGGCCGACTACTCAGGCAGAAACTAGTAATCTCTATCAGGTGTGTCGCAAGAGTGTAAACCCTGCCTTTAAATGGCCCGAGACTCTTGATACGGCACAGGATTCTTTACACAAAAATAATCACACACAGAGACTTATATACTAGGCTACACGGTGGTGTCTACATCCCACCCGACACAAGCAAACTACGCAATAATTGATCACAATCAAGTACAACATTAATAAGATGAACAACTACATCCTTTACGGAAGGCGCATGACAAAGGATTCTAACAATGAACAACCAAGTTCAACATTATTTAAAATGAACAACTTTCCTCATTTACTAAATCTTAATAATTTATGGTCCTTAGTTCAATAAACCTCATATTTTATAAATCATCATTAACTAAAGAATCAATCGCATTATGATGAGACCACAAAGCCATTATTTTTCATATGATATCTAAAACTAAAATTTCATTCTAGTTTGTATGGTATTATCATGACCCTTTCATAATTCAATGATATATTGCAATGGCATTTCCCCTTCCACATCACCATAACATTAATTTACAGTAAACTACCAAGGCCATAATACAATGTTACCATAACTTGGCAAATTAGATAGCAATCAACAATACAATTATAGGTTAACTAACCCTACTTTTTATTTATTACAAGAACATTTCTTGACATAATTCAATACTATATTAAAAATTCACTACCCCTATGATTTGCAACCACCACCTAATACAAGGAGTTTCCTTCCTTAATTGAATACATAAAGCTATTCCTTCTTTAATTGAATTCATAAAGTAATTCCTTCCTTAAAACAATATGAATATTACATATTAATATAGCATTTTATATTTTCCATTAGAATATCAACAAGTCACATTACTGCAAAACTTTCCCTAAAACAATATTAATACTTCATTTTGTATTGCACTTTACGTTTGCATTTTATACAACCATTTAAGTAACAACAAGTCGCATTGCATCAAACTCTCCATGAAACCACATTTATACCACATTTTGATATGGCATTTTATATTGCAGTGTATAATTGCCAATTGAATAACAACAAGTCACATTACCGCAAAACTTCCCTAAAACAAGATTAACACTGCATTTTAATATTGCATTTTCTATTTGCATTATAATTGTCATTTAAATAACAAGAAGTCGCATACCGCCATACTCTCCGTAAAACAATATTAATACCGCATTTCAATATTACATTTTCTATTTGCATTTATATCATAATCAATCCACGGAATAGCAATAACTACGACAACAGAATATAATGTAATAACATCAATTTAAAACTAACCTGCTAATGTTAGTTTAAACAGATTTCAGCAAGGCCATTCGCAAAAGGTAGAGAGCGAGTCTTAAGGGTATTGTCAACATCCGATCTGGCGTTAATTATGAGCAATAACCCAGCGAAATTACCAAATCGTAGTTCCTTGCGGAAATCACTGGCTTCCGGGAGAGATTTAGGGACAACAGTTATAGCAACCAGAGAAAAAAGGGGACAGTTAACCATAACCTCAGCTGAACCAATAGTTTTCATCAAGGTTTAAACTAGTTTCATTAAAATCCAAACTTAACATTTTCCTATATTTATATCCATACCTGTAACTTCTGCCATGGAATTCGTACAGGTAAAAGAAGCAAACTGTTTTTGGTTAAAAGTGGTTGCATTAAGGTAAAACGCAATGCCAGAACCCTTCATTTGAAGAGCCAGAACGAATTTACATAAGCAACAACTGTAAACGCTAGAAACGTTCAAGTCCAGGAATAATATTACGAAGGGTTAAGGAGCAAGAATGAGCTAAAAACATGGGTGAAAGCTATTGCAGACTGTGTTAGAGTTAACAGTGAACATTGCAATGAAGATCACTATTTCAACATAAAATTCAATGAGAAACCAATAAGAATCATTCGCCCTCAATAAAATTGACCCTATGATAACAATCGTCAGGTATCAACAGAAGTGAAAAGAGAAGAATATGTTTATGACAGAAAACGGTAAGGGCGCAACTTGGATAGTGACATGGGGAATTAAATGGTTGCGGATTGTAAGGTACGCCCCACCTCCAATTTCGCGGAGAAATTATTTTTTTTTTCTTTTCTTTTTCACAATCCACGCTGAGATAAATGACCCAACAAAAACAAATTTAACCATCAATCGCTGAGATGAACCACACATGCAAAGAAATTTTTGACAATCGAACGCTGAGGTAAACAACAGAACGTAGAAGGAGTTGCAGAGTTCAAGGGCACAAATCGGCGAGGTGTCCTCCAGTGAGTTAAACACAAGGATTGCAGAAGGAAAAAAAATGCAACAAAACGCAGATAAAATGTGTTTGCAGCGCAACGGTATCCTCCACAATTTCTCCATGAATTAAAAAAATAACAAAAACATACTGATTATTTGAATGACAATTGGGGAGTATCCTCCCTCAATCGCCAGGAATCACAACCATGCGCAGGGATATATTATCCCAACACAAGGACTACAACCAAAACCTAACAATAAAATCCATCGGATCGCTAGGAGTTATAACGCAAATGCAGAGATGATATCAGCAAGTGTCAGGTATTAACAATAAATCGCAGACAATTATAAAATGTAAGGCACGGTAGGAGAATGCATAGATCCAAGGAAGGACACGGAAATCAATCAACCATCATTCCGCCAAGCTATAAAAATTTAGTCATGAAACTAAAAATCAATTTACCCATTTAAAACACATGAAAATCTAACCATATATCCAAATGCCTTCTACTCTACCAGAAATCAAAATCATATTGTTGCCTTTCGCCCGCTTCGGATGACGTCCCGCACTCCGTGCCGTGTCCCGCACTCTGTGCTGCTCCGGCTCACCGACCGTAGAGACCTCACTGGTACCTCCCAACCAATCGCTAGGGGTAATCTGCTTCCCCCTCAGCCCCCCGAGCCGCAAAGGGGCCACACACTGTCCAGATGGTAGATCTAGCTTCCCAGCTTGCCTCGCAAGGCTGAGCTACCACTCCTATCCGAGCTGGAAAATCCCAACTCCTCACAAGCAATCAGTCAAGTCACAAATATGGCAGCGTAACGTTACGCTAATAACCGATCCCTTTCCTCCTCATCTTCCTTTTCTTTTATAGAGTTTTTGAGACCCACCAACTTTCCTAAATCACATTTTTTATTAAGTTTCAATAAAATATTATGAATATTCTCCTTCGCACAAGTGTCGTCCATCCCCCTCTTTCCTCAAGAAATTATTTTCTTTAATTTATTAAATTCCTCATTTCCCTCACCCACCTAGAATCTCTCCTAAATTTACTCCTAGGTGTTCCTAGATCCCCTTACATGCTTTTAGTCAATTTCCCTAAAAAGGATGTTACTAAATTAGTTCAGATTAGCAGGTTCTTAATTTCAGATTCCTTACTATGTTGACCGTGCTTTTTACCCTAAGTTCCCATCTTTCCTTTATTAAGTTTCCTTTATTACTTAGTTTCCCTATTTATATTATTCCCTTCTTTTTTCTAAAACCAAAAAGGTAAATGCGCTAAATAATCTTTTCATTTATTATTTATTTAATATCTTTTGTTCTTTCACAAGTTAGGAATTAATTTCTTCTTTGCAAATTTTTTTAAATCCCTTAGTTTAATTAAATCCTTACTCTCTTCATTTACCCCAAGAATTTTATGAAGACCCAACTATTACCTAAGTGGGTTTTTGTTTAAATTGTTATTTTTATTCCAGGGTCCTTTTTCTTAAGGTTAGACTAAAATTTTACCCTAAAAGTTTTAGACTTAGGACTTAGATTCTGAACTGGGCGACACTTGGTTAGGGAAGTTTTTTAAGGATTTCTTAAGGCGTTATTGTCTTAGGGCTATTTAGGTTTGTTTCCTTCATCAACATCATTGCGACGTGCCCTTCAGGACGCACCACATGCTCCAAGGGTGCCACTCGCCTCGTTCGTTTCCTTTGTGCGACGTGCCCTTCAGGATGCACCACGTGCTCCAAGGGTGCCACTTGCTTCTTGTGTTTGTTTTGTGTGACGTGCCCTTCAGGATGCACCATGTGCTCCAAGGGTTCCACTCGCCAACTTGACTGATTGGTAGAAATCTATAACCCCTGGAGTCAACACTCCGCCAGGTGAACTTATGGGAGACTAAGGGATCTAAGGAATAAGGTCCCTGCCTTATTGCGCACCCCTTAGAATCATCGTGAGCGACTGTCGCAGTCTGCCCTCATAGCATCGTGGATCCTCTCGAACTAGGTAATTGTTAACCTACAGTTTGAGCCACGGTGGGAGTGTTAGTAGGTTGTGACAGGGCCATTTTCCACACCTCTCCCTCAACCTCTCTGGAAATTGTGTGTGGCCCCTTTACTCCATATGTGAGTCTGGTCGGCAAGCTATCGTCAACCTTCATCATCCAAAAATCATGTCAGAACATGTCAACATCATATCATCAAATCAATGAACTATCACAGTAAATAAATCAACCCAATAGCACACTCCCTGACTCAATCCGGAGTCCAAGGGGGTTCCACTGATGCCTCTGCATCCTCAAGGTCTAAAAACACTGCACACTCAATAAAACTGAGTCAAAATCACCTGTCTACGTCAAGCAGTAAAACATCATGTCATCTATCATAACGCATCATAATCAAGGATAAATGTTTTAACATCATAAAAGTCTAGATCACTTGCGAGCAAGTGTCCTCAAAGAATAAGTTTCCTCAGTGCACCAGAGCGAGATGTTACATACACCCCCTCTTGGTCTAAACTTCGTCTCGAATTTTCTCAGTATAAATGTCGAAATAAAAGTACTATAGTATCATAAGTCTATCTATCAAACAAAAATGGGAACTGCTGGCGCATATCATATGCATCCTCCCAGGTCACCGAGTGTGGACTATAACTGTCCCACTGGACCTTGACCTGATGTACTGTTCGGCGTTGTAACTGTCGAACGTGATGATCTAAAATGTGGACTGGCTCAGCTATGAGCGCTCCCTCATCTGATACCTACAAGGAACTCATGTCAATCACATGCGTAGGGTCACTAATATAATGTCTCAAAACAAATACATGAAAAACATCGTGCATACGCCTCAAGGAATCAGGCAAGGCTAGTCGATAGGCCACGGGCCCCTTTCTCTCCACAATCTTGAAAGGTCCCACGAACCTAGGAGAGAGTTTAGCTCCCTTTCCAAACTTGATTGAACTATTATGCGGTTTAACCCGCAAGATGACTCGATCGCCGACCTCGTAACTACGGTCGATCCGGTGCGCATTAGCATAACTCTTCTATCGATCCTGCACTTCTTTAATCATTTGTCTTATGGTTTTCATTTGCTCTTCCATTTCTTGGATTGCTTCTGGTCCCACCAGGACCCTATCCTCAAGCCGATCCCAACTCAAGGGCGTCCGACACGGTCGTTCATAAAGAAACTCAAAAGACGCCATCTTAATGGTGCTCTGGTAACTGTTGTTGTAAGCGAACTCTACTAGAGGAAAGAATTCCTCCCAACACTTTTGTTGGTCCATCACGTACATGCGCATCATGTCTTCCAAGGTTTGGTTCATTCGTTAGGTCTGTCCGTCAGTCTCCGGGTGATACGCAGTACTAAAATTAAGTTGGGTTCCCAAGGCCTCTTGGAAACTCATCCAAAATTGTCCAGTAAACACCGATCCTCGATCGGATATAATCCGTTTAGGCACACCATGCAGCCTCACAATCTCACTGATGAAAACTCTCACTATGTCAGGTGCCTGATACGTCGTATGCACAGGAATAAAGTGAGCACTCTTCTTCAGAGTGTCTACTACTACAAAAATCGAGTCATGTCTCCTTGCCGTCAGTGGCAATCCAACAATAAAATCCATCGAAATAACTTCCCATTTTGATTCCGGAATGGCATGTGGTTGAAGTAATCCTGTCGGGTGTCTATGTTCAGCCTTTACCTACTGACACTCTAGACATCTAGCCACAAAGTTGACTATGTCATCCTTCATTCCCTTCCAGAAGAATAAGGGTTTAAGGTCTGGCCTCATCTTTGTGACTCGTGGGTGAGCCATGTGAACTGCTCTATGAGCCTCGCTCAAGATCAACATCCTCAACTCGTCATTTGGCAGTACGTAAATCCGACTTCTAAACCTCAATAAACCATCGCTATCAAATGAATATCCCTCATATCGTGGTACCATCATTGTGTTTTGTCCGATAAAATCCTCGACTTCTTTGTACCATTCATCGTCACGCTGTAAAGTGAGAATCTTCTCACGTAGATTCGTCTCAAGAGGTAACACCGAAAATATGCGTGGTCTCTGACTCAAAGCATCCGCCACTCGGTTCACTGTTCCCTTTATGTAAGTAATCTCAAAGTTGTACTCGCTAAGCAATTCCGACCAACGCCGTTGTCGCACGTTCAGGTCGCTTTGCGCAAATATGTGTTGTAGTCCACAATGATCAGTCTTTAGTTCAAATTTTCGTCCAACAAGGTAGTGTCTCCAATCCTTCAAGGCATATACGATGGCTAATAACTCCAAATCATGCATCATGTAGTTCTCCTCGTGCCTTCTCAATTTCCTCGAAATGTAAGCAATCGCTCGTCTGTCCTGCATCAAGACTCCGCCTAAACCTTCCTTGGATGCATCTGTGCATACCAAGAAGTCTACGTCCATGTCAGGGACTTTTAGTATCAGCGCTGTTGTCAACAACTCCTTAAGCCTCCGAAATGCTTCCGCGCATTTCTCCGTCCAGACGAACTTCTTGTTTTTCTTCTGCAATTCCGTGATCGGACTTGCTATCTTCGAAAATCCCTCGACAAACCGTCGATAGTATCCTGCTAAGCCCATAAAACTACGCACTTATGTGACATTCGTCGGTGCAGGCCATTCCATAATAGCCTCAACCTTTGATGGATCCACGGTGATGCCTTCACCGAAGATGACATGCCCTAAGTAGTGAATCCTCGATTGATAAAAAGAGCATTTGGACAACTTCCCATACAATTTGTGCTCTCGCAGACACTGTTGTACCAAGCACAAGTTCTCGTCATGGTCCTCCGTCGTCCGAGAGTAGATCAAGATATCGTCAATGAATACTTGGACGAACTTGTCCAAGTACTCGCGGAACACCCCGTTCATCAAACTCATGAATACCCCTGGGGTGTTTGTCAGTCCAAACGGTAAAACAGTAAACTTGTAATGTCCAAATCTCGTCTTAAAGGTGGTCTTAGGGACATCATCCTCCTTGATTTGTAACTGGTGATACCCTGATCACAAATCGATCTTGGAGAACACCGTCGCACCCTTCATTTGATCGAACAGATCATCAATTCTTGGTAAGGGATATTGATTCTTGATCATAGCCTTATTCAGTTGACGGTAGTCAATGCAAAGCCTCCATGATCCGTCCTTCTTTCATATGAAAATAATTGGTGCGCCCCATGGTGACACGCTAGGACATATCAGTCCGAGGTCCAATAACTCCCTCAGTTGCATTTTCATCTCTTGCAACTCCGGTGTCGACATCTGGTAAGGTGTTCTTGCTATTGGTTCGGTCCCTGGTTTTAGGTATATGGTAAACTCCAGTTCCCTTTCCGGTGGCATCCTCGGTAACTCCTCTGGAAATACGTCCCCAAACTCCTTCACCACCGGAAGGTGTTCTAGACCTTCCACCACTCCCTTTTCATTTAGCGCCAGGATAGCATAAAGCTTGCACCCCTTGAGCATACTCTTCCGTAATTGTAAGGAAGAGACAAACCTCAGGGAAACTCCCTGGTTTCGTCCTACAATCACACGTCTTTGTCCTTCGTCATCAACCAAGCTCAACCGTTTCATCTTACAGTTGAGTATCGCCTCATGCGATTCCAACCAATCCATACCAATCACGACATCATAAGATCCTAAGATCATGACGTACAAGTTGACCCTCGTGACAAACTCTCCCAGGTTAAGGGCGCAGCCCGTAACCTTTCCTCCAACCTTTTGTTTAGCTCCTGAAGCCATCTCTACGAAGCTAAACTCATCATGTTCGACCGCCTTCACCTTAATCCTTTTTAGCGCTGTACCAGAAATGAAACTCTCAATAGAACCTGGGTCTATCAAAATACTAAGGGTCTGGTCAGCGACAGTACCTATCGTCTTGAGCACAGTCGACTGGTGCTCTGCCTAGCGGTGATTCACCACCGCATGAATCCGATGGGCCTTGCCCATATCTCCCACGGTAGTGGGTCCGGCTGATCCGGACACTCTGGCCCTCTCCACAGGACAGTCGCACTGGTAGTGTGGCTCCCCACATGTCCAACACCCCTTCTTCGGCCCAATAGTCCTGGTACCCGAAGTAGAAGATGACGGCCCACTAGCCGGAAAACCTGGTCTGTTCTGTTGAACAGGCCTCAATTGTTGTTGTTGCAGGCGACGCTGCTATTGATGTTGTGGTCCCCGATAAGGTGTTTGTTGCTGAGGCGGCGGTTGTCTGGGTGTAGTGAAAGTGTATCCTCTCTGGAAACCATGATATCCCGGCGTATGTCTCACTGGTGTCTGATGCTGCGGTGTACCAAATGAACCCTGCCCTGCTGGTCTCACTGGAGTCCTGGTCTGACCCCCGCTGATAAGCTCCTCCGCTGCTATGAGGGCCTTTTGGACACCGTCGTGCAAGGTTTGAGGCATCAAGATCCTAACCTTTGCACATAGGATGTTGTTAAGGCCAAACACGAACCTGTTGACCTTGAGCTTCTTTGTGTTAAGGTGCGGAGCATACCAGAGCAGCTCCATAAAATGTGCCTCGTACTCGGGCACCGTACGACCTCCCTATCGTAACGTGTTCAACTCATTGAGCTGACGCTCAATGAGTTCCTCTGAAAGATACCTCTCTCGAAACCGTTCCTCAAACAGTTCCCATGACACGTCTTCAACGACCATGTTCAGCTGCGGCAGCAGAGTCTTCCACCATAGAAGAGCGCTCCCCTTCAGTTGAAATACCGCCATGCGGACCTTCATGTTGGAGGTATAATCGCGAAGTGCGAAGCACATCGCCATATTCTCCAACCATGCCTCGGTGGCTGCGTCGTCCGGGGCACCAAAGAACTCGAGAAATTTAACCTTCTCGAGTTCACGGTGAATGCTACCTGTAACGGTCGGTGTGTGCAGCAGAACCTCAGCAAGTGCCGGCGCCCTGGCCTCGTCTCTCTCCAATCGGCTGATCAGAGCCTCGGACATGCGCTGAAAGGATCTCATCATCCCAACAACATTGCCAACCGCTATCTACTCCTGTCCGAGAACCTGCTCACCTCTCTGGGGGTTAGACCCCTTAGGTATGGATGCTACTGGAGGCGTCACGCCTCCTCCCCTAGCACCCTGTTGTCTGCCTCTGCGGCATCCTCTAACCATGATTACCTGCACACACACAATCAACTCAATCAACAATAGTATAATCAAATCAAATCCTGTCAACGAAAGCCGTAGCGAATCCCAAGTCGCAAGTCGAACCCGCTCTGATACCATATGTAGCAACCTCCTCGTTACGACAATAACTCTCTAACAGGTGAAAAAAAAAAATATTTTTTATTTTTGTTTAAGGTGTGTGTGCACGTGTAAAAAGAAACATACACACTTGACTCTACATTGCCACCCAACAACCAACAAGACGCAACCACGATGAACACAACCATAAGGCTTAAGGCGCACAACTAGTAACTGTAAGCAATAAATGACCATAGACATAAGGCGCACAACAAGTAACGACAAGCATTAACGACCATACACATAAGGCACAAAACAAGTAATTGCAAACATTTAACGACATACTGAGTTATGCACGGTACGAACACAAAAGGAAGAATCTTTAGTAGTAGATTTTACTATTTCTTCACAGGAAAGAACGACGTTTAATCTTAGTTCTCTGCTCTGGAGAGAGAGAAGGTCAGATAGGCTCCTGGCCGACTGCTCGGGCAGAAACTAGTAATCTCCGTCAGGTGTGTCGCAAGAGTGGAAACCCTGCCTTTAAAGGGCCCGAGACTCTTGATACGGCATAGGATTCTTTACACAAAAATAATCAAACACACAGACTTATATACTAGGCTACACGGAGGTGTCTACATCCCACCCGACACAAGCAGACTACGCAATAACTGATCACAATCAAGTACAACATTAATAAGATGAACAACTACATCCTTTATAGAAGGCGCATGACAAAGGATTCCGACAATGAACAGCCAAGTTCAACATTATTTAAAATGAACAACTTTCCTCATTTACTAAATCTTAATAATTTATGGTCCATAGTTCAATAAACCTCATATTTTATAAATCATCATTAACTAAAGAATCAATCGCATTATGATGAGACCACAAAGCCATTATTTTTCATATGATATCTAACACTAAAATTTCATTCTAGTTTGTATGGTCTTATCATGACCCTTGCATAATTCAACGATATATTGCAATGGCATTACTCCTTCCACATCACCATAACATTAATTTACAATAAAATACCAAGGCCATAATACAATGTTACCATAACTTGGCAAATTAGATAGCAATCAACAGTACAATTATAGGTTAACTAACCCTACTTTTTATTTATTACAAGAACATTGCTTGACATAATTCAAGACTATATTAAAAATTCATTACCCCTATGATTTGTAACCACCACCTAATACAAGGAGTTTCCTTCCTTAATTGAATACATAAAGCTATTCCTTCTTTAATTGAATTCATAAAGTAATTCCTTCCTTAAAACAATATTAATATTACATATTAATATAGCATTTTATATTTGCCATTAGAATATCAACAAGTCACATTACTGCAAAACTTTCCCTAAAACAATATTAATACTTCATTTTGTATTGCACTTTACGTTTGCATTTTATACAGCCATTTAAGTAACAACAAGTCGCATTGCAGCAAACTCTCCATAAAACCACATTAATACCGCATTTTGATATGGCATTTTATATTGCAGTGTATAATTGCCAATTGAATAACAACAAGTCACATTACCGCAAAACTTCCCTAAAACAAGATTAACACTGCATTTTAATATTGCATTTTCTATTTGCATTATAATTGTCGTTTAAATAACAAGAAGTCGCATACTGCCATACTCTCCGTAAAACAATATTAATACCGCATTTCAATATTAAATTTTCTATTTGCATTTATATTATAATGAATCCACAGAATAGCAATAACTATGACAACAGAATATAATGCAATAACATCAATTTAAAACTAACCTTCTAACGTTAGTTTAAATAGATTTCAGCAAGGCCATTCGTAAAATGTAGAGAGCGAGTCTTAAGGGTATTGTCAACATCTGATCTGGAGTTAATTATGAGCAATAACCCGACGCAATTACCAAATCGTAGGTCCTTGCGAAAATCACTGGCTGCCGGGAGAGATTTAGGGACAACGGTTATAGCAACCAGAGAAAAAAGGGGACGGTTAACCATAACCTCAGCTGAACCAATAGTTTTCATCAAGGTTTAAACTAATTTCATTAAAATCCAAACTTAACATTTTCCTGTATTTATATCCATACCTGTTACTTCTGCCATGGAATTCGTACAGGTGAAAGAAGCAAACTATTTTTGGTTAAAAGTGGTTACATTCAGGTAAAACGCAATGCCAGAACCCTTCATTCGAAGGGCCTGAACGAATTTACATAGGCAACAATTGTAAACGCTAGAAACGTTCAAGTCCAGGAATAATATTACGAAGGGTTAAGGAGGAAGAATGAGCTAAAAACACGGGTAAAAGATATTGCAGACTGTGTTAGAGTTAACATTGAACATTGCAACAAAGATCACCATTTCAACATAAAATTCAATGAGAAACCAATAAGAATCATTCACCCTCAATAAAATTGACCCTATGATAACAATCGTCAGGTATCAACAGAAGTGAAAAGAGAAGAATACGTTGATGACAGAAAACAGTAAGGGCGCAGATTGGATAGTGACATGGGGAATTAAATGGCTGGGGATTGTAAGGTACGCCCCACCTCCAATTTCGTGGAGAATTATTTTTTTTTCTTTTCTTTTTCACAATCCACGCTGAGATAAACGACCCAAAAAACACAAATTTAACCATCAATCGCTGAGATGAACCACACACGCCGAGAAATTTTGGACAATCGAACATTGAGGTAAACAACAGAACGCAGAAGGAGTTGCAGAGTTCAAGGGCGCAAATCGGTGGGGTGTCCTCCAGCGAGTTAAACACAAGGATTGCAGAAGGAAAAAAAACACAACAGAACGCAAATAAAATGTGTTTGCAGCGCAAGGGTATCCTCCTCAATTTCGCCATGAATTAAAAAAATAACAAAAACATAGTGATTATGTGAATGACAATTGGGGAGTATCCTCCCTCAATCGCCAGGACTCACAACCATGCACAAGGAGATATTATCCCAACACAAGGACTACAACCAAAACCTAACAATTAACTCCACCAGATCGCTAGGAGTTATAACGCAAATGCAGAGATGATATCAGCAAGTGTCAGGGTTTAACAATAAATCACAGACAATTATAAAATGTAAGGCACGGTAGGAGAATGGATAGATCCAAGGAAGGTCACGGAAATCAATCAACCATCATTCCGCCAAGCTATAAAAATTTAGTCATGAAACTAAAAATCAATTTACCCATTTAAAACACATGCAGATCTAACCATATATCCAAATGCCTTCTACTCTACCAGAAATCAAAATCATATCGTTGCCTTTCGCCCACTTCAGATGGCGTCCCACGCTCCGTGCCGCATCCCGCACTCCATGCCGCTCCCGTTCGCTGACCGTAGAGACCTCACCGGTACCTCCCAGCCAATCGCTAGGGGTAGTCTGCTTCCCCCTCAGCCCCCCGAGCCGCAAAGGGGCCACACACTGTCCATATGGTAGATATAGCTTCCCATCTTGCCTCGCAAGGCTGAGCTACCACTCCTATCTGAGATGGAAAATCCCAACTCCTCACAAGCAATCAGTCAAGTCACAAATCCGGCAGCGTAACGTTATGCTAATAAACGATCCCTTTCCTCCTCATCTTCCTTTTCTTTTATAGAGTTTTTGAGACCCACCAACTTTCCTAAATCACATTTTTGATTAAGTTTCAATAAAATATTATGAATATTCTCCTTCGCACAAGTGTCGTCCATCCCCCTCTTTCCTCAAGTAATTATTTTCTTTAATTT
>ML780047.1:742437-757721 GCA_009831015.1 Picea engelmannii
GCTCAACGCAGTTCTAGTCCATAGACCATGCTCTAAAAACATATTCTATCACTGACCCAATAAAACTAGAAAATCAACAGAGATGAAATCCAACACGTAGGCTGTAAAAAGAGATTCGAAAAAAGAACCAGAAGTTGCTCGCCTCCAAAGGACCTCAAAGTGTTAAAACAAACACCGCACACCCCAAAGGACCTCAAAGTGTTTCCCGAAAACACTGCATGCCCCTAATGAGGACGTCAAAGCTCTGGCCCAAACCTCTTCTTTCCAAGAAAACAGGACCACAACTAATGGAAGCAATACAACAGAAAAGTTCACACTACGTGAAATAGCAGAAACATCGTTGAGGATTTATCGCAGAGCCCACCAAGGTCGCCGATCAATGTTGCCCCGCTTGGTGCACATATCTGAGCCATTGATCCCACCAGGATCGTCGACCGCCTTGTTGCGTCGCGCGCCCTTGTAGAAGCTCACTCCGTCGACCGCGCCCCCCTCGCTCACGCCCTTCCTTCTCCTCACAGAGCCCCTCTCGCCCTTGTCCACTCACTCTCCCTTCTCACTACATTGCATTTGTTTGGCCATCTCACCGCAGCTTTACCCTAGAGTTTTCTGAGTTGCGACTAACAAAACCCTAGCCACATCCTCCACCCTATTTTCCCCATATGATATGGAAAATTATGATCTACATTTTTTGGATTCTCATTTATTTATATAATAAAAGTTATAGTAAAGTCCATGCTTAATATTAATGTTGGTTTTATCTATTCATTGTTGGTTAAGTAATAATTGCACTAGACACCCTGGACTTTTTTAACCTTTTAGGAATTCAAATGATGACCTTAAATTGGACGTCATTTTTACAATTATGTTAAACTATTTGAACCATTCCATTGATTATGCTTTCATACCTCTTTTTTCCTATCTATTTTCTTGTTTTAGTTTACATTTTCTATTTTAAAACCACGTTATATTCATTTCTTTTGGATCATTAGAAAATGTAGCAATAAGAACATTGTGATATCCTAGAAATACATTTGGTAAAATTCTTTTCGCCTTGCTTGTCCTGGGATAGCCTAGGTTGATATAGAATACTCATATGTGCATCTCTTTCAACTCATAAGAATCCAAGTGTTTGCATCTCTTTCCACCCATAAGAATCCAAGTGTTTGGATTAGGTTCATTTCAGTTTTTTTACATTTATGTCCAGTTAATTCTACCACTCCATTACCCTTGAATATAATAACCATATATCCACCTAAATTAACCGGTGTCCTCTTGCCTATGCCTCACTAGGATTTCCTTGATTGCTATATTTATATTTACTTTCATCCAATCTTGATGGAGCAAAGACTACACGTACCAATAACGTAAGCACTTTGAGTTTCTTACAATTCCCATCTACCCCTATAACTAGAGCAGGTCATGCATTGAAATTGAAATCTTTTGGAATAGGAGGTCATGCATTGAAATTGAAATCTTTTGGAATAGGAGGTGTGTAAAAGGTTATGCTAGAAACTTTATTTTTCTCTATTTTTAATTTTGTTAGTCTCTGTCATGGGACTATAGCAATGAGTTTCTTTTTGATGTGATATTGATGTGACATTGAAGTGACATTAATTTACTTTTTACCATAAATTTGTGTATACAATGTAATGTTTAATATAGGAAAACAAATATATATTTTTGTATATAATAAAAATAATTTTGTTTCTCATTTCTAATTAATTGATAGAATTGAAGTGTTATTGCTTCCTTCACGTCTTTCAATATGTATAATTTATTACATAATCAATGAATTTCACCAATCACCACATCTAATTATAAAAAGTTGTACTATATATTTATTATTATGCATTATTATATTTATATTATATTCATTCTATTTATATTCTATTTATAAATATTATAGTTCCATTCAACTTACGATTCATTATACATTTTAAATAACAAACAACTCTCAATTATTATCTTTTGACAAAAAATATCCATAACTTGTGCATTTAGTTATATTAAGTTTCATTGTTCAACATGTATTTCCTAACTAACTCAACAGGAATTGAATTGCCATGCAACCCTTGTTATCAAATAGGGATGAGTGGTTCTAAAAATATTTTCGAACTTATCATTATAGTTTTCTTAAATAAAATGTATACTATAATTAGCTATAGCAGTATACTTGTAAATATCTTCTATAGTAAAGGTCAACTCAGTTTCTTTTTAACATTAAAGAGATACTTATTTATGTATGTGGAATAATGCTTAGTGGGTTTTTTTCAATAATTTTGAGTGGTATTCTTTACTTAATTTGATGGAAATTATGAGAAATTGTTCATGAGAGAGTTGTTTGATTGATTATCATAAGATTAGTTTATATATATATATATATATATATATATATTAAAAAAAATTGAATTCTTATTTTTATATATAATATTGTTTTGTGTAAAATTCTTATTAGGTATTAGTGTTGGTATTGTTTGTGTAGTAATAAATGTATTTGTCCCTATTATTGTGATAATTTATTTAGAGTTTTTCATAATATTAATCAAGATTTCATTCTTACTAATAAAAAGCAAAAGGTTTTTTTTGAATTAGTAGGTTTTTATAGTTAGTCATAATGTGCTTAAACTTTATGGATATAAACTATTTGTATGATTTTTGAAACATCCAAAATTTCTAGTGGGCAGTCCACTTAGGGACAAATGAGCTAAAAAGAATGATAGGAAAAAGTGTCCAGATTAATATTTTATAGGTTGAAAAATATTAGAGTATAATTAGACAATAGTTGTGAAATTTTGGATAAAAAATGAAAATTGAGTAAAATAATGAAGAAATCACTGTGAAATAATAATAAAATCAATTTTGACCCGGATAGGGTGACACGACACTCTGAGTTGGTGACACTTGGACACGCACTCAGAGCAGACTTAAGAGCAGATTTAACTGCGGATGGCAGCCACCCACGCATTAGCATTAACAATGGGGGCCGGCCATCGCAGGGATAATAYGAATGTGAAGTTCCCTCGCGCGACCATTTACTCCTCTCGCGAGTKYAGTCCGGTYATGGATTCGRAAGGACAGATTTTTATGGAGCCTAGTTATGAATTTGATATGATATTTGCTCGCCCGTTCACCATTTCTTCCATGCGTTTTGGTGTGGCATTCCAGAGCTCCTTGTTCTGGGAGAAAATTCGTCTGAGACGCTTTGTTCCGAACCTACACTGGTTGTTGTTCTTGATGGGGACTTCTAGTCTTGCGAGGCTTTTTCTTGTTTCCTGCACTTACCACCTGGTTTCAATGGTTCGTGAGCGTGCCAGGTCTCGTCGGGGCTCAACCTGGGAAGCTCACAGGGAGCAGCGTCGCAGGAAGCAGCAATTGGAGAGAGCTCTGTCTTTGGCGTCCTCAATTCTCCATAGAAAAGCTCGTGCAGAGAGGCGAATGCTGCTCGACACCATCGCCGAGCAGAAGGTTGGCTGCAGTAGGGAAGGTCTGATTTCTAGCGTGCGCAATGAAAGGGATGCCGAGCCTGAGGTCACGCTGCCCACATGCATTATAGAGGAGGACCCGTCCATCGGTGACCTGCTATGCATCGAGGAGTACCGAGCAATGGAGGAGCCCGTTCGCGCCTCGTACAGTGCAGACGACATCCCAGGCTGTCCAATTGAAGAAATTCCTTGGCAGGACGAACTGCCATCGTTTCAAGCTGAGAAGCCCACGGAAAATGAGGTTAGCGAGGAGCACAGGAAGGCTGCGGCTGATCTGGATGAGGAAATGGATTCGGGGACTGCTCCCCGCAGTGGCTTGGATGGTGGCATGCACGGCTTTCTTCTCAGCGACGAGCACCTGGCCTTAGTCTTCGAGTTACGTAGCCACCTGGCCGACATGGAACTCAGGACGCTCCTCATGAGACAGCGTTTAGATATTCTCCTCAGCGCGTTCTCCGGAGCTCCATCTCAGTATAAGTGTCCCATGTGCGCTCAGGAGTTTGCTATTCCAGCAAGGCACACCTGGCAGGCGAGGGATGGTGACGGCGCTCCAGATGATTAGGTTTTACTGTTTCCTGGCTTTGTTTAATGCTTTTTTACTTTATGAACTCTTGGACCCTCAGCACCTGTCCTGGTTTCCTTCGGGCAGGACAGGGGCTTCTCGGTTATATGTATTATTGCTAAAACTGCTATCAGCCCCTTAGTCATACTGGTTTCCGGCAGTATTACCGGCAGTATTTTTTGGTGGTTTTTAGCCTTGACTCTGTGTTTTTGTCTAAGTTCTGTGCTTATCTAATATAGAAGGTACTACTCTCTTTTTTTTTTTTTATTTAAAAAAAAAATAATAATAAAAGCAATTTTTCCCACATGAAAAATAATAATAGTCAATTTTTCCAATCCAACAAATAAATAATAAAATAAATAAACAAGAACGAATCAACCAAAATTCAAAATTTTTAAAATGGAAAATGTTAAAGTTGGAAGAGGGGGGCTATGTTGAAAGAGAAATGTAAGGGAAGAGTGGCGAGAATAAAAACTAGTTAGGAAAGAAAATATAAATAAAAGGAATCCAAAAAGGAGTGAAAAGAAACCATAAAGGAGTGAAAAGAATCAAGGAAAACAAGAGGGAGAAGGTTTATTGACCAAGAAGATGGATAGTGGACTTCCAAGATTAGTATAGTTTGTCGCCTTTTTCTTAACTAAAATTATTAGGATGTTTTTCAATTTCAAGCAATATCCAAATGTATGGGAGGATTCATAGGGTCCTAAGGAAAGAATTTTGGTTTCATCAAAGAAAATGAGGCCTCTAGAATTATGGGAGTGTTCAATGATAGTTGACTTAGAGATGTGGTAGTGGATTGTGTCATCTATATGTTACTTAAGACAAGATTTGAAAGATCTACTAGTTTGACCAATATATGCTTTGCCACAAGAGCAAGGAATTTGGTAAACTCCTTGGCCAAGCCTATTTTAGGATTGATCCTTAGCAATTTTGAATAAATGATTAAGGGTTTTATATAATTTAAAAAGAGTTTTGATATTCTTTTTGGCCAAAATATTTGAAATATGATCAGTAATGCCATGAATGATTTATTGGAAATAAATAATCTGTAAGAGATTTCAAAATCAAAATATCTTACATATTTTTTGACAAACTTGGTAGTTTGGGCTAAAAAAATATGAAACCTCCATTTTTATGAATCTCTTTCAATATCTTTATTTTTCACATTATTTTTAAATAAGTCATTAAATCCATCACTAACAAGGCTACACACATACAAATCCAACTATGCAGATTCCAAACATATAATTTTGTAAAAAATAATATTGCTCCCTATTCTTAATTTATTTTTGTCTTGATACATATGATAATTTTAGAATACCCCAAGTGTAACTTTTTATTTCCTTACATAATTAAAAATAAAAGAGAGAATTATACCACAATACTATAAATTGAGATGATGAAGCCTTGCACAAACAAATAAAATTAACATTAAAATTCTTAAAAACTAGTAGTGCACAGGAACAAATTGGTGTCTACAATTGCACTAATTGTTTTAAGGAAATTTCATCATTTAAGTACTCAGCCATGAACATATGTATTATATTTTGAAGAAAAAGAAAACCTACCACTTTTAGAAAAATTAAAATTTTACATAGTCATATAAAACTTCATAAATTAAAGTTATATATTTCAAAAGTTAATGTGATTTCCTACATTTTGTCTTCTCACTCCATATTCAAATTAGTTGTGAAAGTACCTTGAGTAATCCCTCTAAGTCAACAATTTGTTGTTTTTCAATATTTGCATTGCTGAGCCTAATGCATCATGAAAGAACATCATTAGCTTGCAATGTTTACTTCCTAAAGCCAATGGTTGGGAAAAATAGCCAAGCTATCTAAGTAGAAGAAAAGGGTTCTATTTGATTGTAGTTGAAGGCTATCTAACTTAAATGTGAATGTCCACTCCACTAACACATTATACACAAATTATTGATATAGTGGAAGGATGTACAACTAGAATATGCCATGTGGGAACCAACTAATTTCTTGTCATTTTTTTCCCAATCTCTAACATTGATTGAAGGGGGGGGGGGGGCATTTTAGTGTTCCACCGTAATTCCTCTAGTTAGTGATGCTTAGGTTGTTAATTATTGTAGAGTGACCATCCTCATTAAATAAGGTCCATTAAGTAGTTGGAGTGTGTATTCAATAATGTCATGTAGTCTTATTAAGAAAGACCCACTAGGTAGATGGTGTGTAGTCATTAATGTAAGATGGTGGCCCTATTAGATACTTGTGATAAAGAGTTATGTAGGATATGTGAAGCATTTTACATTGTATTGGAGCTCTTTGTCCATTTTTCACATTAAAAATCTTGTAGATTAATTAAAGTGGATAAAGATCTCTTCATCAAACAAGCCTTAATAATGAGAATACCACTTCACATAATAAATGTGGGATACACAAAAATTCAACTATAACAATTTTCTCTCAAAAGGAAAACAACTCTCATCATCTTAACATCATGCTAAGAAATCCCACCCTTGTTCTTACTCTCAATTTAGTACTAACCCTTGAATTACTATGAGATTACATAGTAGACCTATGTCTCTACCCTTTTCACATATCAAAAAGGATCCCCTTCCCCCCAAAATCCTCCCTTCTATTTTCCTACTTCCCATATACCATGTGGGTCCCACGCATTTTACCACAAAACACCAATACACGTTCTCTCAACACATTCATGTTTGTATCTCTTATTTTGACTAAATATACTTATTAATCAACATAACATGGAATATATGCAAACATCCTTGTCAATGAATGTACGAATGCTTAGTTCTCAATACATAAATATAAATGAATGAGATTACAAAAGGAAACAATAAACACTTAGTTCTCAATACATAAATATAAATGAATGAGATTACAAAAGGAAACAATAAACACTTAGTTCTCAATACATAAATATAAATGAATGAGATTACAAAAGGAAACAATAAACATTGGTAACATAATTTCCAAAATTATATATATATATATATATATATATATATATATATATATATATATTACTTGATAATCAAATTTTAAGTTATGTGATAAACAACTATGTATACGATAATCAAATATCCAATAAAATCAGTACAATCTAACTTCATAAATAGTTTCTAATTACCAAAATGCTTTTCACGAAAAAACATTTTAAATATTATACAAACTTTAAATATGTGCTTCAAAATAATATTAATCTTCATACCATAACCATTTTCACTTAAAAAAAAACACTTTAAATATTATACAAACTTTAAATATATGCTTCAAAATAATATTAATCTTCATACAATAACCATTAACCATTTTATAGATATGTCTTTACATCCTTAAAAGGATTGCTAATTTATAAATTCTAAAAAAAACCCTCATTGCAACCCCTTTTAAATCCTCAAAATAAAGATTATATTATCTTTAACAATAATAAAATTTATAAGAACACCTCATTGTAATTACTGGACATAATGGACACCTCGGCCTCCCTGGCTGAATGGACAGAAATTTTTACTGTACTAAACTTGTTCTGCGTTGTTTCAGGTCTAAAATTTAATTTTCAGAAATCCATCTTCTTGGCCACAGGCGTGAGGGACGCTTTCTTGTTGGAGCTAAAATCACTTTTTGGCTTTGACTCTCGTGATATGGCAGCGGGCTTCTATTATCTTGCCTACTACATCAAACCCACCAGCTACAAAGCAAAGGACTAGAGCTGGCTACTTGAGAAGTTTGAGCGCAGAATACAACATTGGTGTAATAGATGTCTATCCATGGGAGGCAGATACATTTTGATCAAGGGAGTTCTGGAAAGCCTTCCGGTGTACTGGATGGCTCTAGCATACATCCCACACTCCGTGCTAAAGAAGATCCACCAGCTGATTTTTACCTTCCTTTGGAATGGCAGCAAACAAAACAGAGGACTCCATCTTTGTGGGTGGGAAACCCTCTCAAAACCAATAGCTCTAGGTGGCTGGGGCCTGAGGAACTTGCACCTCACCTACCTTGCACTCTCGGCGACTACACTCTGGTGAACTCTAATGACACCTGGCATTTGGAACAAGCTTATAAAAGACAAATATATCTCTCATTTGTCGGTCCACGCCTGGCTCAGATCAACCTCCTTTTCTCCCCCTGGGGGTTCACAATTGTGGAAGCATTTACTAAAATCGATTCCGGTGCTACTCCATTGGATCGCGTGGAGGCCTGACACTGGATCTGCTATTGAAATTGGCAGAGACGCTATCCTGGAAATGGGCAAGAAATCCTTTCTCTCTACCAATCTGCTAGATTGTGTACATAATCGAGGCCTATTTTATCTATATCAAATAAAAGACACTCACCGAAGCAACACACTTGGCGAGACCTGGGTTTCTAGTACCTCGCTGAATCTAGACAGAGAGCTTACTGCCGAATGGAATAGTTACACTCATCATCTTATTGAAGCTGACATCTATCTACAGGATAGACCTGATACACTAATCTGGACGAGGGGCAATAAATCTGGCTACATTTCTGTTAGAAACATTTACAAAGCTTTGACAGAAGCTTCCTGGCACACTCGTGATAGGACTTGGCGTACACGGCTGTGGAAGTGGACCTGCCCTCTCAAACTCAAGTTATTCACTTGGCTATTGACGGAGAACAAAATCCTCGTCTGGGACATCCTACAGAGACGTGGCTGGTCTGGACCAAATTGATGCATTTTATGCAAGGAAGACAACGAAACTTCACATCATCTCTTCGTGCGCTGCCTTTTTTTCCAGCAAGTTTGGCAACAGGTCACATCTTCCCTAAAACTTTCTGAAAATTGGCTTGGACCCTCGACTTTTTCCTGTTTCAGTTCTTGGTGCTCAAAACACCAAATCTACCCAGTGCTGTCAGCCACTGTTTGCTGGAATGTTTGGCTGGCAAGAAATGCTGCCATCTTTGATGACAAACCTCCTTCGATTTACTTGGTGACAAAACTCATTCTTAGTGCAGTTGTCCAACCTTCTCCCCTCACTGCTCGGGCAAAGCGCAGATCTCTTACAACTCTTCCTTTTGATAAGGCCATTGCCTGGCTTGACGGAGCAACTCAACCAAATGGATCTCATTGTGGGGCAGGGGGGCACATCTTCACCAAAGATCACACTTCTTACAGATGGACCCTGAATGGTGGACAAGGCACCAACACTAAGGCCAAACTACTGGGGGCATGGGCTTCCCTTATCCTGGCTCAAAGGCTAAACATCGATGAGTTGTTACTCCTCGGAGACTCAAAAGTCATTATCGACTGGATAAATGACAAGGCTGACCTCTGATCAACAGCTCTGGAATGCTGGAAAGAGAAAACAATTGAAGCCACAGGACTTTTCAAGAGCCTCTCTGCCTCCCATATATACAGAGAAGACAACACTATCGCAGACCACCTATCAAAACTAGCTCTATCTCGTCCCCTCGGCTTCTTGACTTTCTCCAGATGGGAAGATGGCAACGAAGGTCCACCAACCTTACTCAAAATCTGATTTGGAAGCCTTTCTGATTATCATATCTAATGGCAACAGAATTTACTGATCTGTATACAGGTTTTGACCATTCGACGACTTTCACTGGGATGGATCACAATCTGACCGGTTTTCTGATATTGAAATTTCCCAGTATTGACCTTTTGCCGATAACCTCTCTGATTACCAGTTCCAGTGGAAACAAAATTCATTGATCTGCAACTGGCTTAATCTTTTCGGTGACTTCACAGGGACGGATTACAATCTGACCGGTTTTCTGACACTGTAACCTCCCAGTTTTGTCCTTTTGGCGATTCCTTCTGTTTTATGAACTGGCCGCTGATAAGTGATCAGGCTTCTGTTCATGTTGTTTTGATGCTGCTGTGTATATTTTTATATTCTGTTTGAATATATGGAGTAAAATTTTCCGTGGAAAAAAATTACAGTATCCTCTTTTATATTGCTAATTTATAAATTCTAAGAACACCTCATTGAAACCTCTTTTAATCCTCAAAATAAAGATTATATTATTTTTAACAATAATAAAAAAAATTCATACATAATTGTAGATTGTAAATATTATTATACTACTTAGATTCATTTTACTTAGAGATTTTTAATGCGTTTAGAGGGATCAAATCTCTCAAAATGCAAAACTTTTGATTCTTCTAAAGAAATAAGAGATCCATAATTAAAATGGATCTATGCTAGTTTTAAGTCATAAAAACATGCACACATAAATTACATGAGATTTACCTTGAAAAACTTTTATTGGAAAAACCACCCAACAATAAATCTATTATTTTCCTTGGCAAAATCCTACTAAGTGGGCAGATACTCTAAAGTCTTATCACAATTGAGCATTACCGCTTTTTATAGGCTTTCAATATATGTAATCCAGTGACCAATACCATGTGCCGGAAACCACCATTGTTGACCTAACAACTTTAAGTCTTTCCGTGAATCAAGTTTATCCTACCAAATCTGGCCAAACCTCCCTCAAAGTTAGGGTATGCAGAACCCCTCATGTTCCCTTTTACAGCCTGAGTGGGCCTAATGGTTAAGAACATGTGTTCCCTCTTAAGAGGTCACATGTTCAAATCCAAAGGGGGGTAGGGTATGTATACATTCGTAGACTTTACCAGTCAAATCCCTGGGCGGAGGGGGATCCCTTGTCCCACAAACAAGGGAGTCTCATACACCAATTTGGTGTGTTGGCTTGGCCGTGACCTTAAAAATAGATTATTATTATTATTATTATCAAAATCACACAACAATTAAAATTAAAATAATGTAATATGAGCTACATCCACAAATAAATTTGTCTTTTATTTCTTCTTAAATTGATACTTCTTCTTAGTTTTAAAGTCTATTATCATTGAAATGAATGCACTATATCATAATGAATCAAATTATTTTGCAATGTATAATTAAAATCAATATACCAAATAATGTATGATATTTTATATTAAATTGTTATTAAAATATTTTAGTTAAAATAAATATTGAAATATTTTATTTATTATTGAAATTGAAATATTTTATTTATTGATATATGGATATTTTATATTAAATTGTTATTAAAATATTTTAATTAAAATAAATATTGAAATATTTTATTTATGATTAAAATTAAAAATATGTTGTACAAACTTTACATAAACATTATACATATCCTTATATTTCTTATACCTTATATTTCTTATAATTATAATGAAAAATAAAAAATAACCTCTTATGAATCGTTTAACCTTTTCAAATATACTTTTAATTTTCAAATTATAAAATTAAACAATCACTTTGAAAGCAATTTTACAATAGCTTAAAAAATCTGGAAGGACTTGGTTGGGCGTGTATATCTCTGGCAAGCATTTAAAATAAAATGAAAAATACCTTTAAATAAGATTTAAGGAAAAAGAAAAAGAATAATTACTTTTCGACCTTTACTAAAATGTTTGCACTTATATTTTAATCCCTGAATCGTGTTAATTATGATGATGAATTATTGTTAGTATTTGTCTGCTTTCCAAAGCATCTCGACAAATATTAACGTTTGAGATTAGCCCAATAAACTTAAAGTCAAAATGAGGCTGGAACAAATTTACAGTCAAAAAGAGAAAAGCACGGACTAGCGTTTTGAAAACTAAAAGCCATTCAAAGTACAATACCAGCTGGATTCCCTTAAATTTAATCACAAAAGGACGGACCTGTGCATCAGTGGTTTGATCACTGTGCAGCGTCAAGGCCATTGTCCAGATGAATTCCAATACTTTACAAGAACTGATTATCATGGCCGCTGGCAAAAACATCTGTATAAGGAAGCAGGCAAGGCATTTTAATTGCACTACAGATCTTGGCTGATCTGTGGTGGAATTAACCAAAACACCTGCCAAAAATAAGCACCGTGCATTAAACTGATGACGATCTATTAATCTGCCGTGATCTCTTAATTTTCTTGATTATCTGGCGCCCGACCTTCTTCTCATTTTCCCTGATACTCTCAAGCTTTGGTCTCCAACACTGGCTTCTGGACTTCACCAACTGCGCGTAGTCTTTCTGCAATTCGGGAGTATTGCAGAGCCTACGGCGATAATCTGCAGAATCCCCGCCCACCGGATGCCCAATTTCATCAACATTAAGCCTCCTGTCCTCCATAAGCTTTGAAATAAACTCTGGGTGGATTCTGATCCGAAGGCCTCTGCCGCCGTCGCTGTTCAGTATCTCAAACGGCTGGCAGAGAACCGCCGCACGTCCGAAACTGCGAAGAGGAGCTAATACCCGAGCAGTGGGAATAGATGGAGCAATTGGGGGCGGCGGCGATATTAGGGCAGACAGCGATACGAGCGATAATGGAGACTGAAAGAAATGATCGGGCAGAAGGAAGTACCTGTTTCCCAGCTTCAGTTGGCCGTTTGGAGACAGGGCCGACGTCTTCTGCCCTATATAGAAGGAGTGGGAATGGCAGACTAAATGTTGAGGGAAACCCTGCATGATCTGGCCGGCGCAGAGGGGTTTATGAAGGATTTGAACGCTGCCGTCTGAGAGAACCAGCTGGATGGCTTCCTTGCTATTGCCCACAGTCACGCAAGACGCATGGTTGCCCATATTTTACTTTGTTTGTTCTGAACCAGCAAAATACAGGAAAGCAAAACCGGGAGATGCGAGGAAGGAACGCAGAAGTGGCGTGTTATATAAAGTGAAAAACCAGTAGTCTTTGTCAAACAGAAATTAGAGACGTGCAGGACTAGAGTGGGACTAGTCAAGCAGCCGATCATTGCCCTTAGCGTCAAGCACATGCTTTATTTTGGTTTTACTGTTACACACGTGAAAGCATACGTATATTCTTCACCGACCTAATCTGTATAGCACATGTCTGTCTGATTGCGACATCAAAATTAGATTTTTTAAAATATCACGTGTTAAATAAGTGAAATTAGCAGCTAAGCTGTTCTTCTTATTTAAGTGACAATGACTGCTATAAAACTTTGGGTGGGGTTGTTTGGTCTGAATTAGTTCATTAGGTTATGTAAATTTATAAATTTGGACAAAATTTTTATATTTTGTTGTTTAAATTGTATTTCTGAATGCATAAGTAAATTTAGTTTGTCACTTAAATAAATAAATAAATGCAGATTTCCAATAAAATCAAACTCAAAAAATTGTCACTTTTAAACTACTCCCTACTTTATACTTTTGAAGTTTAAATATTTTAAAATAAAATTAGTAAATAAATCTAAAAGTGACAATGACCACTACTTTATACTTTTAAAGTTCTCGATCTAGAGGTTAGTAACTATTAATAATATTATAAATCTAAATTGAAGTTTTCAAATTAAAAAAAAAAAAAATAACTCGATGACTAAAAACTATGGCATATTAATCTTATTCGTAATACTACAACTTATCACTGAGTTATAACACACTCCCTCTTTTAAAATTTTAATAATGTTGCTATTATAACACATGGACTCTTTTAAAATTTTAATAATGTTGCTATTATAACACATGACCTCTTTTAAAATTTTAATAATGTTGATATATTAAAATTTGAAAGTGATTTAAAATTTAAACAAACGATTTTTCAAAATAAAGTATCATTTTTATAACTTTATATAGTAGTGTTTTATTTTTTGGCTATTTTTTCACAACTTTTTTTGTTTGATTTTGTCAGAAATCGATCATGAATTGTTGGATGTACAGATTTCAGCACAATCCATTTATGTATTCAGAAATACAATTTAAACAATAAAAAATAGAGATTTTGTCCAAATTTACATTACGGGGATTCACGCCAAAAAACCTCAAAGATAAAAAATTTAGCCAATACCACTTCATATATAGCATTTACATTATATTAAGTTTTAAACATTGGATAGTTTTTAAATGTGAGATTCAAACAAGTGTTAATATAACCTGAATTTGAAATGCATTGCTTTAAAATGTGATAATAAATAAGTAAAATAAAAATCTATGTAATCTAAATGTAAGATGATTTTCCATTTTTCTAATAAAAAACATTATGAAATAAATAAAGCATAATTAAATTTAAAGAATTATAGTTTTTTTAGTAAGTATAATTATAAAATATATAGAAGAACTTTTTGATAAATTCACACACTTGAGAATGTTTATAATCTTCAAAATATTAAAATATTTAAAAAAATATAAAATATTAGTAATATTTTATAATTATTTCAATTTATTTTTATAAATTTGGAAATAAATTATTATTATTATTATTATTTTGAGTTTTAATTGATAATATTTTTATGAAAAGAAATAATAAAATAATATGATACTTAGTTTTGTTAAAATTCAATTACAAAAACAATTTATTTTTGTAATTAAATTTTAATAAAACTAAATTAAAAGCCATGGTCCTTAATTTTATTTAGAATACTTTAATGAAGACTACAAAAAAATACATTCCAACTTCTCTTAAATGTTTCCACCTTAACAAAAAAACATGAAAATTGTTCATCTCTTCATGACCATCTATTGAAGGGGGAGTGTTGTTGTTCAACGTTAATTAGTTCTTCATTATAGGAATTGTCTTGTCTTAAATAGATGTCAAATAAATAAAAAATGTATTATCAAAATAAAATTTATAAGAACTAATCATGTTTTTAAAAGATGACATTGTTTGACTTAAAAAAGATGAGTTATCATATTATAAATGGTAAATGACAACCCATAGTTTAACTATGGTAATGTTATGAGTACTTTTAAAACCAAAAACCAAAAAAGAAAGTACTCATTAAAAATTGTCTTTTTTCCACTATTTTTAATAAAATAATATTATTGTCATCTCATGCTTTTTGAAAAAAACAAAACTTGTACTTGTATAAAATATTCATATATTTTCACACTTTTCAATAAATATTATATACTCCAATTTCCTTATTATTACTTATTATATTTTTCTTATTTCTAATTTGTTTTATTCAACTTTAAATGATTTTGTATGAAATAACATTTTTTAATTTAAAACCGCGCTATCAAAGGTGTCAACATGATTTATTATTTCTTTTTCAGGATTTGGGTGGGTTTGATAATCAGAGAAGCTCACTCTTTTGGCTATGAGTTCAAGGAATGAATGGAAAGGATCCATTCCATAATGGAAGAGAATGGATCATACATAGAGCCGAATGAGGGGTTAGAGCAGTAGGAATTTCAATGTATTGGGCCGAATAAGATGAAATGTGTGAGTATGTAGATGCTAGTTGTTAATGTTTATGCCATTATTATAGTTCTTTGCATTTCAATA
>ML780048.1:30192-81258 GCA_009831015.1 Picea engelmannii
TTTTATAATTCAGTGAAAGATTCGCCAAGATTTTACAAGAGTTTGTAATTTAGTGAAAGATTCGCCAAGATTTTACAAGATTATATAATTGACTAAAAGATTCGCCAAAAAATTATATATACATACTAAATTATTGATAAAATGGCCTTCAATTTTTCCTATGTATCATGAGAATTCGCCCATTTATTATACATATAAATTTAGGGGGGGTTCTTAAAATCACCCCTGATGTTTGGGTTCATTTTGGGATACCACAGACTATTATTTCAAATAGGGACAATAAGTTCCTTAATAACTTTTGGTCCATATTATGGCTTTGATGCACACCAAGTTGATCAAATCAATTTCCTTTCACCCCCAAACAGATGGAAAAAGGAAGTGGTCAATAGGATGATTGTACATATCATGTGCATGTACAACTCCAAACGTCCATGTAAATGGGATAAGAGACTTCCATATGTTCAACATAGCTATAACATATCCCTCCCTGACTCTATTGGCCACAACCCTTTTCAGGTCTGTTTGGGGTTCCATCCATTCCCCCACATTAATGTAGTTCTTGTTGATGTTTTGGTAGTTGTGGGAGGTATTAACCTCCATGGATAAACCTTTGAATAGAATAGATTATTCTAGAAGTAAGAGAAAACCTAAGCAGATATGTGAAAACCTTGGAAGACAAGTCGACTCAACAGAATAAGTAATATTCAAGTATTATATGTAGAAAAGGATAGGTGGACCCTACTTGAAGAGACACATGTTCAAATAGCCAGATTAGTATAAATAGGAGGTGCTCCAGCTCATTTGTACAAACACTCATTCATCCAGAAGCAAGGTGCAAGTGTTGAGGAGGAGTTGCAACAGTTGTAGATGTGCAGTAATTCCCTATTTATTAATTTGGTACTCTATCGTGTGCACTACCTCTAGAGAAGGTATGTTACCCTGGTTTATTTGTTGGTTCTAGTGAGGCTTCCTAGAATCATTCTTTCTATCAAAGGTTAAGGTGCTCGGGGTGGCTTTGTGCCTATGGTTGGGTGAAAATGGTGTAGCATTGTCTATGGTGAAACAAGCACAATATTCTAACAGGTTATGGACCCACACCACCTTTGGAACAGTCTAACCACTGGAAGGTAGATCTGCAGCTCTCTGCCAAGCTCGTTGTAGCACAATTGCAGTTGCAACTAGGGTTTTTTTATCTTGCAGCAGCAAGAAACCCTAACCTGATTGTTCAAGCACTTTAAGTTAAGAGTTTGGAATAATTCTTGGATATCCTAGTGCGCCCTAACCCAGTGCATCTCCAAGTTCCCTCAGCCATCAAAAACGTCAAAATTAAAATTTTGGGTCAAATTCAATGTTTGACTGGTCAAAGTCAACATTTGACTGGTCAAATTCAAAATATTGGTCAAGGTCAAAGTCAAAGACAGTCATGAATTCCCCCATAAAATAAAAGTGGTGTAGCAAAAGCATGGTCTCTTGGTAGAGCATGGAAGACAAGGATTGACATCATCCTTGCAAAGAACAAAGGGAAAAATTATGGAACCACAGAGGAAAGAGCAGGCGTCAAAGGATGAAGTGTTTGATTTTTGGAGCTTCCAAGAACATGAACATGGAATAGGAGAAACAATAAAAATAAACTACTGCAGATCTAAATCTCTGGAAAGAGAAGGGATCTTTGTCCAAGAAACAATCGTAGAGCTAGAAAGATCTCAGATCTAATAGATTCATAGGAACAACACACTCTCCAGGTTGGAAAGAATACTTGTCTCAGAAGAAAATCAACTTAAGTGGAACAATAGCCAGACTCCAGGTTTGCATATCAGATTTAATATTTTTATTGTTGCTTAAGTATTGCAATTCTTTAGATTTTATTAATGTCGGGAAAAAATCAATACTTAGTAGCATGTATTATTAATATAAATGCTTATTGTACAATATGAACTAACATCTCCTATAGAAGATATTTATTGTTCTTGCTCTTAGGCATGACACCTTGGTAATGATATAATGAATTACCATGAAATTGATATGTTCTTAGATAAAAAGTTATTATATTGGAAATACTTTTACTCTTGTTGTTCCTGTTTCGGGCAGGTTATCCTACATATTCCAGGAAGGTTACCATAGAAAGCAAGACTTGAAAGGACTCAGAGGGAGTCAAACTTTAGAGGGATTCATTGAACAGGAAGAAGCAAGGTTTTGTGACACTTTGCAGGATGCATAGGGGCACGTAGCAGATGGAATCTTGTTTGAGTATTCTCTCAGTTAGAGGCAGTTGATGGTAGAATTTGAAAAGAAGGATCTTGTAGGTTTCATGTCGAGTTGTAGGCTTTGTGTCGAGTTGTAGGCCTTCATGCCAAGTTGTAGGCCTTTGTGTCGAGTTGCAGGCCTTTGTGCCAAGTTGTAGGCCTTTGTGCCAAGTTGTAGGCTTTGTGTCGAGTTGTAGGCTTCATGCTGAGTTGTAGGATTCGTGCCAAGTTGTAGGCTTCATGCCAAGTTGAAATATTCATGCCGAGTTGTAGGCTTCATGCTGAGTTGTAGGCCTTGTGCCGAGTTGTAGGCTTCATGTTGAGTTGTAGGCTTTATGTCGAGTTATAGGATACTCTAGTGACATGGTCTAGTATGCCGAGTTGTTGCTATACCAATGAGATAACCTAGTATGCTAATGGTGTAGTCGAGAACTTGTATGGTTGTGATGGTGTTACTCGTAATATAATATGGGTGATCATGAGATAGTTTGTGTAGCTCCATTGATGCTACCGGTCTGCAAGACCATATAGGTATTACCCATGCCATGTGAGATGGATGGATAATGATGATAGTAATGGTGATACTCATGAGATGGGTGTAGCAATGGGTGAGCACATCATGCGGGTGTAGTTGATGACGATGATGGTGACACACACTATGAGGTGTATCTCTAGTGTTCTCTAGTGGGTTGTGGCCCCTAGATGAGATTGACAGGTCCACATGGGTGTAGCCATGTGTGATGTAATGATGCTACCAGTAGCATGGTCTTTGTAACCATGATGAGAGGATCATGGCATAGCGATCAATGATATGGAGACCATAAGGGAACATCTTGGTTAAATACCTCCCTAGCTAAGAGGGAATGTTGATGTTTTGGTAGTTGTGGGAGGTATTAACCTCCATGGATAAACCTTTGACTAGAATAGAATATTCTGAAAGCAAGAGAAAACCTAAACAAATGTGTGAAAACCCTGGAAGACAAGTCGGCTCAGTAGAATAAGTAATATTGAAGTATTATATGAAGAAAAGGATAGGTCGGCCTTGCTTGAAGAGACAGATGTTCACATGGCCATATTAGTATAAATAGGAGGCACTCTAGCTCATTTGTACACACACTCAGTCATCCAGAAGCAAGGCGTAAGTGTTGAGGAGGAGATGCAACAACTGCATGTGTGTATTAATTCCATGTTCAATCTTTTGGTACTCTATATTATGCACTACCTCTAGAGAAGGTGAGCTACCCTGGTTTATCTATTGGTTCTAGTGAGGCTTCCCAGAATCATTCTTTCTATCAAAGGTTAAGATGCTCCGGGGTGGCTTTGTGCCTATGGTTGGGCGACAATGGTGTAGCATTGTCTATGATGAAACGAGCACAATATTCTAACATCTCTACCCATTTCATCTTTGTCGACATAGTCTTCCTATGCTCAAACTAAGGCGGAGATAGCAGCCAAATTTTTTGAACATATCCAACACCTCCAACAATAGGTTTGTAATATCTTGTAGAAATTCAATGCCAAGTATAAGCAACAACATGACCAACATTGGGGTCCACACAAGTTCTAGGTTTGTGATAAGATGTGGTTTTATTTGTAGAAAAAGAACCTCACAAGACCCCACAAGAAGCTCGAACCACTCCAATATGGGCCTTACACCATCACAAAGGTTATGGGTGAAAATGATTTCGAATTGAGTATTCCTCCTTTCCTTGGCTTGCACCCAGTATTTAATGTGGAGTCACTTCGACCATATTTCCCACCTCTATTGGAAACCTCGGAGGTGACTAAGAAATTGGACCCTATATAACTCAATCCTAACTATATTAAGAAAGATACAATGGATTGGATCATGGACACCAAGATGAAGGGCGCCCACGAGCAAAACATACAACTCTATCAAGTTGTCAAAGTAGGATAGCTTCTTCAGCAAGGAAAGTGTCTCACCAAGGTTTAAATTCAATAAACGTTTCCCCATATACTACAAGAACTTGATACAATGGGGACCATTTCTTCCTAATGTGTGAGGAATAATCTAGGTGTATATCGATGGCCACCCACTGTTGGGCACTTTAATTGTCTACATAAATAGATAATTAAGGTGTTCAATATGAATTTTCAAACCCAGGGAAGTTTTGTTATTGTAAGATAATTGTGCACGGTCTATGCTATATTATGAAAGAAAACACTAATCAAGTTGCAGTAAGGTAAATCAACACTAAAAGAAACATAATTGAAAAGTTGAACACTAACACAAGTTGCTGACACAACTAGAGTTCTAATCTATTGTTGCAGAATTGAAATCACACTTGCATAATTGAAATCTAATTTTTAGGAGTAGAATTTGATGAGTGTATAAGAATCCTAAATTATCTAATCTATTCTAATTTTATTTATTACTCTTGCAGAAAGAAGTTATGTGCTAATTGCTGAAAGGAAGTCTACTTAATTGCAGAAAGAGAATTCACACTCCTAATTGCTTTTGCTTGAAAACAAAGATTTAATCTAATACATAAAAGGGATTAACTTTCAAAGCAATTCTCCAACATTATACAACAATTGTTTCTAACTCTCATGAGATACACTGATGCGCATTAACAGGAAGGGACTGAAATGTAACAACAAATGTATTCTAGAAATGCATAAACATGCAAATCACACAATTGTAAATAATCAAAGCGGTTAATCTAAAAACTCACAACAGAGGGGAGTTTGTGAGGAAGGTGGGCCCTTTCCTTCTCACTGAATCCACTCGAAAAGACTACAGTAGGTTGGAGAAACTCAAATCACTTCTTTATTAAATCGTAAAAAATGTTTAGATACAAAATGATTCACTTCACTTCACTGTTCCACGACTAATCTTCAATACCCAATGATTACAAAAGCTCTGTTATTTAAAGACAAAGTCATTCAGTTGAAACGGACTCAGAACAACCTTGAGAAACAAAGATTCTCAAGGTGTTCATATGATATAAAAGATTTGTCATCATTACAAAATCTGTAAATGATCTTGATCACCAGCGTGAGCCAAAACGTGTAACGGCCTTGAGGATCGGTCTTCAGGATTCGGATTTGAATGATATACCAACTTCTAGGATTGGTGGACATCTATTGCAGCAAGTGTAACAACTTCCAAAAAAGGTGCGTAGTTGTTGTAGTTGTGTAACAGCATGTGGAACTAGTGCACAACTGTAACAGCTGGTGTAACAACAACAATATTTCTTCAAGACTTGGTTGTTCTACACATTTTGATCATTGGTTGAACATTCATGGATAAAATATGAGAAATGCTACCAATTAAACGTATTAAGTAAATAAGAATATAAAAGAAAGATCAATGATTCATACCTTGGGAAAAAAGTCTTAGCAAACATGATATTAGTCATTTAGCATAGAAATGATAAGGTTGAATAAGCAAAAGATATAGTGAAAAAGGGACATTTCTAGGTCCTAACATGCCCCCCAACTGAAGACATTGCATGTCCTCATGCAACCCACATTCAAGCCTTACTCTGAATCTGAGTCAGGGAAGCGACTCCTCTAGTGCAAATTGCTAAGACAAAACTATCATGAGATTCTTCATCTACAAGTCTGAATCCATTGCTCCTTACCATTCTCCAAACAACATCTTTTGAGACCTTTGACCCCTGTGTATACTCTGAATGAGGCATCCAAAAACTGGGAAAATGAAACCTGAGTCTCATCCACTGATGCCTACACGTTATCATACATGTAATACTTATTCCTTCTTGACTGAGAAATTGGTTGGTTCTTCACCATGACCAGTGACTGGTACTTTCACTATTTTATACCCTACCTGAAAGTAAATATTACCACATTCATATCACATGTGCTCTCTATTTTGATTCATAACAGCTCTTGTCAGTGCTAATATATCCAAGGTTAACTCGTCTGGGTTTATCTGTCGAGCAACCTGTAATTCCTTCTTTAGGGAAGCTAACTCTACTTTGAGGCTTTCATTTTCCTTCATCAGTGCAGTAATCCTGGAATTTTTTGTATCCTTTATCTTCTTCTCAATTTGAGCAAATAGCTGAGCAAGTGGCACATCCTCACTATTTTGTGTAACTGGTTCTTGTGTGGCAGCTAATTCTGGCATGACTGATTCTTGTGGAACAGTCGCTTCCTGGGCAGTTGGCTCTTGTGTAATAGCTAGATTTGGCATGACTGGTTCTTGTGGGGCAGTCTCTTCCTGGGCAACTGGTTCTTGTGTAACAGCTAAGTTCTGGGAAGAGGTTGGTTCTTGTGTCACAGTCATGTTGTTGGAAGGGACTGGTTCTTGTGTAACAGTCACTTCTTTATCAATGGAGGATAATGGATGAAGAATGGGTATTACTTGTTCCATATTCTTCCATCCAACTGTCGCTTCAGTAGACCTCACTGACATAGTTCTCCTATTAGGTAAAGTAGAGATAAAAACAGGGGTGTTCCTTTTCTTTGCTTTAGGAGAAGGAGGGTGTTCTTCAACAACCAGACAAGGAGGAAAATATGGAATGTTGGGGTCTTGTATAATCAGTACTTCGTAACTCAATGAGTGATGCACAGAATCATCAATCGGAGCCGATGATTCTGCTGCAATTTGTTTACATTTAGCCTGAAATGAAAAAATGGTTTCTTGAAGTTCCTTTCACAAGGTAAAACCTAGTATACGTATCTCCATAGGATTAGTTTGTGGCTCACTTATGTTTGTATTATTGATGTCAAAATCAAGAAGGGTCTGAGCGTCAACAAAATAAGGACACTCTATCACAACAACAGGGGTGTTTTGAGGTGTGTCTGGTTCAACAAGAGATGAATTCGACGTACTGGCTATTATAGTGAGGGTTATAACTCTTGTTGTAGTAGACCTCGCTGACCTAGTTCTCTTTCTAGGTAATGTAAAGACAGAAGTAGAGGTTTTCCTTTTCTTATCTTTAGGAGTAGGAAGGATTTCTTCAACAATAGTTGTTGCATTCGAGGGCTGAGGTTCATGACTTGGTCCAGGAATTGGAATTTCAAATGCTGGCCTAATCAAAACTGCAGGCATAGGGTTTAGTTGTTCTGGTTCAACTCTGTCGAGGCTTTTCAGAGTGGTGTTAGAATTGCTTATGGTTTTGTGTTTGCTTCTCTGAGTCGACTTATGGACAGTTACAGTGGGGGATTTAACTGTTGTTGTTGTCGAGGGATGAGGCTCATGACTTGGTCAAGGGATTGGGTTTAGCTGTTCTTGGTTGGTCATAACAGTAGGCATATGATTTGGTTGTTTTTACACTTCAGGTAATGGGTTATTAGAAATTCTCATTCCTTTACGAATCAACAACCCTATCAGTCTGTGATTGGAAAGACAATTCTTTGGATTCTTTGATTTCTTGACAAAGTGAGCCATATTATGCAATGAATGAAGAAGGAAATAAGGGATGTTTATTAGCTTATGATGTCTTAAATGTGACAGTAGAATAAAATCAGAAAAATAAACTACTTGATATCTTCCTTCGCATGTAATGTACCTTTTTACAAATTTTGATACTTTTCCCCATGGTTTTGGTAAGGAACTTACATCTTCACCTCAGACCTTGGTCTGAACTTGCTCATCGTCCATGATAAAACCCTTTTGTGCTTCGGGAAGATGTGATTTTCTGATAAACCACCTTGTTCATGTGGTCGGCAACCCTGTCACAACAGCTACGGTTTCCTCTGTCATTAGAATCCTCACCCCTTGCACCATCGAATACCCTTCTGCGAGATTCTTACTGAACTCCAATACCTCTGCTTCATTCAACCCCTACAACTTCTCAAAATAAGAAATCCATCCAGCCTGCAGGAATTTTTCGTAAACATCTGGGTATAGCAGTAATGCATCCAAATATTTTGGTTCATACCTCACAGTTGAGCCTCCCATGATGTCATTTTTAGAATATAAATAGGAAAAAAGGAGGAGATACCAGCACCTAAACCAGAGACACGACAAGTTTGAACGAGGATTGCATAAAGAACATTGTGGCTCAGCGAAAATAAGCGTGGTCGAAAGGTGGCAGAGGTGCATATAAAATGGGATTTTGACGGCTTAGATTTTCTTTCCCCCCCAACTAATCTGTTTGGCTCATGGTGAAACGAATTTAGGACAACCGAAAGGTAAACATTAAAGCTTGATTCCATATATACATTAATTTGACACGTAAGATTAATCATGTACCTCATAACTTACTGCACGAACCGATCTGTCGGAGTAACCGCATTATCCAACCGCCATCTGATCCATGTGGAATAGTTGTAATGATGAGAGATGGCTCTGAAACGTGAGAAAGTATGATATGACAAGTGGAGCAGAGGTGGATTCCTTTCTTTGGTTGACCAACTGGAAATTTTTGGATGTGGAATCAAGTAATGATGAAGCAACATTTCCTGTCAGAGAGAGTGGAAAAGATAGCAGCAGAAATGAAAAAACGACAGTGTTTTAGCATGGAAAGATAGCATAGTAGGAAAGATTGATGGAGTATCAGCATGGAAAAGTGGCAGAAATGCGAAATGAATGGGTAAAGCGGCATGTAAATTAGCGAAAAGGAATAACAATGGTAGGTGTATCAACATGTATTTTGGCTAGAATAGTGGAATTAGGTGTAGCAGCATGTAAATCGGCCAAAAGAGTGTAACAACATGTAAGACAAAATAGTCGATAAAATGGTGTAACAGTATGTAAATCGGTCAATTTGTTGGAAAAGGGTGTAACAACATGTAAAACAAAATAGTCAAGACAATGGTGTAACAACATGTAAAGTGACCATTTTGTCATAAATAGGTGTAACAACATGTAACCCAGCCGAACACAGAATCACTTAGTTTTTCAACTTCCAGAAACTAATCCTTCAGCTCCTTCCGTTGTAATCTACCTTGTTGTTCATCAATCCATCTGCACACAAGTAACTGTCTGATACCCTTCTAGGCTGAATTTATTAAAGACGCATAAAATTTTTGAAGCAAAAACAAAAAAATTTAAATTCGCAGCGTGTATTTATATACAAGGTTTTATTGAAAAGCAAAAAGTTCTAAGGTTTAGAAGGGGAAGGAGCAAGCTCCTTTCCCTTTAAAAATTGATAATCTGTATCAGCTGTACATCTGGATTTAAATTCTGCCTTGGAAAGTGGACGTTGATACAAGTGTAAGCGATGACCATTTGCAAGTAACTGTGTATTGGATCCATCAATAGTGATCAACTTGACTGTCCCATTGGGAAAAACAGTGTCTACCTCGTAAGGTCCCAGCCATTTTGTACGCAACTTACCCTGAAATTCTTTAAAGCGTGAATCATACAACAAAGCCCAATCTCCCTTTTTGAATAACTTCTTCTTGATGACTCGGTCATGCCACTTGATTCTTTGCTATTGAATCACTGTGGTTTGATGAATAACATCCAAATGCTTTTCATCCATCTCATTTAGCTACTGCAGTCTGGCCTTTTGTGCCATAGTCAAGTCTATATTGACTATTGATACAGTTCTTAGGGTCTTGATCTCAAACTAAATGGGAAAAACAAGGCTCTTCCCATATACCAGTTCATAAGGAGAAAAACCAGTTGTGTTCCTCCAAGTGGTTCGATAAGCCCATAGAGCTTCATGCAATCTATCAGACCAATCCCTATGATGTTCCCTCACTGTCTTAGTAAGAATAGCTTATATGACTTTGTTTGTACTTTCCACCTACCCATTACCTTGGGGATGATATGGAGAAGTTGTTCTATGCAAAACATGATATTTATTGAGTAGGGCTTCAAACTTATGTGATGTGAAAGGTGGTCCCCCATCAGTTACTAATTCTCTGGGAACTCCAAACCTAACAAATATATCTTCAAACAAAAATTGTAAGAAAACTTCCTCTGAGGCTGTGTTTTTTCCTCTACCCACTTGGTCATGTAATCTGTGTAGACCAATATATAGACTTTCTGATTAGAAGGTGGGTTAATGGGCCCTAAAAAATCCATGGCCCAACTTTCAAAAGGCTCTAAAACTACTTGAGTCTAGAGAGGCATCTCATCCCTATGATTTGGATGACCCATTCGTTGGCAACTGTCATAGGCTTGGACATACTTCTTTGCATCTTGAAATATTGTGGGCCAAAAATAGCCCATCCTCAAACTTTTATGCCCAGTCCTTTTATCAGAAAAATGACCCCCACAAGGGCCATCATGGCAAGATTTAAGCAGATCATAAACTTCATCATCCCTCACACATCTCATGATTTCTTGATCCAGGCCTGTGTAGAAAAGATAACCCCCTATCCAATTATACTGAGCAATCTTCTAAATAATCTCCCTTCTTTCTCGAGGAGATAGATGTGGAGGTACCTTCCCTGCAACCAAATAATTAACAGTGTCTACATACCAAGGTGAGTGAGCAGATACTGCAAACAAATGTTCATCTGGAAAGGAATCATCTACAGGTGAATTATCATCATTTATATTCAATCTTGAGAGAAAATCAGCAACCACATTTTCTTTTCCTGGTCTATCTACTATAGTGATGTCAAATTCTTGTAGTAATAACAACCATCGTGTTACTGGGGCATTAGTAATAGGTTTATTCATCAAATATTTAATTGTTAAATGATCAATATGAATAAAAGTAGGATAACCAGTGATATAATGCCTAAATTTATTGATCGCATAAACTACTGCCAAGAATTCTCTTTCTGTAACTGTATAATTTAACTCAGTAGGAGCCATGTTCTTGCTGATATAGTAGATAGCATAGGGATGTTTTTCCTCCTACTTCCCTAGCACTACACCAATTGCAGTGTCTGAGGCATCTGAATAAATGTGAAATGGCAGAGCCCAATTGGGCCCTCTCAAAATGGGAGCTGTGGACAATTTCTGCTTCAAATCTGCAAAAGACAATTCGTAATTTTTAGTCCAACGAAAGTCAACATCTTTTGTTAATAGAAAAAATAAGGGAGAGGCAAGTTTGGAATTTTTTTAATGAATCTCCCGTAATATCTAGCATGCCCTAAAAAACTTCTCACCTCTTTCTGAGTTGATGGGGTTGGAATGTCCAAAATTACCTGGATTTTGGCTGGGTCTAACTGAATTCTTGCATAAGAAATGAAGTGTCCCAGCACCACACCTTCGCTCATCATCATATGACACTTTTCTGTACTTAAATAAAGATGAGACTGTATACATCTTTTGAGCACTTTTTCCATATTAGATAAAGATTCATCAAAATCAGTACCATAAGGTGTAAAGTCATCCGTGAATATTTCCATACAGTCATTCACCATATCAGAGAAAATACCAATTACAACTCTCTAGAAAGTGGTTGGTGCATTACACAAGAAAAATGGGAGAAAATTGTAGGAAAATGTACCCCAAGGGATGGTAAAGGTGGTCTTATCTTGGTCCTGTGGAGAAATTTTTGTTTGGTTATAGCCACTAAATCCATCTAGGAAAGAGAAAAATGTTTTCCCAGATAGGTTGTCTAGAACCTGATCAATAAATGGTAGAGGGAAATGATCCTTCTATGTGGCCTTATTCAGGGCTCTATAGTCCACACACAGTCTCCATTTACCATTCTTTTTAAGTACGATAACCAATGGTGAAACCCACTCGTTGTCTGATATAAGGTAGATGAATCCGACATTTAGAAGTTTCTGGAGTTCTTCCTTAACAATCTCTTTAATATTAGGGTTCATCCTCCTTTGGGGTTGGCAAATGGGTTGAAATTATTCCTTAATGTATATATGGTGGGTGCATAGTTCAGAGGAAATTCCTTTCATATCCATGTAATCCTAGGCAAATGCTTCTTTATGTTCAATCAATAACTTCATCAAATGACGAGTTTCAGTAGAAGATAAATCGGGATTGATGTTCAAGGTTTTTTCAGGTTTGATTTCTATAGCGATGCTCTTAGAACTGACTTTAGGAAATAATTCAGTTGTTTTAGTATATGTTGTTACAGCTGAATTAACTTGATTTACAACAGTTTCAGAGAACATCTTCGCGCTCACTCCTTCCTAGGCAGTAGGGTCAAATATTCTACTCAATCAGTGATACGTGTTTGGTGTAACAGCAGAGGGGTCACTGATAAAGATATTTATTAGCTTATCCTTTGTATCATCTTTGAAACTAAGGGCTTTTCCTATGGTTAACACAGGTAGATCTCTTTCATCCTCAATTTCCATCCATAAAGAATTTATGGGTTCCACACTGGGTGTAGCATGAGGATAAAGGGTAAATTTATTGGTATCATAACCATCAGAGATGGTCATTGAACCAGATCTACAACCAATGAAAGCATCATCTATAGCTAACCATGGTCTTCCTAGAATTAGAGGGTGCCCCCCAGATGGGTTTTAGGTTGCAATACGAAAAAAATCAGCAGGATACTCCCATGAATCAACTGAAATAACTAGATCATCGATTACTCCTTCTGGTCTAATAGTAGAACGATCAACTAATTCTAAAAAAGTAGGATCAGGTTGGAAGTGCATTCTGAGTTTCAACAATTGTGTCATCATTATTGGCATAATGTTAATTGATGCCCCTTAATTGATGAGGAATAAATGTCTGTCCAATTTTGACAGTGGTTGTAGGGTTTCCTAGGTCGCCATATTTAATAGGTGGGGTTTTGCCTAACATCGGTTCAGACAATTATCCCACTATGTGTACTGTGAGGGGGTCCCTAGGTTTCCTTCCAGACTTTTTGATATAGATTTCTCTCACAGTCTTCGCATAAATAGGGACATCCTTAATCGCTTGCAATAGTGGAATGTTAACATGCAGATTTTGCAATTCTCCTAAGAGATTGAAGGATGGTAATTCCAAAGTTTTGGTAATTTCCAATCTTTTAGGGAATGAGGGTTCTACTAATTCTATGATATGTTAATCAATCTCCTCTGTATCAGCAGATGGTTTTTCCACCGATTCCTTGTTTGATTCTAAAGATGGAGCATCTTCAATTATTGGCTTGACTATTCTCCTTTATATTAATTTTATCTCATCACAAGGCATATGGGTAATAGATAGAGCTGGTACATTGTGTATATCAATATTCTGAATGGCCTTATTATTTGGATTTGGGTTAGGTTGCAAAAGCATCTGAGGTCGTAAGGGAAGAATTTTTTGTGGGGTATTGGGAGGTAACTGCAACTGTTGTTGCTGGTACTGGGGTTGGAACTGTTGTTGATAGGGGTTCTATTGGTGATGGTTTTGATAAGTAAGTTGTTGTTGAGGGCCTCTCCAATATGGGTTCCATTGCCCATGGTGATTCTGTTGTTGGGGCATAGGTAACCATGCATTGGGATCCTGATAAGGAGGGGGGGCATTCATCTGTCCATATTGATTATTATTCCAATAATTAAGTGTTGCAAGAGAGAATTGAGGGTTTATACCTTGACCTCGTGGTTGCCATTGTCTCCTCTATGTTATTAGATAGGCAGCCTCTACTTCCTCATTAGTCACCTTCATTGATGCTTTTACACCTTGTGGGGAGGGACATTTGTCAGTGGCATGATCTAATTCACAAATAAGACATACCTTGACACTGTTTAGTGGGCACTCCCTTGGTGGATGTTTGTCTCTGCATTTCAGAAATAAAATGGACAATGCTCAATCTGATTCTGCTTGTTTCTATTTCATATGCAGAGTATCAATTTGTGAAGCAAAAGAGTTAACCATTTATGTTTTGAAATATTCTAACAGATTACCTATTTCTGCTCTTGTTGCCCCTCCATTGTTTGATTTCTGTACCCTTGAAAAAGTGGCATCCCTGGTAGATAACTTAATCCTTGTAGATCCTTGAGAGCATCTCTTACAAAGATTTACAATGTATTCATAGGATTCCTTAGATATATCTCTGTTTCCAAGCATATTCAGCATATCTAAACAATCATCTCTAACTCCTTTTAGAAAAATAGTTTTTAGAATATCCTTACTCACATCCGTATGTCCAGACCTTTGTAGATTATACTGGAGTCGCTCCATAAAATATTTAAGGGTCTTGTCCTCCTTCTGAGACATCTTGAACAGTTTCTCTCTTCGTTCCCTCGTTTAGCAATAGTCTTGGTATTTGTTCAGGAAAAGTTGCCTCATTTGTCCCCATGTTGAAATATTCTCTCCTCCAAGGCTCATGAACCATCTTAACGCGTTACCCTTCAATGTATCTGGAAACAATTTAAGCTTTTGCACAGTGGTAGTGTAGTCATCACTTCTACATAGAATATCAAATTCAAACATAAACTCATCTGAATCCTCAATAGATAATCCATGGAAATTTGGCAGGGATGAGAGAGATATGTTCTTCATAGGAGCTATCCCCCATGTAGGAATATCATAAACATGAAAGACTAGGGTAGAGATAGTATTTTCATCATTTTTCTGATCTTCATTGTTCGGTGGATTCTCACGGTGGAACTCTTCTTTATTATCTCCTTGATTTTCCATATGTTCTCTTTCTCTCCACTCAATACAGAAAGCGTCTCACTCCTCTTTAGTGACTATATGTCCGTTGATCTGATAAACAACTTCTTATGGATTTTCCCTGTTCCGAGGTACACTTCCTTGATCTTCAATATTCTCCATTGTTGTGTGTTGAGTTGTTGGTGACAAATCTTCAGCTTCAGCCCCTGATAAAAATGATGTTTCAAAATGGGGTGGTTCTGATGAATGAAGAATATGTCTTCTTGGAGGATTTAAAGGGAGAAAGATAGATCCCGAAGAAGAATATGCTCTGGCTATAATCTCATCAACAAAGGTTGGCCTTCCCAGTGCAGGATTCCTTCCACCACGTCCTCTGGCACCTGTAGGGTTAGTATTTTTGGGGATACRTCCTCTTGTTCCTCGATTCATGCAGACTACTCATTCCTAATAAGAGAAAACTAATGTTCTTACAAGAATCTATAATTATCTTCCCTAGCAACGACGCCAAAATTTTGGGCACTTTAATTGTCTAAATAAATAGATAATTAAGGTTTTCAATATGAATTGTCAAACCCAGGGAAGTTTTGTTATTGTAAGATAATTGTGCGCATTCTATGCTAGATTATGAAATCAAACACTAATCAAGTTGCAGTAAGGTAAATCAACACTAAAATAAACAGAATTGAAAATATGAACACTAACACAAGTTGTTGACACAACTAGAGTTCTAATCTATTGTTGCAGAATTGAAATCACACTTGCATAATTGAAATTTAATTTTCAGGAGTAGAAGTTGAAGAGTGTATAAGAATCCTGGATTATCTAATCTATTCTAATTTTCTTTATTACTCTTGCAGAAAGAAGTTCTATGCTAATTGCTAAAAGGAAGTCTACTTAATTGGAGAAAGGGAATTCACACTCCTAATTTTTTTTTCTTGAAAACAAAGATTTAATCTAATGTAGAAAGGGATTAACTTTCAAAGAAATTCTCCAGCAGTATACAACAATTTTTTCTAAATCTCATGAGATACATTGATGGGCATTATTAGGAAGGGACTGAACTGTAACAACAAATGTATTCTAGAAATTCATAAATAGGAAAATCATGCAATTGTAAATAATCAAAGCAGTTAATCTAAAAACTCACAACAGAGGGGAGTCTGTGAGGAAGGTGGGCCCTTTCCTTCTCACCGAATCCACTCAAAAAGACTATAGTAGGTTGGAGAAACTCAAATCACTTCTTTATTAAATTGTCAAAAATGTTTAGATACAAAATGCTTCACTTCACTGTTCCACAGCTAATATTCATTACCCAATTATTACAAAAGCTCTGTTATTTAAACACAGAGTCATTCAATTGAAACGGACTCAGAACATCCTTGAGAATCAGAGATTCTCAAGTTGTTCATATGATATAAAAGATTTGTCATCATTACAAAATTTGTAAATGATCTTGATCACCAGCGTGAGCCAAAACATGTAACAACCTTGAGGATCGGTCTTCAGGATTCGGAATTGAATGATATACCAGCTTCCAGGATCAGTGGACATCTGTTGCAGCAAGTGTAATAGCTTCCAAAAAAGGTGTGCAGTTGTTGTAGTCATGTAACAACATGCGGAACCGGCACACAATTGTAACAGTTGGTGTAACAGCAATGATCTTTCTTCAAGACTTGGTTGTTCTACACATTTTGATCATTAGTTGAACATTCATGGATAAAATATGAGAAACTCTACCAATCAAACGTGTTAAGTAAATAAGAATATAAAAGAAAGATCAATGATTCATACCTTGGGAAAAAATTCTTAGGAAACATGATATTAGGCATTTAGCATAGAAATGATAAGGTTGAATGAGAAAAAGATATAGTGAAAAAGGGACATTTCTATGTCCTAACACCCACCTCTTCCACTGACTTAACATGGTTCTCTATCTTAGTAGTTTTGTTATGATTTTTTGAGTCCTAAACTTTTGGGGCCATTTTGAGGTCCTAAACAATGTTTTTTGGAAAATTCAAGGGCTTGGGTTTGTCTTCAACATAGCCAGACCATGCCACAAATTGTATTTCTTAGTTATATATTTCCAACAAGATACTATGCACCCCAAACAGATATTGCATGTCAAAGTTGTTCCCCAAGGAAGTTGATGTATCAACTCACCACCTTGGGGCTTGCAAACATTTTGGCGCTTCGCCTCCTAGGCTTATGGTTTGGGATCTTTACAGTTCTTTCTTTATGTTAAAATTCCATTCTTTTTGTAGATTTTAACCTTGTACAATATTTACTACAAACAGATTTTTAGTAAAAGAACAGAAAATATACAATGGAAAATACAAACATTACTTAAAGATTGTCCCCCTGGAAACCCAAACTGGGAAAACCGACATATTCTATATTCATTCATAGTGTTACATTGTTTACAATACAATATACATATAGGAGCCAACGATATCCAAAACCCTAACCCAATGACCTGGATTAGTCAACAACCCTAATTCCTTAACCAAAAATAGAAAACCATCGACAAAAAACATGTGCCGAAAAACCGCCCAAAAATGTGACATGTTTCCCGAGCCAAAAAAAAAATCTCGGGGGCGTTACCCCTGCATCCCCCTAAAACCCCCTTGTGCGCCCGACGCAACACAAACACTACTTCTCGTGCAAAGAATATAACACATACCCAACACTCTTGACCCCTTGTAATATTTTTTTGTGAATGAGAGTAACCGACATCTATCGCTTCATAGATAAACTACCACCATTCTAGCTAGTTTGTGTTCTATAATATTATACTATTGTGTTCATTAATAGAAGTTGGGTTTTCATTATAATATTGGGCTCTCTACTATATTTATGTGTGTGTGTGTGCGTGTGTGTGTGTGAGATCCATTTATTTTCCTCCCTTTCATTTTTTCCATATACAACCCAAAGCACTCGCCTAAGTAATTACATCCTCCTCCCTTAGTTTGGTCTCCCTCCAGGAAAGCCAATTATGTTACCATATAGTAGTCCTATCCTAGCTAGTAATTGTCCTTAAGGTATAAATACCTGTATCTCTTAGATATATCATTTTTGGATGTGACCTAGAAATTCCTCCACTTTCGCTCCATGGATCTAAACCAAATTAGACTTTGTCTTCCTTTCCCACTAGCCACACAAACCAATTCCCAACTAGTGTAAATGATGTATTAACTACTTTCCATATAATATAACTATGGATTATTTTTATAGGATTTATAACCCATTCCTCCACTAAATCCAAAGCTATGTACTTGTCCCTAATAACTTGATCCCACAACTTAGTACTTTGTATTAATCACCATACATTCTTTGCAGCTAAAGCCTTAGAGAAAAGGAAAATATTCTTTAAACCCTAGCCATCTTGTGCCTTTGGTGAATGCAAGTATTTTCCAAGAGACCAAAAAAATTCCTTTTATCCTTGATCCCCTGACCAAATGAGCCTGTAGAATAACATACTCGACATTTCCAAAACTCCTTTTGGGATTTATGCAAACAACATCCAATAAACTAGAATAGCTTCTAGGATTTATTCAACCAAAACCAGGTGACCCCCTCTAGATAGACACCAATTACACCGAGTGTTTAGTTTTTTCTCCACTTTTTTTAACAACCATTTCCAATCACACCTTTTATACAATTTTTCCTTTAGTTGAAATCCAAAAATTTTAGTCTGACATCTAATTCAGCCATATTATAGAGGAACAATTGAGTGATGAATATTTTTTCCATTTCAAAGATACCCCAAAAGGATATCATTGATTTTGCTATATTTATTACCATGCATGTGGCCATGCAGAAAAGGTCAATGATTTCTTTGAGATTCTAAACCACTCTCCTTAAACCTTCATAGAAAATGTGGATATTTTCTACAAACAAAAAATGTGTGACATGATAAAAATTCCCTACATTTATCACATTTAAACCGCCATTTCCAATGGTCTCCTTTAGAAATATACTCAAGCCTTCAACAACTAATAGGAAGAGGAGTGGGGACAATGGGCACGCATGTGTAAGTCCTCTTTCTATCCTGAAGGAAGGAGAGTTTGCACCATTTATAAGAATAGAAAATGAAATAATTGTGATGTAATTCATTACCCCAAAAAACGAATGTGGACAAAACCCTAGGTGTATTAGTTTTAATATTATATAGATCCATCTCACCCTATCATATTCTTTAGATAAGTCCACTTTTACAATCATTTATCTTAAATTTTTTACCTTGGTTGAATGAAGTCCTTCTTGTGGAACCCCTACTACCTCATGAATTTGTCTCCCCTCCAAAATTCAAAATTGTTTAGTATAGATTTGCCTTGACATGATCCCTTTCAGTATTCTACCAATAATCTTTGATATGATTTTATATATGCAATTTCATAAAGAGATTGGTTGGAAATTTTCAAAAGAAGTGAACTTATCATCCTTAAGAATCAACACTATGAAGGTTGTGTTGAAAGAAACTAGTGTTTTTGTTGTGGTTCTTGATCTCTCAACCACCCTCCTTAAGTTCTCTTCCATAAATTAACAACACCCTAAGAATTACTTCACAAGTAGTCCAAATGGTTTTGGGATTTTATATTTTTGAAATCTTTTTAGTATCATATGTAAATTCTATCTACTGTAAATTTTAATCTTTAACAATTATTTACTACAAACATATTTTCAATAAAATAACAGAAAAGATACAATGGAAAATATACACATTACACGAAGATTTTTCCCTGGAAACTCAAACCGAGAAAACCAACATATTCTATATTCATCATCTCATACATTATTTACAATACAATATACATATAGGATCATGTAGCATCCAAAACCCTAATCCAATAACTTGGATTAGTCAACAACCCTAATTCCTTAACTGGAAATAGAAAACCATCAGTGAAAACCATGTGTCGAAAAACCGCCCAAAAGTAGACACAAAAAACTGCCCAAACAATATAACACAAACCCAAAATTCTCCCACTTGTTGTTTTCTTTGCATACATGGGGTTAAAAGGTTACATAGTCAACAATGCCCATAGATCTTCTGCATCAAGAGAACTTCTCAGTGCTCACATATTTTGTTAATGAATCTGCAACATTCTTGAAAGTGTCCACCTTCATCAACAACACCTTCTTTTCTTCAACCAAGTCTCTCACAAAGTGATATTGAACATCAATATTCTAATATCCCAAGGTCAAGCCCCGATTGTAATTATGAATGTAATGATGTTTATAGGCTAGTGAGCGAAGTAATTATAAGCTAGTAGACTTATGTGTTTATTAGGCCGGAGAGCCTAGATGCCAAGGCCAGTGGGCCTGATTTTGTATATGTAATTATGCAGATTATTAGTAAAAAATACATCGTTGCGTGAAGACCGACCACGAAGAAAGAGTTATGGGGGACTAAACTCTGTTGGGTTGGTCAAGGGAGGAGGCTAAGAGATTGAGGGAAAAGGGCTAAGCTTAAGATCCTAATAGAATAATATATTATTATTCTAAAAGTTGTAAAGAGGATATTAATTTATCATAAGTTCCTTTAGGGAGAGGAACGAGTTCCAAGTGGGGGGTACGTGCTCCTGGATGGAGCCAAGTGTCATACAAACCCCATGTAGATTTATGGGGGGGCGTCCTCATGATTCTCATGATTATTAACATACTCACGATTCTCTCCATTCTCTCACCATTCGAACCAGGCTGGCCATCCCATTACCCTGATTGAGCAATGCACCCAACAAGCGCACAGTAACCTTGGAACACACTTGTGGAATTCCTGAAACACCTCGAATATTTCTGCAACAAGATGAATTGATACCCTCAGTGCACCTATACCTGGGGGTTTCCTGTGTTTTTTCCTATTGGTATTGTTTCCCCACATCCAGTTTATGTTGTTTCCATCACCATGCTCGTGTGTCGAGGAGCGGGAGTGAAGCGGGTTGTCAGGCTCGTGGATAGAAGAAGAAGTTTGTCAGGCCTATGAGAAACTCTCTCTAGGTGAGAGAGTGTGTTGAGGAAGTTATTTCTCTTGGAGGGATTCCAGTAGCAGCTACAGAGCTCTAAGAATTCCTAATCCGACCTATTGTTGAAGCCCAAGGGAAGGAAGGTGCAATATCCAATGGACTATTTGACAGTGAAGGTGTACACTCCTGGGGTGGGACAAGCATGTGGGGAATGATAGTTTGTGAGTTGTGGAAGTAATGTCCCCGACCATCAACCCCCACTGCCAGGCAACGCTACTATGCGAAACATTCCCCCCCCCCCCACACACATATATATATTAACATGCATATTAAATCAAATTAACACATTTAACATAGATTTACTTCCATCATACATGCTTAAATAGAATTAACAATAATTCATAATTTCAACGGAATACATGTTAATACAAGCATCACACATATGCATTTTAATTAAAGTTAAGCACATAATGATACTTATCTTTGAAACTGTAGTAACTCCACCTACTACGTGCAGACCTTCCATGAACCTCCAAGCCTTAGACCACGCTACTCATCCTGCTCAACAGTGGGTCACCCCTGAGATGAGACTAAGCTCCACCCAAGGTAAGGGAATCCTAGACTAGGCTGAGGTTAAAGGAAAACTGCATAGTGCAACCAGAAGGATTCTCTCAAGGAGCCTTCTTATGCCCACGACTCACAGGCTCTCATTCCCAAGAGCAGTCCATCGGTGCTTCACAAGAGTAGTCCATCGATGCTTCACCTCCTTCTTTGGGTCTCAGCAACAAGCTGGATTAGGAATTCTCAGAGCTTTGTAGCTGGTGTTGGACTCTCTCTCGGAGAAAACCACTTCCCAACAGACTCTCTCACCTGGAAAGAGTTTCTCACATGCCTGACAACCTGCCTCTTCTACCATGGGCCTAACAACCCGCTTCTTCAGCACACTCCTCGACTCAACTCCAGACAGGTGAGGACAACAGCAATGGTTCAACACTCATTCACACAGGGATGAAAGTAGAAACAACAGATGGGCATGGCACCGCAAGAGGCAACAACCCACGCTAAAACACGACACAACTAAGGTGATTACTCAGGTGTTGGGTTCCCTAGAAGACACAAAATGGTTCAGGGATTTCGGGTCTTAGGTGTGTGCATGAATATTGCAAAGGTCAAATACAGAGGCCACGAGATTCATAGAAATACACCGGTCGGCTTCACGGTTCTCATTTTTAGGATGTGTGACAAGAAAATCAAGCAGAGGTCGATTACAGAGGTCTCACAGATTCAGACAGAAGATCGGGAAAACTGGCAGAATGAACCCCCAACTTAGCTGACACTTTAGCTTTTAGCTGCATGCGACCAGGTCGACACTTGTCTTCCTGGAGCTCAATGTGTTCCCTTTTTGCACATGTTGGATCTACATGTGTTGCCTCTCCCAGGACTTCGGATAAAAAACATGTCTTTCACACAGCTTTGGAATAATAATAAATTATTATTCTCAAGGACTTAAGCCCCTAAGCTTATCCCCTCTTTCCAACCTTTTAGCCCCTTTTTCCCTTACCCACCCTGTGGAAGCTTAGTCCCCCATCACTCTTTCTTCGTGGTCAGTCTACACACAATGATGTTTATATATTATATTAATGATCTGCACAATTACATATACAAAATCATGCTCCTGACCTTTAACACTTAGGCTCTCAGGCCTAATAAATACATAAGCCCACCAGCTTATCAACACTCGACTCACCAGCCTACAAAACATATTTTACAATTCATAAATACAATACGGGCTTGTCCTTGGGGATATTACAATCCCCTCCCCTTATTTTTGCACTGTCCTCATTGCAACTCTTTACATAGCATCAACAAGATTTTCAAAACCTTCAAAAATATGTGGGTATTCTGCCTACATAGAATCTTTATGTTCCCATGTCGCGTCCTCGGGACCGGTCCACTAGACCTTTACAAGCCCTATGGCTCGATTCTGGAGTTGTTTTCTTTTTTAGTCCAATATGCGCACAGGATGCACTTGCAGGACACCTTATTGCTCCACCTAAATCACATTCCAATCGATTACATGATTAGCATCAGGTATATATTTATTAAGAAATGAAACATGAAACACATTATGTATAGTCATAGATGCAGGTGATGCAAGCATATATGCAACTGGCCCAATCATTTATAGGATTTCAAATGGCCCACCAAATCTGGTTGCCAACTTGGCGTAGTTTCCCAGCTTCAGGGAACTTATATTGGTTTTTACTTTTAGGAAAACATGATCGCCCACTTTAAACTCTTTGTGGGTTCTATTTTTTTATCAGCATAACTTTTCTGCCTATCTTGGGCAACTTTCAAATTCTTCTTAATCTTCATCATTTTCTCTTCCATTTCCTTGAGCAACTCTGGTCCAACCACTACCCTATCAGATAGATTATCCCATCTTACTGGAGTATTTCACTTTCTGCCATAAAGTGCTTCAAATGGGCTCATCTTCAATGATGCTTGATACCCATTGTTGTAGGCGAATTCTACCAATTGTAGGTAGTCTTCCCATTTAGATGGTTTGTCCATCACATACATCCTTAGTATGTCTTCTATCACTTGATTCACCCTCTCTGTCTGCCCATTAGACTCGGGATGATAGGTTGTGCTAAAGTTCATATTCATTCCAAACCCCTTGAATAACCCTTTCCATAAATTTGAGGTAAATTTCGGGTCTCTGTCAGACACAATTGTCTTGGGAATTTCATGCAATCGTGCCACTTCATTCATAAAGATGTCAGCAACATCTGTTTCCTTGTGAGTAGTCTTTAACAAAATAAAATGGGCAGATTTCGTAATCTTTTCCACCACCACCATGATTGAGTCATGTTGCTTGCCTGTTCTGGGAAATCTTGTGATGAAATCCATTGTCACTACCTCCCACTTCCACTCAGGAATGGGTAAAGGTTGCAACAATCCTGTTGGGTGCTTGTGTTCAACTTTAACCTTCTTGCACTCCATATATCTAGCGATGTATTCAACAATCTCTTTCTTCATACTTAGCCAAAATTAATGGACTCTTGATCGTTGCCACAGTCTTCTGGTATCCAGGCTGCCCAACATAAGGTACGTTATTCATTTCTTTCAAAATCGCAAGTTTCAAATCATGGACATTAGGTACATAAGATTTATTTTTGTACAGGAGTGTTCCATCAGCTCCTAGCTTATAATCTTCCACTCCTTGCAACGTCTTACCTTGTTGTAGTTTTGCTACCAAATTCTTGTACTGCAAGTTTGTGCTTGTAGCTTCCAAAACTCTACCTTTAATATCAGTTCAGTACATGCTAATGGTCGTAGTATACAATTCATGCACTCTCCTGCTGAGTGCATCAGCCACTTTATTCTCCTTCCCTTTGATATGCTTGATATTGAAATCATACTCACAGAGAAACTCCAACCACCTACTTTGTCTAGCATTCAAGGTTGGTTGATCAAACAAGTACTTCAGATCGGTATGGTTTGTCCTCAATTCAAACCTCCTTCCCATGAGATAATGTATCCATTTCCTCAGAGCATGAACGATGGTCGCCAACTCCAAATCATGATTTGCGTAGTTCTTTTCGTGCTCTTTCAACTTTCTGGATTCATAACAAATTACAAATCCATTCTGACGAAGGACTCCTCCCAGGACTTATTTGCATGCATCTGTGCACACCATGAAATCTTCATTTGGGTCTGCAATCCTCAGGATTGGAGCACTGGTTAATATTTGCTTCAGTCGTTGGAAGCTTCTCTCACATTCCTCTGTCCACTAAAATTTCTTCTCCTTCCTTTGCAAGGAAGTGATAGGGTGAGCTATCCTCGAGAACCATGTGATAAACCTTCTGTAATAACCAACTAGACCCATAAAGGAGCTAACTTTTGTCACGTTATTTGGCGCTGAACATTCTCTAATGGCCTCAATCTTCTTAGGATCTACAACTATCCCATCCTTCAAAATAATATGCCCCAAGTAATGGATCTACTCCTGATAAAATGATCACTTGCTCAACTTGGCATACAATTGGTGCTTTCTTATCACCTGTAGCACCATCCTTAGATGTTGTTCATGCTCTTCCTATGACTTGGAATACACCAAAATGTCATCCAGGAATACTATGACAAACTTGTCTAGATAGTCCATGAATACACCATTCATCGAGCACATAAAAACAATGGGTGCATTTGACAGCCCAAACAACACCACTATGAACTCGTAATGATCGTTCCTTGTTCTAAAGGTGGTCTTGATGATGTCTTCATCCTTTATCCTTACCTGGTGATATCTTGACCTAAGGTCTATCTTCGAAAATATCTTCTCATCCTTCAACTGATCGAAGAGGTCATCAATCCTCGGCAAAGGATATTTGTTCTTTACAGTTACTTTGTTCAATTGTCTAAAATCGATACACAATCTCAGTGTCCCGTCCTTCTTCTTCATGAACATGACCGGGGCACCCCAAGGTGACATTCTTGCGCATATATACCCCTTCTTTAGAATCTCTTCAAGTTGCAATTGCAGCTCTTTCAGCTCTAGCGTACTCATTCTGTAAGGAGCTTTCGACACTGGAGCTGCTCCAGGCATCAAGTTTACAGAGAAGTCAATATCTATCTTTAGGGGTAGTCCGGGTACCTCCTGAAATACATCTTCAAACTCATTTTAGTACCGCATGATATCCAATACTTGACACCTTATCCTTAGGTGTTTCCTCCACATAAGCTGCAAATAATTGACAGCCTTTTTCTGTAGCACTTTTTTCAGCTCCATTGCTGATATTTCTCTGATAGAAACAACTCTAGGAATTCCTTGGATTGTTTTCTGATTTCCTTCCTCATTCAGGCAAGTGAATTCCTTCTTACGACAGTCTAAGATAGCATGGTCCTGGTCCAACCAGTCCATCCCAATTAGACAGTCATAAGAACCTAAAGGCAGAACATTCAATTCATCCTTTGTGCTCAGTCCATTCATGTCCACTGGACAAGACTTAACTAACTCAGTGACTTTTCTCTTGGTTTCTGTAGCTAGCTGCACTAACCAAGACTTTTCATATTTGCTTCTCGACAATTGCAAACTTTCCACCACTCTAGGATATGTATAACTATGGCTAGCCCTTGAATCAATTAAAATAGTAAAGGCATGGTTGTTGATCATACCTTCCACTTCAATCATGTGTGACTGATATTCAACTTGCTTGTTTTCCATGGCTACGTAGATCCTTGGCATTCTACTGCCCATGTCTTCCACTGTTTCAGCTTGTTGAACAGTATGGACAGCTCTCACTTTGTCATTTTTGTGGGGACAATCTTTGTACTTGTGGTTCCCCTGACAACCCCAATAGTGAATGGGTGTTGGCCTTGGCCTTTGTTCCCCTACGTCAACCATTCTCGGCTCTCTAAACGATGGTTGTCCTTGAGAACTATTTCTGAAAAAGGGTGGCTTAGTCCCTTCTTCCTTTGATCCATCTAGAATTTCTTCTTGTCATCCCAAGCCTTCCGAAAGGTAGGCTTTTCTCTTTGTTGTTCACATAAGCATTTCTCTCTTCTTATCATTTCTTCCATAGTCTTAGCGTCATCCTATTGAATCTTTTCCCCAATGTAAGGTGGTAGTCCACTCAGATACCTTTGAATTTTGACAGTCTCATCTTTGATGAATGGGACATACTTCAATAATTCCAAAAACCTTCATTTGTATTCATCAATGGTCATGCTACCCAGCTTGAGTTCAAAGAACTCTTTCATCTTTCTATCGTAGTATCTTTTAGTCAAGTATTTCTTCTCGAAATACCTCTTGAATTATTTCCAAGTGATATCTTTCTCTCTAATGTGTTGCACCTACACAAGTTGATCCCACCACATGGATGCTTTTCCTTTCAGTTGATATTTGCAATTCTTCCTTCGGCATGAGAGGAATAGTTATGTAGTTGGAAATATTTCCTCATGCCAAACAACCATGTTTCGACATCTTCCTCCTTCTTATGTTCTCCATCAAATGTAGGATTCTTAATCTTGTTCATTTCTCCCTTAAGTTCATCCACTCCAGATCTCTTTTTCATTTTGGTAGGAGATGGGCTTGAACTACTATGTGCCCTCCTCTTGGAGCGACTTTGGGAGTGATGATGGTGTCTACCAACACTCCTTGATCTTCTTCCCTCAGAAGTCTAGTGACTCCCTGTTTTGCTCGAGTCTCTCTCCTTTTCCAGCTTCTTTTCTATTCTCTCGAGACTCTTCATCAACTTTAAGTTGAATTATCCCTATTGTTTCTTAGCTTTCATGAGCTTTATGCTATCTTCTTGGTGAATTTGGGCATCTTTCTGCAATCTTTCAATGATTTTCATCATATGCCCTTCCTTATCTATCTCTTCTCCATGCCCATTGGAGTTCAACCCTTCAACTCCCAAATGAACATCCATCCCTTTAGCTTCATTCTCTGAACTGGAAGCATCATGTGCCTCCTCCATTTCTTTGCACTCAGTGTCAAATCTGTTAGGTTCTGGCACTCGTTAAAATTTTGCAAACACAATGTGCATACAACCAAAATTTGTAAGGCCAACAATCCTTAACAAATCCCACAACATTCATAAACAAATCTGATTCAAGAAAACATTCAGTTTTCATTCTTTGTGATTCTCGTTCAATCAAGAATCCCCACAGATTTCTTCTTTCGGAGCTCTGCTCTACTAAGTTTTTAGGCACTATCCCCTTTCTCTCAGTCCCCAACCCACATGACCATGGGTCATGACCAAGCGCTATATCAATAAATGCTTACTCGGGCCTTCGGCCTCGAAAATTTTTAAAGCACAACACAACAATCTCTTGGAGTTCCGAGTTACCAAACTCGCGAAGTAGAGTGGATCAATAGTCCACGTCTACCCAATATCCAATGGATGACACTCACTATGGAACCTCAGGTGTCTGAATTCTGGGACTTCAGTTTCCAGAAGCTTTCCGCTTGCTTCCCTTTCGATCTCCTGAATTACAAACTTTCAGCTTCTCTATCCTCGGGGCCTACATAGTACAACCGTCACCAACTAAGGCAATGGCATGTGGTACACCTAGAAAGGTCCACGTCACCCTAGGAGACGTCATCAGTCCCCACCATGTCTACCCTTTCACTTCGAAATGTTAGGCTTTGGAGCTTCAGACTTTGGGAGTTTCAACTCCTCTACGCTCGCTTTTGCCCATAACACTTCCTCCCGGAGTTCACGATCTACCGACACGTGTCCTCTCTTCACGATCAACAACTATGAGTGACTTCAGTACTTTGGGATTCGAGAGTTTCAAACTCACAGCACTTGCCTCCTCACGGAGTACTTCCACTTGAAGTACACGATATATTGACGTGTGTCCTTCGCAACGGACGGTTGTGATCTACATCAGGACTTTGGGAGTTTTTCACACTCCACACTAGAAATCCTCCGAAGTGATTTTCCTTTTCCTTCCTGGACACGGATCTAACAGTCAGGCTCTTTTCCTACAATCTATGTTGTATATCTCCTTCATAATTTTATGCCTCAGTGCATTCCACTTCTCCTGATTGTCGAACTCCGAAAGGCTTCTAGGATAACCTTCCTGCACCTTCTCTGGATCTGACGGTCGTAAAGGAATCTCCTTTTCCAAAATAGATCCTATGGCTCCAACACCCCAAGTGTTGAGCTCTCTCTCTCTTTGGTCAAATACCACGTTGGATATGGTTTTATTTTACCGCTACTCCTCCTGAGCTTTGTAACACGGCCAAGTAATCCCTTGGCACTCAGAAGCATTCTAAGGTTCGAAATTGGTTCCTCTGAACACCATTTCCACATGAAACCTTGGGTCCAAATACCACTTATCTAGCCCATCCAGGCTCAACGTTGAAACCATGGGCTCTGATACCATATTGTAACATCCTCGGCCATCAACCCCCACTTTCGGGCAACGCTACTACACGGACCATTCCCATATATATATATATAATGCATATTAAATCAAATTAACACATTTAACATAGAGTTACTGGAATCATACAAACTTAAATAAAATTAACAATAATTCATAATTGCAACATAATAGATTTTAATATTACAAGCATCACAGATATGCATTTTAATTGAAATTAAACACATAATGATACTTATCTTTGAAACTGTAGTAACTCAACCAACTACGTACAGACCTTCCATGAAACTTTCAGCCTTAGACCACGCTGATCATCATGCTCAGCAGTGGGTCACCCTCGAGCTGGGACTAAGCTCCACCCAAGGCAAGGGAATCCTATACTAGGCTGAGGTTACAGGAAAACTGCATAGTGCAACTAGAAGGATTCTCTCCAGGAGCCTTCTTATGCCCACTACTCATGGACTCTCATTCCCCACATCCATGTTCCACCCGGGAGTATACACCTTCACAGTCACATTCCATAGATGATGGTGTTGGACTCTCTCTGGGAGAAAACCACTTCCCATTAAACTCTCTCACCTGGAGAGAGCTACTCACAGGCATGACAACCTGCCTCTTCTACCACGGGCCTGACAACCTGCTTCTTCAACACACTCCTTGACTCAACTCTAGCCATGTGAGGACAACAACAACAGTTCAACACTCATTCACACAGGGATGGTAGTAGCAACAACAGATGGGCATGGCACCACAAGTGGCAACAGCCCATGCTAAAACATGACACAACTAAGGTTCTCATTTTCAGGATGCGTGACAAGAAAATTAAGTTGAGGTCTATTACAGAGGTCTCACGGTTTCAGACAGAGGATCAAGAACACTGGAAGAACGAACCCCCAACTCAGCTGACGCTTCAGCATTTAACTTCATGCACCCAAGTCGACACTTGTCTTCCTAGAGCTTCATGCGTTCCCTTTTTGCACACGTTGGAGCTGCATGCATTGCCTCGCCCAGGACTTAGGATAAAATACATGTCTTTCACACAACTTTGGAATAATAATAAATTATTATTCTCAAGGACTTAAGCCCCTAAGCTTAGCCCCTCTTTCCAACCTTTCAGCCCCTTTTTCCCTTACCCACCCTGTGGAGGCTTACTCCCCCATCACTCTTTCTTCGTGGTTGGTCTGCACTTAGAGATGTTTATATATTATATTAATGATCTGCATAATTACATATACAAAATCAGGCTCTTGGCCTTTAACACTTAGGATCTCTAGCCTAATAAACACAGAATCCCACCAACTTATCAACACTCGGCTCACCAGCCTACAAAACATATTTTGCAATTCATAAATACAATAGGGGCTTGTCCTTGGGGATATTACAATGGGCGTAAGTGGCTCCTTGGAGGAAATCCTTCAGTTGGAGGGCGTCCAGTAGCAGCTACAGAGCTTTGATAATTCTCGATCTAGCCTGTTGTTGAAGCCCAAGGAAAGGGAGGTGTAGAAGTTGATGGACTGTGTGACAGTGAAGGTGTACACTCTTAGGGTGGGAGAGGCATGTGGGGAATGAGAGTCTATGTGTTGTGGGCATAAGTGGCTCCTTGGAGGAAATCCTTCATGGTGTACCATGCAAATTTATGTTGTCCCTGCCTAGCCTAGGAATCCCTTGCCCAGTGGAGTTTAGTCCCAACTTAAGGGTGACCCACTTCTAAGAGTGATGAGCAACGTGGTCTAAGGATGGGAGGTTCATGGAAGGTATGCACGTAGTTAGTGTACTTCAATTAAAATATAAGTACCAATCCTTTGTTCATTTACATGTTTTGTATATGTACATGTTATAATGATGAGTATTGCCTATATATGTTGTTATATTTATGGGTTTGCCTGTGAATATTGTATGCATGCTTTTACTGTTGTTTATGCATTTTATGTGTGATAGAAGAATGTAAATCATCTGTAAATTTGTATGTGTTATTGTCACATCCACATTAATCTATGTATGAACATAATGTTTATGTCTATTTAAAAAAATTGCATTATATATATATATATATATATATATATATATATTCGAGCATGAAAGTTTTCCAGAGTAGCATGGTCAGCCTGGGTGGCTGGGATGTTACAGTTTTGGTATCATAGCAGAAATATGTTTACTCTTTGGCACTGCCCGGCCTATTGGGTGGTTGGGGACGTTATAATTTGGTATCAGACCCAAGGTTTCGACACTGAGCCTGGATGGGCCATGTTAGTGGTTAATGAAATAAAGAATTTAGAGTGAATTGTTGTCGAAAGGGACAAAATTTGAAGTTCAGAGCATCCCTGAGTGTTAGGAAGGCACCATGTGAACACTTGGACTATGTTCAGAATCTCAGGAAGTATAGTGGTTCAAGAAAAACTACAGAGGAAGGAATCCACAACAACCATTGTGTTGGGCCGTGAGGTTTGAATTTAGGTCGTAGGATCTATTCGGGAGAAGGAAGATCCTTCACAGTAGTCAGATCTAGAAAAGGTGTAGGAAAGTTAACCCCTAAGTACTTCAGACTTCGTAACTTCGACGAATTTTATGTGTTATAGAGAAAAAAGGGGCCGAAGGTCGGAAGTGATCTAAAAATGAAGAAGACTTGAAATACTTGAAATTATTGCAATGTAAATGTTATGTGTTTAAAGAAAATGGATCAATTTTGCAACACATGAATTAAGGGATTACTCATGCAAAATACACACAGACAGTAGCATAATCAATGAACATAAGCACATAAACACAGCAATTGATAAAGGAGTTCACCCCTCTCTTGGGCTACATCTCCTGGTCCAGCTTCCAATGGATCATTATTATTAATTGCTCAAAAGTTCTCAAAAACATGTCTTACAATGCTCAAACTAACAAATCGATTGCTCCAATGGCTTCAGAGCATCCAAAAACCCCTGTCTGGGCTCTTTCGTCACCTCAATCGGTCGAAAAACAAAGAAGTTAGGCCTCCTGGAAGTCCCCCCTTCAAGCTTGTTGTCTCTGCATCTACAAAACACACCCTTTTCAATGAACCTGGCACACATGCAATAAATAGCATGAAAACCTAGCACCGGGCGCAACTGTGCCAACGGTGTAAACTGTAGGACGATTATGGGCGCGCCAGCCCCTAACCGCCTAGCACCTGGGCACATGGGTCATAGGACCACACGTATTGGCAAAAAGGGCTTAACGGTTACAATTGTTTTAAACTCCCCCCGCGCTCCAGTTATGGTCACATGTGTCAACAAGACCACGGGCTATGTATTGAAACCCAGCGCCAACCGTTACAACCAAAATTTAACCGTGCACATACACATATATATAGTGGCCACATGAAACAACTATACAACCACGGGCCAGGGCTAAGCCCCGGCCTGACCCCGCCCATATACAAACATATGCGAATTGAAATACATTAAAACACACATGTATAATAAGAAACATGCGGCGATACAGTGGTCGGGCGGATGTTGTGAAGACTTTACATGGTGGGGAGGTCTGGGGGTCGAACCCCATGGACTCCAACACATTTTATCAAACAAACAATCAACCAATGCCGGGGTGCCACGTGGCAACCCATGATTGGGCCACGTGGCACCCAATCACTTGACCATACAATGCCACGTGTTGAGATGTCATTCGACCAACTATCAACCAGCAGATGCTTTCCATGTCACTACATGTATGGTCGTACGGCTCTACCACGTCATACTGTACGGACTATACGAAATGTACAGTCAGCGTATTTTTTTTGCCTGTTTGACTTTATGAACAGATTGCAATATCTCTAGCTCCCAACATCTGTTTGAGATGAAACGAGTTGTGTTGGGTTCGCAACAACGAGGCCTACGCTCTCGTTCGGTTTGAAGCGATTTTGAGCACTTTGAATTTTTGAGCAAAATTTGATCCCCTGATCACGAAGTTTTGAAGTCCCGGAGTGGATGTACACCGTAGATCCGGGGAGAAGTGCTTGACCTATGGATCGGTCGAAGATAGATCAGAGCCATTAGATCAATTCAAGAGCAAGAGGTAAGGCGTAGTGAAGAACAAATCTCATCCATCAGATCTGCGCGCAAGTGATTGTGAGTCGTAGCTCTCACAACAATTTTGAAGTTCGACACTTCAGGAGAAATGGAGTGATAGAGTGAAAAATCTCAAAGTCTCAAAGTCCGGAGGTTATATGGACCATTTATAAAGGAGGCACATGTTGGTGGATCAGCGTATTTGGGAGTTCGGCACTTCAAGAGAAATGGAGTGTGCTAGAGTGAAAACTCTCGAAGTCCCGAAGTCTCGAAGTCCAGAGTTAATCCAAACCGTTCATCAAAAGGTACATGTGTCGACAAATTGGATTGTTCAGGAATTCAGTTTTTGGGAGAAACAAGGTGTGATAGATTGAAAAATCCTGAAGTCCCAAATTCCAAAGTTCATCCAGACCGTTCATAAAAGGAGACGTGTGTCAAAAGATCATCTTGTTCAGGAGTTCGACATTCAGGAGAATTGGAGTGTGCGAGTGTAAAATCTTCTGAAGCCCGAAGTGACGTGGACTGCTGACATCACCAGGGATGATGTGGACACATGGGAGGTGTGCCATGCGTTAGTGATTTAAGAACCTTTGGAAGAATGAAATTCCAGTTAGAATGTGAAACATGTCACCCGTATAATTGGGCCACTTGTCTTCTTCTAGTAATCTGCCACGTGGCACTCCTCTCAAGCATGGGTAGTGGGGCCCCTGAGGGATACATAAAGCAGTTAAAACCTTGGAGACGTATTTAACTAGATCGATCCCATAGTAACTTGGTCATAGTGTACGTGTGGCATCAGATTCCAAGGTCCGAAGACTTGTTACTCCGGAGGTATTTTGTTATAGTTGCTTGAGTCAAGAACTTCCGGAGTCCCAGAGTTAATCTCGACCATTGATCGGGAGAGGGTACGTGGAAAAAAATGAAACAGTCCACTAATTCGACACTTTGGAAGAAAGGAGAGTATGGACAGTCCAGAACTCCCAAATCCAAAGTCTCGAAGTTGATCGTGGTCATTACTTAACTAGAAGGCACGGACCATTGATGTTTTGTTTGTGAATTCGTCAGTCCAATACTTCGACGGATCTATGCAGAAATACTTTGAAAACTCATGAAGTCGAAGCTCCATAGTAAATGTTAGTCATCATTTGTTGAGGAGCCATGGACCATAGATCCACCCCACTCCATGTGTTCACCAGTTCAGCGTTCAAAAGAAATGAGAGAAGAAGGTGTGAAATTCTCCAAAGCCATAAGTTTCAAAGCGTCAAAGTTTTGGATAAGAGCCTATCATCTTAGAGTTTGGTCACAGCTTGTAGTCACATTTTTTGGGGACCAAAGAAAAGGGGGATAGCACCTGAATTCTTTTTTTAAGAACAAAAAAAAATACTTAGAGAAGGAACCGTGAGGGTTCTTGATTGAGCAGACCACATCAAAAGAAGTAAGAAAATTCTGTGCAGAGGGGGCACAGCTAGAGTTAATGAAAACCCTGTAAGCTCTACCAGGTGTGCATAGAGCCAGTGAAAGGAGTACATAGAATGCCAGAAGGGCACAAGAATCCTTTGAGGGAGTGAAGTGTTGAGACCCTTTGGAAGTCAAAGCAAGTTCAAAGCTCAGGAGAGATAGCGCAAGTGCACGCAGACGAACTTGCTTCAAGTTCGGGAGATCAGGAGGGAGGAGCTACTACAACCATCAGATTGACTATGAGATTTGATCTGGACCATCAAAGATCTATGTCCAGATAAGGAGGAGCGTGCAGAGGAGGAAGACAGATCCTAGCCATTAGATCTAAGCACGAAGGATATAGAGTCTTCGGATATAGATAAGTTTCATGAAGGTTAATTTCCGAAGTCCTTCAGACTTCATGAAATTTAGGAATTTTGAGCTCGAGTGCATAAGAGAGAGAAATCGTCGAAGTTCCAAAGTGGATCGGAACCACCCATTATCAGGAGGTACAGGTGGCAATAGATCTGAAACTTCAGAGCAACAACACTCTGGTAGTTTTCAGTGGGGAAGCATGCAAGATCACCGAAGCTCCGAAGGCTGGAGTATATCCTTGTCGTTGGTGCTCAGAAGTACATGTCAACAGATCATGAAATCTGGAGCAGTAGCACTCCATGAGATTTCAATTGAGGAGTGTGCAAAACTCCTGAAGGCTCAAAGCATAGAAGTAAATCCTATTCAATGGCGTAGGAGGACACATGACAGTTGATCGTTAACTCCAGTGGATTTGAAGTGTGGTACTTCAGAAATCCCTGAAGCCCAGAGTAGCAGAGAATATCTCAGTCACCCGACATTTGGAGTCACGTGGCAGAAGATCCTACATTTCATAGGAAGCCAGTGCAAAAGGGTGGAGAATTTCTGAAGTCATCGGTAGCCAAAGAAGATTTGGGTCGTTGATCCTGCAGGGATAGGTGTCACCAGATCCTGCACTCTGGAGCAGGAACGCTCCGGAGGAAGATGGATTTGGATGGAGCAAGAAATACAGAATGTCGAAGAGTCGGAGTTCATTTGCTTCATCCATCAGCCGAGGAAAAATGTCATCATATCCTTCACTTTGGAGGATAGCCACTTCGGAGGAAAGTGGTGTCGCGTGGGTTGAGAACTCCAAAAGGTCGAAGCGTTGGATTTCATCATGACCACTGACAGTCGTGGACGCGTGTCAAAATATATGACACTCGAGAAAGTTTTCACTCCAGAGGTTTGTGGCATTGAAGGCTTTGGAAATCCTAAAGCACGGAGTCCCAAAATTCCTTAGATATCATCGGATTGGCCCCTAACTTGGCACAGGGTCCCTTAAAGGATTATGTGGGTTTTGAAAAGATTTGTGTTCTCTATCTCGAGCACGAGGAAGGAAAAAAAATCCTATGGATAAGGTTTTGGGGCTCAGCAAGAGCCTGAGAGCCAATTCAACTCCATCAAATTGATCTATCCTAGGCCGGCAGGTCGCGCAGCCTGGGAGGAAGAGGGGCTTTACATAAAAAATGTACCAAGGACCTATGCAGCCTAGACAACAAGAAAGCAGAGTTTCAATTACACGTGATTGAAGTAGAAGGTATGATCAATAACCATGCATTACCATTTTTAGTTGATTCAGGAGCTAGTCATATCTATATAGATTCCCAAGTAGTGGAAAGAATGCAATTTCCAATAAGAAAGCATGGGGAAATATTGGTTGGTACAGTTGGCTACAGGAGCCAAGAGAAAAGTAATTGAGTTGGCTAAGTCAGGTCTAGTGGGCATGATTGGGCTGAGTGCCAAGGCAGATTGGAACATATTTCCTTTGGGTTCATATGATTGTTAACTCGGTATGTATTGGTTGGACCAACACCATATTGTCTTAGGCTGCCATCACAAGGAATTCCCTTGCCTGGATGAAGAAAGAATATGAGAACAGTCCAAGAAATTCTCAGGGTTTTAGCTATCAAAAAAATTCAACAATGCAGCTGAAGAAATGTCAAATAATTCTATGCAGCTAGCAAAGGGGGCATATGTTCATCCTTACAATATGAATACAGATCGACTATGGAAGTCAAGTTTGAGACTAGTAGTCAAAGAGAAGAGAAGGTACAAGAAACCTCAAGTACTAAGGTAGTCAGTCAAAAAAAGGCTGAACTAGTTTAGTTCGAAAAATTAAATGGATGTTGAAGAATCCAGAGACTATAAAATAGCTAGATTGGAACTATAATTCATCAAAGTATGAGTTGGATTAGTTGGATCCAGGAAATTAATGAATGTTGAAGGTTAACATCATCTTAGTATTTTGTTGTAAATACGAAAGAAGCCATGAGTGATTGGCTAGAAAGTGCCCAGATCAGAACTAATCATGTACAATGATTACAGTGAGAGCACAAGAAGATTTCAGAATCTAGGATGAAGTGAAAACTCTGAGAACATCAAGAAATATGATACAGGGAGAAAGAACTTACTAAAATTGTGGTAGCAACAATTGAATTAGGGTTGGTTGAACAACCATATGCAGAAAGAGAATTATTTCATGTTGCAAGTGTTGTTGATGATGTTGATGCATATGGAAGGAAGCATCAGAAAGTTGAAGTGTTGGTTATAAGTTTGATAAAAAGAAGCATGAAAGCTTCTACTGCCATCAACCATTCAGGTAGCATCAAATTTATTAATGGCAGTCATGCAGGTATGAGCTTTTATTACTCTTATTTCATAATTGTTGAAGGGAATTTAGGTAAGAATTTCCTCAACCATAGTTATTTTATAAAATCACATGATTATATTATTTGAATGCATACCATTGGATGTGGTAAAGGCTAGAAGCCTGTATTAATTCAAAGTTTCTTAGCTTTTTGAATGCACACACTGACATAGTAGAATGTCATGTTGATTTGGTTATGGGGTAATAACCAAAGAAATAAAAGATAAGAACTTGTTATAGGAATGAATGCAAGCGAAGCTAGTCATGTATGAGACCAGGACATGGTTGGATATGGAAAAGTATGGATATGGAAAGGTTATGAACACACAGGTACCAAAAGCTTCCTACTTTTAAATAAATCTTGGACTACAACCTTTTTTCTAACACTAATGAGCACCGCAGAATTATATTCTTGGTGTAGTGTTCGGGTCGAAAAGGAAGGCATCCAATTAATTGGGAAGACAATAGGAAGTGTGTGGAGAATGTGTCAAGACATTGGTCAGAATTCCAACTTGAATGTGAGATACATGACTGAGATAAATATCATTATGTAATTCAATGCAAGGTGCATTGAATAAGTATGCATTGAGAATTGCACGCATGCATAGTAAGTGATAGAATTGTATACTAAATGAAATTGTTGAATGTGTTTTGTAAGTACATGCATATATATTATTGCATGGAAATAATTGTTACTAACAGCTGAAATGTTGTTAACTCGTGAAGTTGAGGACATTTCAGGATTTATTAGACATTGCAACAGGAAATTTGCAAGTCAAGTAGTCATATGAATATTGACTACAGAAAATTTCTTATTCAGAAAANAAGAGTAATGAATTACATATATTAATTATGAACATGCATATGCATAGAATGATGAGTCATTCTATTTTGTTAAAATTGTTTGGTAATTGTGATTGAATTGCTAGGTGCAAGCAATTCTAAGATCACTGCATAAGGTTTTGTACATATTACAATGAGAATATGATGTACAAGAAATACTGACAATTTGTTGGTTGAATGCAAGATAGAAGCATTGCAAGAAAAATGGTATTCAGCAGAGTGCTTGCTGGAAACCAAAAGGAAGACTACCTTCCTACTATTACGGCAACCATGAAAAAAAAAATTATGAAATAGAATTTCATAATTTGGAAAAGTTGAAATTCCTTATGAATTCTAAATGAATTCTTATGATGTTCTCTCATAATAACTACATGTGTGTGATGCAGATGAGACAGTATTGGTTAAAGTGGGAATGATGGAAGAAGAAATACTGATAGAGACATTAAAGCCCTTTAATAGATAACCTTGGTGAGAGGTTCTAGTATTGGGTTGGCGCTCTCCTTGCATGTGAAATCCTTGGCAAGATGGATCGTTGATGGACTGTGTAGCAGTGAAAGGATCCCTGAACCTAGAAGGGTGAGTTCAACAAGGAAGAGGAAACTCAGAAATTCTTATGGCATGGTAGCTTCCATAAGGAGGGTGTGTCAAATGGTATAGTGAGTTGGATTCTTCATGAAGCAGCTCTATAGAAGAGGGAAAATGAATTCCAGTTGTAGTATGAACACCGGAAATGGTGCTTAAAATTAGAACACCATGTGGATAACAGACTTCCAATAGCTAAATCTTGGAGCCTTTTTGAAGAATTTTTTAATCGTATATGTATAAACATGTTGCATTGAGGACAATGCAAAAATAAGGGGATGGGATTGTAATATCCCAAGGTCGAGCCTCAGTTGTAATTATGAATGTAATGATGTTTATAGGCTTGTGATCCAAGTAATTATAAGTTGGTAGACTTATGTGTTTATTAGGCCGGAGAGCCTAGATGCCAAGGCCAGTGGGCCTAATTTTGTGCATGTAATTATGCAGATTATTAATAAAAAATACATCGATGTGTGCAAACTGACCATGAAGAAAGATTCATGGGGTACTAAACTCCACTGGGTTAGGCAAGGGAGGAGGCTAAGAGATTGAGGAAAAAGGGCTAAGCTTAAGAACCCAATAGAATAATATATTATTATTCTAAAAGTTGTAAAGAGGATATTGATTTATCCTAAGTTCCTTTAGGGAGAGGAATGAGTTCCAAGTGGGGGGAACGTGCTCCTGGAGAGAGCCAAATGTCATTCAAACCCCATGAAGATTTATGGGGGAAGTCCTCATGATTCTCACAATTATGACCATCCTCGCGATTCTCACCATTCTCTCACCATTCAAACCAGGTTGGCCATCCTGTTACCCTGATTTAGCAGTGCACCTAGAAAGTGCACAGTAACTCTGGAACACACTTGTGGAATTCTTGAAACACCTCGAACCTTTCTGCAACAAGATGAATTGATACCCTCATTGCACCTGTACCCGAGGATTGCTTGCATTTTGTCCTGTCAGTATTGTTTCCCCACACCCAGTTTTTGTTGTTACCATCACCATGTTGGTGTGCTAAGGAGCGGTAGTGAAGAAGCAGGTTGTTAGGCCCAGGGATAGAAGAAGTAGGTTTTCAGGCCTACAAGCAACTCTCTCCAGGTGTGAGAGTGTGTTGAGGAAGTGAGTTCTCCTGGAGGGAGTCCAGTAGCAGCTACAGAGCTCTGAGAATTTCTAATCTGGCCTGTTGTTGAAGCCCAAGGGAAGGAAGGTGCAACAGCTGATGGATTGTGTGACAGTGAAGGTGTATACTTATGGGCTAGGACATGCATGTGGGGAATGGGATTCTATGATTTGTGGGCATAAGTGGCTCCTTGGAGGAAATCCTTCATGTTGCTAAAGGGAGTCCAGTAGCAGCTACAAAGCTTTGAGAATTCTTGATCTGGCCTATTGTTGAAGCCTAAGGAAAGGGACGTGTAGCAGTCGATGGACTATGTGAAACTGAAGGTGTACACTCCTAGGGTGGGACAAGCATGTGGGGAATGAGAGTCTGTTTGATGTGGGCGTAAGTGGATCTTTGGAGGAAATCCTTCCCGTTGTACCATGCAACTTCTTGTTGTCCCTTCCTAGCCTAGGAATCCCTTGCTCGGTGGAGTTTAGTCCCAGCTCGGAGGTGCCCCCACTGCTGAGAGTGATGAGCAGTGTGGTCTAAGGCTGGGAGGTTCATGGAAGGCCTGCAAGTAGTTGGTGTACTTCAATTAAAAGATAAGTACCAATCCTTTGTTCATTTACATGTTGTGTATTTGTACATGCTATAATGATGAGTATTGCATGTATATGTTGTAATATTTATGGGTTTGCCTATGAATACTGTATGCATGCTTTTACTATTGTTTCTACATTTTGTGTGTGATAGCAGAATGTAAATCGTCTGTAAATTTGTATGTGTTATTGTCGCTTCCGCATTAATCTATGTATGAATAGAATGTTTATGTCCATTAAAAAAATTGCATTAGATATTGTTGGTGATGGAAGTCACCCCTGGATTGCAGCAGGAGCAGAGCCCAACGCCAATCAGTTGATGTCACGATTTGTTTAATGGGGTGATCAAATGGAAGTTAAATCATAACGATGTGGTTCTAACTCCGAAACTAGGCCAGGCATGCATGGGAAAGTGAGGTATTAGATATACTCCGGATAGTGAGTTGTATTAAGGGTGAGTAGGAGGAAGACTTGTATCAGAGAGATGCAAAGGTCTGTTGTCAACATCAGGTTTCTAACAAACTGTAGGAGAAGGCATTTGAACACAAGATCTTCTTACATTCAAATGCAGAAAACCAAAGAATACAAGAGTGCCACAATAGATCCTTTATCATAACACAACTGCAATAATTCATGTGAATCAATCAATCATGAACTCCCTCACTATGAGATGAAAACTAGATGGAATAAGGAAATTGTCTTTCATTAAACAAGAAATCTTACATACAGATGCATAACCAGAAAGCTAGAGTGCCTGTTAAAACATTACAATTGGGAGCTTTGCTCTACCATCGATAGCTTGAAAAATATCAAAACTAAGTATATATACTCCTAAACAATTTCCCAACAGAGGCCTACTGGACTTTCGAGATGAGGATTCTCTTCAGTCAAATCTGGCCTACACTCCTCTGTCATACACCACCTTAATTCTGCATGGCTCACGCCAGGGGGTAGCTGAGCCCTTAAATGATGACTTAGTGTGTGCAGGCTTCCCTGGCGAGTCGAGGACTCGGCGTGGATTCCATGAAAAGAACCAGTACAAAATACCATCTCGGGCAGGATTTCAGCTAGGACACCCATACTTTGCAATTAATGAGTGAGGGGAGGTTTCAACCACCCTCTTTCTCCTTCATTCATTCCCAGTAGGTACCGGGATTTAGATTACATCGAATCGGGGTTTGGAACACAGTGCCCCCTTTCTGAAACTCAATTTACCACTTTTTGCCTCCCCTTTTTACAACACTTTCTACTTTCTCGAGTGTCCATGGGCTGTGACCTTACACCTATTTTCCAGAGTGCTTTCGGCGTTTCGGGGTTCGTGGATAGGAAAGAGAGGGTCTTCTTTCTTCGAAATCGCGATGGGCGAAATGTCGGGAGGTCCTAATGGTTGCCACGTGTTCCCCCACTGATCTGACAATTCTGAACTGATTCGAAAATATTGTGGGCTCGGGTCTAAGACGTCTTCGATGCTTCACACTTCAGGAATATGAGAGAGTTGTTCCTTACGACTTGAAATCGCGATGGGCAAAATGTCGGGAGGACCTAATCGCACACCACATGTTCATCCAGGATGAACGGCTAAGATCACTTTCGGTGCTTTGGGGCCCGTCCCGTCGAATGATAAACATGAGCACCCCTCCTTTAGGCCTTCTCCTTTGTGACCAGGTGCCAAAACCATGAGCCTAATTCTGGGCGTTTTCGGCGTTTCGTGATTTGAGGTTTCGAGAGGTGAAATGATGAGGTGTTCTTACCCCTCGAACTCTCGAATGTCGACGTGACACGGATGTGTGCCGCGTGTCCTTTAGATGAATGGACCAGATAGTATTTACTATTATAAAGGGTGCTCCCCCCGTTTACAGGCTCGCTTGATGTGACCTGGTGCTAGGACCATGGGCTCAGCTCCACAGGTTCTTTCGACATTTCGTCGATTGACGATTTCAGTTGTAAAGAATGGGAGGCTCCTTGTCTCCCAAAACATCGATCCCCAATATGCCGACTTACTACCACCTGTCTCAACTGGATCGGACAACCTAGATTTTCCTTGAACTATTGGTGCTATCCTTCGTGCTAAATTCCGGGCAACTTGGTAGCCCCGAAATCCCGATGCACGTCGATCCGTTTTGTAGGTGGATCTCGGCTGCTGACATCAAAACTTTGCCCACTCACTTGACTTGTGATCAAAAAAGAGAATCTCCCGCGTTGTGTTGAGGCGCTTCTCGTGTAACCTGCAGGCCTGGGTAATTTTTGAGCCCAAGACAAATAATGTCGCTAACATTAGGCTCCATGTGGGATAGAGTCATCCTTGTGATGCTCTAAGAACTCATTTTGTAGTTTCAGTGCCTTGCTATTTGGATATGGAGTCATTTACTAAGCCGAAAATATACAAACAGAAAATGAACAAAGAACTAAAGGACAATATTTACAAACAAAGGAGCCATCTACGGCTCAAACAAAACATTTCTTCAGAAAATGCCCATTTACTGGACTGTTGAAAACCTCTTTACCCTCCATATCGTGCAACTGGTAAGTGTTGTTTGAGAAGGCCTCATAGATTTTGAACGGGCCGATCCAGAGGGCGTCAAACTTGCTATGTTTTCCCTTATCCTGTCTAGGTGCATCCCACTTAAGTACCAAATCCCCGACCTCAAACTCCTTCTTCCTGACCTTCCTGTCAAAAGCATGTTTGACCCTTTGTTGATGGCTCTGAGTCATGTCCCTCACTTGTTCCCTGATCTTTTGTACTTCTACTATTTGATGAATCCTTTTGATCATATGATCCAACTCTCCTTCATAATCTTGAAAGAACTTTGCCACAGGTAAGGCGAGCTGAGAGGGAAAAACCACCTCTGCTCCGTAAACTAGCTGAAACGGCGAGGTGCCCAGGGATTTCTTCGTTGTCACTCGATCAGCCCATAAAGAAAATTTCAACTTCGAATCCCATGCCCTTTTGTTGTCCTCCAATAGTCTTTTGATGATCCTTATCAGACCCTTGTTGGAGGACTCTGCTAAACCATTGCCCTGGGGATAGTAGGGGGTGGAGTGAATTAGCGAGATATGGAACTGCTCATAGAACTTAATGAGAGGCTCAAATTTGAAAGAAGCAGCATTATCAGTGACGATCCTGCTGGGACAGCCAAATATGGCTATGATATCCTCCAGGAAGATGATAATTACTTTGTGGGATGTACTTCTGGTGGGGGAAGCTTCTATCCACTTGGTGAAATAATCTGTTGCAGTTAGGATCCATCTGTGTTGGCCACTTGAGGGAGGATGAATTTCCCCGATAAAGTCTATCCCCCACTATTGAAAAGGTGTTGAAGCTATCACAAGATTTAGTGGTAATGTCCCAAGCTGTTGTTTCCCTGAGAACTTTTGGCGTTTGACGCAGGCCCTAATTTCTCTGCTGACATCAACGAATAAAGTGGGCCAGTAATACCCAGGCCTGAGGATTTTGTGAGTTGTGGTCTTCCAGAAATGATTCCCCCCACAAAGGCCTCTATGGAAATCAAATATAACTTTATGGGCTTCTGGTGGGTTCAGACACCTCAGCAGCACTCCTAGAGGGTCTTTCCAGTACAGGATTTGCCCAATGAGGCAATATCTGACCTCCTTGAGCTTTAAATCTCTTGCCTTAATTTTACACATTCCATCTGGGGGCTTCAACTCCTGCAGAAAGTACAAAATGTCATGATACTAGGCACATTCTGTAAATGATAAGTCATCCTGAGAGCATTGGCTGGGCAACTCAGCTTGCTGAATTCCTGGGCAAGTATTGATGAAACTAACTCCCAATGCTTCGCAATTGGATTCAGTCAATAGCTTGGCTAAACCTTGCCCCTTAACCAACTTGGTGGGCTTTATTTCCAAGTCAAATTCCAAGATTCTAGCTATCCATCTGCCTCTTCTCCCATCTATATTGGGCTACACAAGGATGTCCTTCACAGAAGTCGAAGGAACATATGCGGTTACGTTTGAGTGCAATACATAGACTCTAAAATATTTGAGAGATTTCACTAAGGCATAGGCCCGCTTCTCCATGATTTCATACCTGATCTCTGCATCTCTTAATACCCTACTGAAGAAAGCAATGGGTTGCTCCCGTCCTTCCTCATTTTTTTGCAATAACAATGTTGCTACCATATCGAAGGAAGCAAAAGAAAAAACTAGGAAAGGTTTGGAATAATCAAGACTAATCAGCACAAGTGCCTCAGTTAGTGCCCTCTTTATTTGGACAAAATATTCCCTGGGTTCAGCGGTCCATTTCACTTCATTTCCCTTTCCGAGCATGGTTGTGATGTGTTTTACCAGTTCAGCAAAATTTGAGATGAATCTCCTCAGGAAATTAATCTTTCCTAAAAAGGCTTGGACCTCCTTTTTAGATATGGGAAGTGACAGGGTTTGAATTTCCTCCACTCTATTGGGATCAATCCTCACTCCTTCCACTGATACTATATGGCCTAACAACTTGCCCTCCATCATAGAAAATAAGGATTTCTTGGGATTTAGGGAGAGACCAAACCTCCGGCACCTCAAGAAAACTTTCCTTAAGTGATGGCAGTGCTCTTTATCAGACCTGGAGAAGACTGTGATGTCATCTAGATAGATGACTACAAACTGGTCTTTCTCCCCGATGAAGGCTATATCCATGGCTCGCTGAAATGTTGCTCCTGCATTCATAAGTCCAAAAGGCATTTTGGCGTACATGAATGTTCCCCAAGGAGTGATGAAGGTTGTCTTTTCCCTGTCCTCAGGCATGACCGATATCTGATTATAGATAGAAAACCCATCGATCATGGATATCCTGGATGCACTAGTTACCTTCTGCAGTATGTGCTCCATCTTAGGTAGGGGATAATTATCTTTCTTTGAGCTCCTGTTCAGGTTCTTGAAATCGACACAAAGCCTAATTTCTCGACTTTTCTTCCTCACCGGAACCAAATTGGCCACCCATTCGGAATATATCAAGGGGACAATGATTTGGGCATCTAACAATTTATTCACTTCTTTCTCCATGACAGGTAGCAGCATGGGATTTATCTGTCTTAGCTTTTGCCTAAATGGCCTAGCTTCTTCCTTCAATGGGATATTTTGTTCAATGATGGATGTGTCATATGTCTTAAGGTCCATGTATGACCATGAAAACACATCAGCAAACTCTCTCAACAATTCATTATATTTGGCCCTTTGTTCTCTGGTCAAACTGCTTGATAATTTGACAAAACTAGGCTCCTCTTGTGTGCCAATTTTGCATTCGGTCATATCAGCATCTTCATTTAAAACCTTACCCTTTACGGCCACATCGTTCCCATCAAACAGTCTTTCTAAAGGGATTAGTCCCCTCAGAATGTGATTGCTAGGCAGCTGAATAATTTGGTGGTTAGCAATTTTATTTAAAAACACCTCAGGGTGAGGGTCACCTTCCGGGTCGGGATCCTGATCAATGTGCAACGCAGAAAATTCATCAACAGATTGGAGAAATTTTTCGATTTCTAGGTCATCTTCAAATACCTTCCAATGCTTGATGTTATCTGGTACAGAGGGCCTATCTCTTATTTCAACATCATATTTGACCATAGGCGGCACAGGAACTTTGAGCAAACTAGCTGAGATAGATAAAGAATTGGCTGAAGTATTCTCCCCCCTCATAATGAAAGAAATTTTAAATTCCAAGAAGAAATTGTCAATCAGGTCCCATACCTCATTTATGTAATTCCTAAGCCCGGGATTATTAGCACGATAAGCATTTCTGACTTGCTGGATAATCAACTCAGCATCTCCAAGTATTGTTATTTCTTTAATTCTCATTTCTTTTGCAGCCCTCATACCCTGAACAAGAGCTTCATACTCTGCCACATTGTTGGTGGTTTCAAATTCCAGCTTGTATGACAGGGATATGGCCTCTTCACAAGGTGATATGAAAACCACCCCAGCGCCAACGCTTTCACTAGAAGAAGCTCCGTCAAAAAACATCTTCCAAACAAGGTGGTTTGAGGAGGTATCTCCTGATTAAGAATGGGTTGCTTTCTGATCTATAAAGGGACCTCAGGATTTTTAGTGATCTGCAACAAACTAGACCCTAAATCGGTGTCAAGTGCAAAGATGGGGTGATTAGTGGAGTTTGCTTCATCACTGACAATATAGGCTAGTTGGGCTTCCCTGTACAACCTCCTGTGTTCCCCTCCAAATACTGTGATGGTGGCATATGTGAGATCCATTTGTAACGTTCCTCCAAGTCTTTTAATCCAAGACCGGGACAGTAGCATGCCAAATTTGGGGGGAACGTCAATTACCACAATATCCATGACCACACTCTTCATGGGCATCTGAAACAAAGAAACCACCAGGTCTTTGATGACTCCTAGACATTGCACTCTTCTTGAATCGAAAGAGTACAAGTCATGATAGGCCTTTGTCACTTCCAATCCCAGTTCTTCCATGACTACCTTGGGAATAAGGTTATGGGAAGCTCCTGAATCCATGAGGCAATTATGCAACACTTTATCATGTATGTTCAGGGAGGTGTAGAAGGGAGGGGATGAATCATCTTTGTCTTCCACCATGGGACCTAGGATGATAGTTGGTTTCTCATCTTGGAGATTTATTGAGTTAGTGGAAGGCTGGGGGAGCTCAGATTGTAGCAGCTTGGAGAGGGACCTTTTGAAATCTTCATTTTTAACTAGTTCAGATAGGGGTACAGGGATTCTAATCTTCTGAATTTCATGCTCAAAATTGAAGGAAGGAATAGGCTTAGGAGCTTCCCTTACCTCAGTGACAAGTTCCTTGGCTACTGGTGAAGCATTCTGAGTTTTCTTTTCTTTAGTAGTGGTCGCAACAACTTAAGTTGGCCTTTCCGCTATGGGGGGTTGATCATGGTTCTCAAAATTCCCTTCTTTCTTCTTTGACCTAAGATTATATATGGTAGGAGTATTGCTGGTTTTTTCCCCTCTACTCAACTCGTTGATTTGAGTGTTGATAATGGATTCTTCATATGCAGCTTGAGTTAAATGAGGAAATGGGGAAGTATCCTCTATGCAATGGATCTCTGGGTCGATTTCATCCGCCTCCTCCCCTTCCTCATGAGAAACTAGATTATTCTGGAGAGGGGCCTGAATCCTCTGATCATCTCTATCTCTGCTCCTTTGTTCCCTAGGAAAAGCCTATGGCACATTGTTATTAGGCTTCCTGAAACCTCTATTATCTGCATTTTGGGGATTTCTGTAGATGGGCTTCCCTTCTAATTCCCACCTTTCCATCCTGGCAGAAAGAAATTTTAGCATTCTAGCTGTCTCATCTGTCTGAAGGGGCAGGGGAGAGGAACTGGATGGGGAAGCTTCAGGCCTTTGCCTGGATATGCTTCTACCAGCAGTGTTCCTGAGTCGGTCGACAGCCAATATGTTAGATTCTACCTCCACGGTTGCATCTTGCATGTGGGCCAGAGTAGCATCTCTCCTTTCCCTGAGCAGGAGGCAGAAATCAGGATCAAAAGTGTTGGCATAGGTGATCTTTGCAGAGGCTTCTAAGGGTTTGATCTCAGCAGGGATTTTATTGTACATTTTATTGAATCTCTTGGAGAAGTCAGAGACAGACTCTCCTTCTTTTCTCTTCAAAGACCCAAACTCTGTCATGTAATACATGAAGTCTTTTTTATCTCCCCACTGTCTCAAAAAGGAATTATCCAAAGCCTCAATCCCATTAATAGATCCAAGAGGCAGGGCCTTGAACCATTTTCTAGCCTCGCCTTGAAGACTATGGACAAAAATCCTCATCCATACGTTTGCATGCATGATAACATTATCATCTGTAAAGCTGTAAAAGGATTCTAGGTGTTCTTCTGCAGTTATGTCCCCCTCACCTATAAACTTGGGCAGCTGCTTGAGGTAACCATCTGCTGGGAGGGCATTGAGAGGCTAAGGTAGCACGAGGGGAGCATACCTAGCGGCTATGATGGCCTCCATTCTGGTCATGGGGGGATTCGCTCTTGCCATAGGGATATTATGTGGAGGAGAACTCGGAGGAGAAGGAGCTCGAAAAGGGGATACTGGGGATGAGCTTCTAAGGGGAGTGGGAAACAATAGGGGATTTAGGTAGAAGGCTAGCAAGCTTAAGTCGGCTGATGTTTCCCTTTGCACAGAAGCGAAAACAGTAACAAGAGGAGGAGTGGTAACGCTAGGAGTGGGGAAATCTTCTGTGGTCCTGGGTCTACACCAGGGTATAGTTTCAGGGGAGAGGGGAGTGACAAGGATTTCTCCCTCCAATCCCAGACTAGAGGGGGAAACCTCAACAGGAACACTCCTGAAATTCAAGAAACAGGAGTCCTCGGAAACTGATCTGCTAGGAAACTGAGGAGGAGAAAATGGGGTTCTTACAGAAGGAGATGGCAGATTACCTGGTTCGGTGGCGGTAGCTTGTCCTTAAGAGACCTTTCCTTTTCCAAGAACCACCTCCCAATCAGTTTCAGGTGTAGATAGAGGCAGTTGTGGATGGGACCGCGTGTGTCTGCCTATGAAAGCCACAATTGACACGGCAGGTTCGCCACAGTGGAGTCATCAAAATGGAGTTGCCAGGTGCACAGTAGCAATCTTCAAAGGCTCTGATATCTGATGCACCTTCAGAATCAGAGGTTCAATGTCTTTCAATCTCGGGGAAAATTTTCAACTTCATCCCCGGCAACGACGCCAGAAATGTTGGCGACGGAAGTCACCCCTGGATTGCAGCAGGAGCAGAGCCTGACGCCCATCAGTTGATGTCACGATTTGTTTAATGGGGTGATCAAATGGAAGTTAACTCATAACATTGTGGTTCTAACTCCGAAACTAGGCCAGGAATGCATGGGCAAGTGAGGTATTAGATATACTCCGGACAGTGAGTTGTAGTAAGGGTGAGTAGGAGGAAGACTTGTATCAAAGAGATGCAAAGGTTTGTTGTCAACATCAGGTTTCTAATAGACTATAGGAGAAGGCATTTGAATGCAAGATCTTCTTACATTCAAACGCAGAAAACCAGAGAATACAAGAGTGCCACAATAGATCCTTTATCATAACACAACTGCAATAATTCATGTGAATTAGTCAATCATGAACTCCCTCGGTATGAGATGAAAAATAGATGGAATAAGGAAACTTTCTTTCATTAAACAAGAAATCTTACATACAGATGCATAACCAGAAAGCTAGAGTGCCTGTTAAAACATTACAATCGGGAGCTTCGCTCTACCATCGATAGCTTGAAAAATATCAAAACTAAGTATATATACTCCTAAACAATTTCCCAACAGAGGCCTACTGGAATTTCAGGACGAGGAGTCTCTTCAATCAAATCTGGCCTACACTCCTCTGTCATACTCCACCTTAATTCTGCATGGCTCGCACCAGGGGGTAGCTGAGCCCTTAAATGATGAATTAGCGTGTGCAGGCTTCCCTGGCGAGTCAAGGACTTGGCGTGGCTTCCATGAAAAGAACCATTATAGAAGACCATCTCGGGCAGGCTTTCGTCTAGGACACCCATACTTTGCAATTAATGAATGAGGGGAGGTTTCAACCACCCTCTTTCTCCTTCATTCATTCCCAGCAGGTATCGGGATTTAGACTACGTCGAATCTGGGTTTGGAACATAGTGGGACCTTTCTGAAACTCAATTCGGCACTTTTGGCCTCCCCTTTGTACAACACTTTCTACTTTCTTGAGTGTCCATGGGCCGTGACCTTACGCCTATTTTCCAGAGCGCTTTCGGCGTTTTGGGGTTCGTGGATAGGAAAGAGTGGGTCTTCTTTCTTCGAAATCGCGATGGGCGAAATGCCAGGAGGTCCTAATGGTCACCACGCATTCCCCCACTGATCTGACAGTTCTGAACTGATTTGGCAATACTGCGGGCCCAGGTCTGAGACGTCTTCGATGCTTTGCGCTTCGGGAATATGAGAGATTTGTTCCTTACACCTTGAAATCACGATGGGCGAAATGCTGGGAGGACCTAATCACACACCATGTGTTCATCCAGGATGAATGGCTAAGATCACTTTCGGTGCTTTGGGGCCCGTCCCATCGAATGATAAATGTGATCACCCCTCCTTTAGGCCTGCTCCTTTATGACCAGGTACCAAAACCATGAGCCTAATTCTGGGCATTTTCGGCGTTTCAGGATTCGAGGTTTCAAGAGGTGAAATGATGAGGTGTGCTTACCCCTCGAACTCCTGAATGTCGACATGACACGGATGTGTACCGTGCATCCTTTAGATGAACGACCCAAATAGTATTCGCTATTATAAAGGTGGATCCCCCCATTTACAAGCTCGCTTGATGTGACCTGGTGCTAGGACCATGGGCTCATCTCCATAGGTGCTTTTGGCGTTTCGTCGATCGACGATTTTAGTTGTAAAGAATGGGAGGATCCTTGTCTCCCGAAACACCGATCCTCGATATACCGACTGACTGCCACCTGTCTCAACTGGATCGGACGACCGATATTTTCCTTGAACTATTGGCACTATCCTTCATGCTAAATCCTGGGCAACTTGGCAGCCCCAAAATCCCGATGCACGTCGATCCATTTTGTAGGTGGATCTCGACCAATGACATCAAAACTTCGCCCACTCGCTTGACTTGTGATCGGAAAAGAGATTCTCCCGCGTTGCGCTGGTGCGCTTCCCGTGTAACCTGTAGGCCTGGGTAATTTTTTAGCCTAAGACAAATAATGTCGCTAACAGATATATATATATATATATATATATATATATATATGAGCATGATAGTTTTTTGGAGTAACATGACCGACCTGGGTGGCCGGGATGTTACATTTTTGGTATCAGAGCATAAAGATGTTTACTCTGTGGCATTGCCCGACCTGTTGGGTGGCTGGGGACGTTACAAATATTCTTTGTCTTTTAATGATAATTTGGGTTCTTCGCTAGAAAAATTGCACTCTAACTATCACAATCTATCCTTACAGCTTGTTGTACCAACCCAATACATGAACACAAACTTTGTAACCATATTTCTTCTTTGCTTACATGAGTGGCTTCCATATATTCATCTTTTGTAGTTGAAAGTGCCACTATAGACTATATTTTTCACATCCAACTAATTGTTCCTCCAAATAGGTTAAACACATGTTAGAAAAATAGGACCGCGGAGCAATAAAATAAAACAAATGCAGAAACAAAAAACAGAAGACACACAATACAAGAGAGACACAGATTTACGTGGTTCACCCAGTGTGGGCTACGTCCACCAGAGAAATTGCCAGGTCCTTC
>ML780048.1:85998-131711 GCA_009831015.1 Picea engelmannii
TACTGTTGTCCAATGTTCCTTCCCTAGTTTTGACATATAGCTACTCAAAACGCCCACTACATGTGCAATGTTCAGTCTAGTACATACCATTGCATACATCAAACTTCCAACTGCACTCGCATATGGAAGATGAGACATGTCCTCCTCCTCTTCTTGTGTCTTGGGACACTGATCCGCAGATAACTTTACACCTACAAGAATAGGGAACCTGATCAGTTTACATTCCTACATATTAAACCTCTGCAATATGGTCCCGACATATTTTCTCTGATTTAACCAGAGTTTCCTATTTTCCTAATCTCTTTTAATTTCCATGCCCAAAATGAAATTTGTAGCACCAAGATCCTTCATGTCAAATTTAGAGGACCACTAATTTTTCACATACTGGATAATTTCCATGTTGTTTCCTATCAACAACATGTCATCCACATACAAGACCAAATAAATCAAATCATCACCAATCAATTTGAAATATACATAGTGATCCTCTTTATTTCTTGTGAAGCCCAATCCCAACATGTAAGTATGAAGTTTTTAATACCACATCCTTGGTGATTGTTTTAAACCATATAGAGACTTGTTCATTTTGCATACTAGCTCATTTCCCTTCACAACAAAGCCTTTTGGTTGCTTCATGTAGATTTCTTATTCTAGATCCCCATGTACGAATGTTTTCTTCACATATATCTTTTCTACTTTAAAATCAAAAGTGACAAAAATAGATAACGAAAATCTAATAGAGGTTAACTTGGCAACAGGAGAAAAAATATCACCAAAATCGATTCTCTCAACGTGGGAATAACCCTTTGCTACTAATTGAGCTTTGTATTTCTCCACTTTTCCTTCTGCATTCAGTTTCTTTTTAAATACCCATTTGCTTCCAATGGGATTTCTTCCAATCAACAACTCCACTAGATCCCAAGCCTCATTCTTATCCAAGGATTCCATTTCTTCAACCATGGCCTTTTTCCAGAGTTTTCCATCCTTTAAATCCACTACCTCCATAATAGTTATAGGATCATCATTAGTAATAAATAAAGCAAAATTTGAACAGAAATCAGGTGGATTGTACCTTTCTGGTATCATTTTTTCCCGAATCGATCTCCTCAATAATGGAGTATGAGAATCTTCTTAGTATTATTCTTGTTCTTCTAGAGAGTATGATTCATCATCCTTTAACTCAAACTCTATCTTCTCTAGTTCGTCCTTACTTGGTAGGACTTCTTGTTTGAAAACATCTTTCATTTATCTAAATACCACATCTTGGCTTTACACAACCTTCTTAGTTTCTGGGTTCCATAGCTAATAACCTTTGAGACCATATTTATACCCAATAAAGATACACTTTTCAGCCTTCTTGTCTAGATTACTTGTGTATTCCTTTGGAACGTGAACATAGGCCTCACAACCAAATACCTTGAGTTGTGTGAGAGAGGGCTTCTTACCATTCCATACCTCGTGTGGATTCTTGTTATCCAGTGTTGATAAGGGTGATCGATTGACCAGGTAACATGCAGTACCCACTACCTCTGCCCAGAATGTTTTTCCTAATTGAGCACCATTGAGCATGCACCTTGTTTTTTCCATTAGCGTCTTGTTCATCCTTTCTACAACTCCATTATGTTGAGGTGTATATGGAGTAGTTTGTGTTATAGCAATATTTGCCTCACCCTGTGCAATATTGCACATAGGGCCTTATTCCATTTCCCTATGTAGACTTATCTTCCCTTTTGATAAAATCCAGAGATAAAAATTAATATTTTTCCACATGTACGCATCTTGCACACTATACAACATGCGTATACGCAGGTTGCTCCACTACAGCTCGTGTACATCGGGATTTGTGCCAGAAAATGAAAATTAAATTTCGAGTTTCCATGTCACGGTAGGAGATCTCTGATCCTTGGCCTTCCATATACTGGAAACGTTCTGAATCGATCATTCAATTCCATTTTGAAGGCTATAAATGGGTCAATTCCCAGGTATGGAAAAAGAGAAAGAATTAAACTTTGAGAGCAAAGTTACTCTGGAGAAATTATTTACTTCATATTGAGTCTGTATCCCTTTGTCCTTTCAATCTAAACGCAGTGCTCAACCCCCAAGCTCTTCACTTATTGATTGAGAACCTCATTGTTTCTCTCTTATGATTTTGCCTCTGGTGGAGGATTGAAGTGGTGGAGGCCCAACTAGAAGGAACTTAGTTTCTCGATTTGGAATTGTTCCGACACAGAAGTCTGTAATATTTTCACTTATGTTGATAATTTATTAATAGAAATACTCATTTATCATCTGATTGATATCTTGCAAATATACGAGTTATTATCCATGGGCGTATTTGTTATGTATATTAATGGATTATGCTATCTAATGTGTTAACCTTTTATATTATCACCATATGCTTGCTTTGCTTGTTTGTTGAGAACTAGTTGCAGGGATATAGCTTTGGGTTAAAGTGCTCAATGATGGACTTCATCGAACATTTGGATGAGGTAGGCCTCTTTCTTATCTCGCTTACATATTGGTTTATATAGCATGTTTTTGGGATAGAGTTGATTTCTGCAGTCGTTTTTGTCCGTTGCGGTTTACCCTAGACATAGAGAGATTTTCCTCGTAATAGAATTAGCAACCATACTAGGGATTGAATCTTCTTTCTTAGGGTTTGGAGTACTTTTCTCCTTAGATTTCTCCTATTTCTATTTTGGTTCTTGTCGTAGCATTGCTTGGCAGTTCCTGTTTACTCTGGGTCTGCGTTTTCAGCCTTTCTCCCTTACCTGGCCTTGTTTTGAAGCATATACACACCTTTTGCCTTGACAGTCGCATACATACGCTGGTTGTCTCACTGCAAGATGCATATATACACTTTGTTTTCCTAAACAGTAACGTACATCAGTTTGCCTTGATTGTTTGCTAGGTATGGTGGTTGTTGGGTGGGATTTGATGTTTGTTGAGTCTTCTTAGGTATCTGTAGTGCCTGTTGAGTGCTTGTGGGATGACAGGAAACCCTCTTTTGGTTGAATTTATGGGCAGAGACTTTCTCATCATATTTTCATTTTTTATTGTCCTTGTACATTGGGTTGGGTGTTTTGTTGCTTGGTAGCCTGCTTGAGTTATCTTTTTCTATACACGATAGGGTTATATATCAAGTTGCTTTTCAGTCCATGCATTTTCAATTTTGTTATATTGAAAATACAAAAAAATATAGGCATTTTGCATTGCTTGGCATTTTTCTTTTGGAGTCTTTTTCATTAGCTTAGTGCATATAGTGAAAGATTGCATTTTACTTCAGAATTGCAGAGTTGAATTGAAAATTGCATTTGTTATTAGAAGCATATCATTCATTGAAAGTTAAAGTTAGGACTTTGCATTATTTTCATATTTACTTCTCTTGTAGAGTCATAACATCATGAGTTTCACTACCATACCTTTTTGAGTAATCATGGCCACTAAAATTAATGCTATAATTTAAAATTGATTAGTCACAATTTTATTTTCTAGGGTACACAAACTAGCTTAGGATATAGTGCCTTGGAATAGGATTTTGTGAGTAAACATCTCCAAGGCAATTAAATCAACTTATGTGTCTAAGAAAGGGAGTAGAGAAATTCATTGTATAATTGGTAAGATCAGGAGGCTCCACTCACACTAGAGTTAATCACGAGGTCGCACGAAGTCGGTTGAAGGGATATCTCCCGATATGTTCCTAGCATCAGAGATATTTCTATGGATCTATTCATATCTAGGGATCCTGCTAGTGCCTTTACCTCCGTGAGAGGTGATGCTTTCAAGGTTTTAGGCTTTGCTACCCTACCCATACGGTGGACCTAACTTACGACTGCTCACATGTGCATTGGTTATACAGTGGTTTATTAGTTGCTTGACTTAGGTGTCTCATAGGTTACTTGTAGGGGTTATTTTGTAGGTACCCTGGGTCAAATAAGGGTCAAACAACACACAACCTTTATGGAGGATTACCTCTCTGGGGGGATCTGACCGACTGGTCGTTAAGCCCACGAGAGCCCTTATAGATTATTTTGTTACCTCCTATCTTTAGCAGGGAGTCTCAGGCCCCTCTTGGGTGAGACATACCTTCTTTAGGGAGGGAGGCCACTCAACCACTTTACCCTGTTTGTATGCATATTGGTCATTTGAATTTTGTTGTGCTCTTTGATTACTAGTTGGCCTTAGGATATATTTTTTATATTTAGAGTCTTGAGTCATCGTGGATTCAGACCAGCCTCCCCACCGGTCATGTCGCTTGTTACAGTCACCATCGGATTTCGAGTCTTTTCCTTCTAAAAGGTGTAGATTTATTAGGTGTGGTACACACACATCCACTTTTTAGAATTGTGATTCTACAAGCATGAGTACTGAACCTAGTCTTCAAAACACTAGGAGCCCTCCGAATCCCACACCTACTATAGTTAATGGCACCCCTTTGACTCTTGCAACTGCAATGGTTGTAGTGTCGAAGGCACCTATCATTACTATGGCCCAGCCTATAGTGAATTCTCAAGCTACCGCCTCGAACCCTTTTGGGTCTCTTGGTCACTCACCGGGCTATAATATCCAGTCCATCCCTATGGATTCTAGTCCTTTTTCTTATGGTATTCCCAACTTCACTTCATTGTTTTTGAACGCCATCCCTGTTGTTGGCCTTAACGTTAGCATTGGGCTTGGGAGAACTACACCTCCTTATACTCCATTTTCATTTGGTGGTTCTCAAATCCATCAAACGACTCCTAATATGGGAGGCATTCCTGCATTTAACCCCGGGTCCAACCCTCTTTCTTCTGGGTGGAACAAACAACCTGGAGGACAATATTTGACTCAAGTTATGTCCTACAACCCTACCTCCTCGGTGCAAATTCTGGCCAATACATTTGGCATGACGAATCCACCTCTATCCTTCGAGTTACCACCTAGAGGAGGTCAGTTTCACGCTTTGGGAAAACCCCAACCCGGATCCAATCTGGTTGGGGGCAAGTTCTATAACCCTCAACAGAACATTCCTATTGTAATGATGCCTAACCAACCTTTTATGGGTCAGCCCAGAGGAGGGCCTTATAATCCTAGACAGGGCCATGGTGTTTACCAGAACCCTATATGTTTTGTAGTTCCTCAAGAACAATATTTCCTTGGATATTGGGGCCATATGTCGCAACCCTGTCTCCCTTTTCTGGCCATGCTTAATCTACCAGACTTGTCTAAGTTAATGAATGACCCTGTGATTCATGATCCTACATGGGCCCCCGTCCCCACCAAGATTCCTTCAGACATCCCTAAGTTCGAGGGTAAGAATGGAGAGGATCCTGGTGATCACGTCACTACCTTTCACCTTTGGTGCTCATCGAATTCCCTTAATGAGGATTCTATTCAATTAAGATTATTTAAACGCACCCTCATCGAAGCTCCTACGAAATGGTATATTGATCTACCTATGGGGGCATATGGGAATTTTAGTTAGTTGTTGTTAGTTTTCCTTAACCACTTCTAGTTGCCCATTCATTACGATGTTGGCCTAGAATTGTTTTCGACTTTATGCCAGGATACCACCACTCATATCTCGGACCATATCTAGGAGTGGCGTAGATGGAAGAGGTTGATTAAGACCCCTATACCCCCGACCTTTCTTTTATAATGGTTCCTTAAGTCTTTGCACGCTCCTATCTCGAAGGATGTTGCTACTTCTGGGGTTACCAATGAGGAGGAAGCAATATTTAGAGCCCAATAGGTAGACTTGATATATGCTCAGTCTGGGATGTTATACCACCTTATTTCAAGCACACCCCAGTCGACTTACGACCCTATACAAAATCCCGGACCTCATGCCGATGGCATTGTAGGTGTCGCCAATGTAAAGTCTGTAGACTCGGTGACAAGCCATATGAAAGAATTGTCTCTTAACCAGTTTGCAGGAGGGTTAGCTTCATCTATGTCTTCCACCCCCACTCATTCAGTAGATGTACATTTTGTGCAATCGTCGGCCAACCCAAATGGTAACCATAAACCAGGAAGGAATGAGAATAAAGGACGTATACTCATAAGGGTGGTAAAAATGGTAATAAACCCAAGGACAATGGTAATAATGAGAAGACGAATGATAATTTTGGAGAGGGAAAATGAGAAAGACGTAAGGTGAAGTTTCCCTCTAAGCTTTGCACAGATGATCACCTTACCCATTTATGCCCCAAACTTGCAGAAGTTGCGAGGCTTTTATCTCTGTCGCCCACCGTGCTGACGAATCCATTCCCACATAACCAGCACATGGCCTCGATCTCCTCAAATGTCGGAAATGTGGTTGGTGGGAGTCAAAACCCACCGTTACAAGATGGTCAATGTTTATGTATCAATATGGTCGATGAAAAAGTTAATGTAGCCACTCGATCTCGAGATTATAGCTCTTCACAAGCTATTCCTGGTCTAGAATCTCCTCCTCCTCCTCCGAAGATGACTTTACATATTGAGAAATGAGAGCCACTACCTTGTATTCCGAAAGGAGTACTCAAGCGCTCTACCCACAATCCAAATTCTAGAGCTGCCCAAAACTACTCTATTGTTGAGGACCTGGGTCAAACCCCTTGTGCAATGTCAGCTTTGGAGGTACTCCAGACATGTCCTTCACAGAGGAATACCTTACTATCTACTTTAGGAGCTCTAGAACCCAGTGGCTCAAAATTTATCAAGTTTGATGTCACAAATGTGAAGCCTCTCTTGCCTTACTGTTATTGGATAAATCTGTAAGTGTGGACACAAACTGATCTCCCCAGATCCACCTAGATCTAGAATAAAGCAAGATAGAATATGACTCTTTCCCTAGATTCTAACCATTGAATTAATGGGAGGCAAGAACAAAGAACATACCTTATTATCGCTTCCTTTGGTCTTTGTTTCTCCCACTTCACTCCAGTACTCTCATACAGTCAATACCAAAACAATACAAACCAACTGAAGTGAAGAAAGCACAATCTATTCAACAGTCAATCTATGTATACGATCAAGGAGTTATACAATAAAGTGGAAATAGCTTTATGGGAAAGGGACATATTACTGTATCATATTAATGGAAAGTAAAGCTTACAACCTGAGCCTTGATGTCACAAACTTCCTTTCAATGGCCCTTGGCTCCTGACACACACACTTGCTCACTTGCATGAAAGAAATCAAAACCCTTATGATATCCTTGCTGGAGTTTCCAAATTGTTGTAGCTTCAATCCTTCACAAAATTCTTTCACCAATTCTCCAATGGATCTCCCTTAACCTTGCTTACTTCTTTGCTTAACCTTTTCCATGAGAATTCCCTCAATATATAGGAGAGAATGAATTAGTTACTTGGATAAGAATGATCCCAAAATATCAGGGAATCCAATACTAGGATAACCATTCGAATGCTATCTCATCCTTCTAGAAGATTCCCTTCTAGAAGCTTCGAGAATTTATCTGTTTCCTTGCTTTAGAAAGAGTTCGTACCCTATCAGTTCAACACAGTGCAAACTTCTTGCACCCTTGCTTAAGGAAGCCTACTAGAATCATGCATTCTCGCAGGCAAATATACTAGTGGCCTGCGAACAGTCCTCAAAAATGTGATTTTTGGAAAGAGATGAAGGTAACTTTTCTCAGGAGAAAGTTCTAATGAAGAGCCTGAGTACACCATCATCAATACATCATCATGACGACCAAAAACATGGGTAGCACTTACCATGTTGATTTCCAAATCCACGTGGAGTACTCAAAGTATACCATCAAACGTGCGGTTGTTGATGAAGGTACTGCTACGTGTGTGATGTCCCTGATCTATTGAAAAGATTTTGGTTCTATGACTCTTTTCAAGTCATTGAACATGTTGACTGCTTTTGATGGTCATTCCTTCTGCCCTCACGGTATTCTTCCTGCATTTTCAGTCCAATTAGGTGGTAAGATGGTAGAGGTGGAGGTAGAGGTAGTTGATGTGCCTCTTGATTATAACTTGTTACTAGGATGCAATTGGACCTATGTTATGGTTGTCGTCATATCGTCCATCTTCCGTACTCTTTGTTTTCCTCATGAAGGGAAGATCGTGATGATCGACCAATTATCCTTTGCATAATCTAGTCCTAATGCATCTATTGGACCATCGATCCCTCTGATTGACAATTCTCAGCCAGTAACTGAGAATATCAGTGTCGGAATGTATTCTTCCCTTATGGGTACTTTTGACTTCACGGCACCGAGTCACCATGTTTAATCCATGTCCAATAGGCCTGTTTCAACAAGGAAATCCATTCCTTTCCATACTTCCTATTTTAGTGATCCTTAGACACTACCTTCCTCGACTGCATCTTGTGAGGGTCAACCACATACTGGCATTATATAATCAATCTTTGTTATTCATGTTGGAGATTGGTCGACAACCTCTACTAGTCACATTGAAGACCATAAACCAGTCGCTGCAAGTCATGTTGGGGGCACAAATCTAGTCATTGCTAGTCACATTGCACATACATCACCAACCTCTACTAGTCATGTTGGGGATTCATCACCAACCTCTGCTAGTCATGTTGGATATTTTCTACTAGCCTCTACAAGTCATGCTGGGAGCATGTCACCAACCACTACAAGTCATGCTGGGGGCATTCATACGATTGAGAATCCTATATGTGTAAGATGTAATCCCAAGTTCCTTTGTAAGCTTTGCAAAGGAGATTACCTTACTTGTTTGTGCCCTGATAGTGTTGTGGTACAAGAAGTGTGGTCCTTTCCTAGAGGCCCTTCAGGTTCTGAGTTGTCTTTGGCTTCCCAACCTTCTTTGGTTGATACATCAGTCATGTCGATGCAATCTTTGGCTAACACCCCTCTTCCTTTAGGGGATGATGCATCCATTGACCTTGTTGTCTCACATCATGTTCAACTAGAAAATGTGTCGATGCAATCTTCGACCGACACCACTCCTATTTTGGGGGGTGATGCATCTCTTGACCTTGTTGTCTCGCATCCTATTCAACCAATGGTTGAAGAAGTGGTCATGTTGAAGAAATCTTCAGTCGATCCCACTCTTCTCTTGGAGAGTGAAAAGCCTAAGGAAGTGGCATGGCCGATGCAATCTTTGGTCAGTCCCACTCTTCTTTTGGAGGGTGATGTGTCCTTCGACCATGTCCTTATCATTTCTAGTTCTATACCTTCTTCACTAGGGAGCATTCCACTCACTTTGAGTATGCTCCCTCCAAGTCCTAGGGTAGTTTCCTTTGATTGGAATGATCTTGTAGAGCCTCAACTTCCTTCTTCTATACCCTTCCAGATAAGGGGAATTCTTTGATATATTGTAGATAAGGTAACCTATGCAAGTATTTTATCCTCCTCGACTTGGAAAGATTTGGGTTTTCCCAAGCTTGTGTCAGCTCTTCATAAGTTACTGATCTTTCACAAAAGTCATGCACAAGAGCCTTGGCCTCCCCCATTACATGTTGCTTAGAACATCATACAAGAGTCTGATTTAAGATCTTTTCCGACTCATCTAAAAAGCGAAAATATTGTTGAGTGAATTTGTGCCTTTCACACTCGTTAAATTGGACTTGAAAGGTCATGAGTCTTAGTTAAGCTCTTTTTCGACTCATTTTCAAAAAGTGAAAAGATTTTCGAGTGAACTTGTCTCTTTCACAATCGTAAATTGGATTTGAAAAGATGTTTATTTGGCACAAGTTTATCCCTTTTTTCACACCAAGTAGACTAAAAGATAGAAAAAAGGACATTTTTTGGCGTTAAGTTGTGATTTCATCTCATGCCCTTGCTTGCAGTATTGAACCTATAGTTGGTTCTCGCTTTGCGTTATAAATTTTTTGCCTCAACAGTTTTGCATCCTCAACCAAGCAGAGCCTTGTTTATATCCTTTGTAATTTGACACCCTATACCTAGGAGGGAACATTCCCTCGAGTGTCCATCTCCCGCGTGCATTTCCCTGCATTGAGCATAGGTATGTTCCACTGCTAGAACTATTTTTTCTTACTTGCGACACTTGTTTCCTCCTCTGTATCACAACATTCATTTGTCTATGAAAAAAAAAAGGGCGGGCGAGAAGGGAGTCTTATCTTATATCAAAAGTAGTCGTGTCACCTTTGAACAGAGCACAAAGTTATTGAGTCCATTCATCATCATAATTTTGGGATTAGCATGGCCTTAGGAAGATGAACTCATTATAGAGTCTTATCTATCGACTGGTTACTCTTCCAGTCCCTATAGAGAATTTCATTGATGTCTCATGCATCTCATGGTTTCATCATTAGGTCTATGCTATCGGAGTCCTTCATATGTCTCATGCTCTTGTTCAAAGGAAGTCTTTCAACCTGTGTCGGCCACTCCTCAGAAATATTGACTTTGCATATCATCCATACCCTCAATTTGCCTCATAATCACATGATATTGTAGTCCTATCATGCACCATGGCCCTACTTTCATCATTGGTAGGTAACCTTGAACCTAGTAGTCGACATTTCATCATTAGTCATTGACTGGGTGGTTTCCCTTGTGTTCAACGGCAAGACATCTATTCACACATTGGTATTCGTGCAATTTCTTGGATGCCATTAGCCTTATTGGTGGTTTCCTCTCCTTTGTTATCAGTTTTCATCATTGGATTCTATTCAGAGGGTCTTTTTCGTGTATCGCTTACACTTGGCACACACGAAAGACGCACAAGGTCATTGGTTCGTGAACTTGTTCTTCATTCAATTTCCACCAAATCATGAAGCTCTAGCTTTGTACCTCGTGTCGACTGATGAGAGATGCCTTAATGCTCTCCTTTCAACAGGTTTCTTTCCATCGACTTCAGCCCATTTATTTTGGAAATGGGACCTAGAGTCTTATGAGTACCTTGAGGCTTGGAGTCATTAGTGGCAGGCTCTCTCACCATCGACAGTTGGGAATACATCAATGTCTCCTGATCGATGGATTATTCATGTGTTATAGGAGCATCTCCTTTATTCACACTTGTAAGAATGTACTCAGTGCCTTGATACCTACTTTCATCATCGGTAGGTTGTCTCGCATTTGTTAATGGTATACATAAATGACTGGTAATCAAACGATGTCTCATTGTGTTCGACCTCAACTCCTTTATTCACATGATGTAGACTTGCACCCTTGGCGGATTGTGTAGAAGACTTGAAGACATCACTATGTGGTCACATCTTTACTAAGTTGTTGCTTCCTTTTCATTGGACCAGTACCTATATGACTTTAGTGATCATGGGAGATCATATTGTACTCCATGGTATACAAATATATTCATATTGGTTTTGAGACTCGTTCTATTGGGCCTTGTTCATGACCATGAAAGCTTGTGGCATGTAGTCGCATTTGTATTTACCTATTCATGGCCATGGACACTTGTTTGGTATATTTTCACATGGATCTGTAGTGTAATTTTATTGGCAGCCATGTATGCAAAATTAGTGTTGAATGTAATGAGCAACGAGTTCGTCTAGTTGGTCCCCTACCACTCCACTTCTGGGTTATTTATAATGTATTTCAGCCATCATAGATACTCCTCTAATCTCACACATTAGGGGGAATCTGTTATAGCAAGATTTGCCCCACCCTATGCAATCTTGCACAGAGGGCCTTATTCCATTTCCCTATGCAAACTTATCTTCCATGTTGATAAAATGCAGAGACAAAAATTAATATTTTTCCACGTGTATGCATCTTGCACACTATACAACATGTGTATATGCAGGCTTCTCCACTACATCCTGCGTACATCGAGATTTGTACCAAAAAATGAAAATTGAATGTCAGGTTTCCATTTCAGGACATGATATCTCTGATCCTTGTCCTTCCATATACTAGAAACGTTTTGACTCGACCCTTCAGTTCCATTTTGAAGGATATAAATGGGACAATTCTGAGCTATGGAAAAAGAGAAAGAATTCAACTTTAAGAGCAAAGTTACTCTAGAGAAATTATTTACTTCATATTGAGTCTGCATCCCTTTGTCCTTTAAGTCTGAACATATTGTTCATCCCCCAAGATCTTCCCTTATTGATTGAGAACCTCATTGTTTCTCTCTTATGAGCTTGCCTTTGGTGGAGGATTGAAGTGGTGGAGGCCCAACTGGAAGGAACTTAGTTTCTCGGTTCCGAACCGTGCCGACATGAAAGTCTGTAATGTTTTCACTTATGTTGATCATTTATTAATAGAAATACTCATTTCGCGTCCAATTGATATCCTGCAAATATATGAGTTATTATCCATGGGTGTATTTGTTATGTATATTAATGGATTATGCTATCTAATGTGCTAACCTTTTATATTATCACCATATGCTTTATTTGCTTGTTTGTTGAGAACTAGTTACAGGTATATAGATTTGGGTTCAAGTGCTCAACAATGGACTTCATCGAACATATGGACGAGGTAGGCCTCTTTCTTATCTTGCTTGCATATTGGTTTATATAGCATGCTTTTGGGATAGAGTTGATTTTTGCAGTCGTTTCCTTCTGTTGTGGTTTACCCTATCCATAGAGAGATTTTCCTTGTAACATTTTGTTGTCTTGCTATACCACACTTCTTACAGAACTCTTAAAATTCATTCCTGTAGAACTTTCCAACATTATTTATCCCTAATGCCTTAATTCTTTTCTCTGTTTGATTGTCAACAAGAGAATTAAACTCTTTAAACCTATCAAATACTTGAGCTTTATTTCTGAGGAAATATATCCAAGTATTCCTTGAGAATTCATCTATAAATGAGACATAGTACACATATTTTCACAATGACAGAACTGACACAAGTCCAAGCACATCACTGTGCACTAGCTGTAAAATTCCTTCTGCCCTCATTGCACCAGAGGGGAATCTTACCCAATTTTTCTTCACATATACACAATGTTCAGATAAATCAAAATCCAGAGAGAAATTAGACATACCTTCAACCATACCTTTATCGTGTAGTGGTAAAAAACCCTTCTCTCTAATATGCCCCAGTCTTTGATGCCTCAACATAACCTTTTCTCCAGAGATTGTAGGAGTTTTTTCTTCTTCAGCTCCAATATCAGGAACAATGGAACTATTACACCCATCACTAATAGTGCTTCCTTGCAGCTTATACAAAGTTCCAATCCGAACTCCCTTCGGCAACACCATTGCTCCTCGAACCATCCTACAGGTTTCTTTTTAAAATATTTTTCTTACCCCTACATCGTCCATTTTTCTTACATAAATCAAATTTTTGGCCAATCCTAAGATGTGAATAACATTAGGCAATGTTGTAATCCTTCCATCTATGAGCCTCAACTTGAATTTTCATCGTCCTATGATTTTTTTTGTCGAGTCATCACCTAGGAAAACACTACCTCCATCATACCTTTCATATTCACATAAACACTCCCTGTAGGGATTAATATGAAAGTGAGCACCTAATTCAACCAGCCATGCCTCATGATCTTCATGTGTGCTTGAAGAAGCCAAGTATATATATCCTCCTTCTTCCTTGGAGGTATTTTCTTTTGTAGAAGGATCATCTTTAGATCCCTTCACTCTCTCAACGCTTCTGGATCTACATTGCTTCTTGTAGTACCCTTCTTTTCCACATCTCCAACATACCTTTACAAAATTTCTAGGAGATTTAGATCTAACCTTGGACTTAGATCTCCCACTTGAGTACTTAGATCTATTTCTTTCCTAGGAGCTTCCTCTTGCAAATAATCCATTTTTTCTTTGTCCTTCCATGTTATTCTATCTCATCTCCTCTGACAACAAGGATGATACCACATCATCAAAACTCAAGGTAGTTGTATTACTACATATGGCCACAATTAAACTATCCCATGAGTCTAGTAAAGAACACGGTAAACTAATACACTTATCTTCATCTAAAATTTTAATCTCAGCAGATAATAATTGACTTACCACAGTATTGAAGGTGTTCATATTCTCTATCACCGAGTCTCCATATCGCATCCTCATGTTATACAACTTCTTCCGCGGGATCAGTTTATTTACTAGGGACTTAAACTGATACAAAGCCCCCAACTTATCCCATAACGACTTGGTTGTAGCTTCCCCTGACACATTCAGTAATATTGAATCTGAGAGACACATTCAGATTGTGCTCTTTGCCTTCCAATCCAAATTTTTCCAGTCATATGTTGACAGTCCTATGGGTGTAGTGCATGGATCCACCACGATCCACTGATCTTTTTCTACCAACATTTATTCCATATGGAGTTTCCACAGCTCAAAATTGTTCCCATTAAATTTCTCGATCTTTATTTGTTGAACTGCTCACCATTTATTTTCACCTGAAGAATCAATACGACAAATCTCCCATTGTAAAAAGGATTATCACAGTCTCGATCCAAACCCTTGACCACATATGCATATTCGTGAAGCCAATAATTTCTCTAATACAAAATGTAGATTTTAAACTTGTACAATTATTTATTACAAACATATTTTCAATAAAAGAACAGAAAATATACAATGAAAAATACACACATTAAGAAAATATTTTTCCCCTGGAAACCCAAACTGGGAAAACCATCATATTCTATATTCATCATCTCATACATTTTTTACAATACAATATACATATAGGATCATGTAGCATCCAAAACCCTAATCCAATAACCTGTATTAGTCAACAACCCTAATTCCTTAACTGGAAACAAAAACCATCAATGAAAACCATGTGCTGAAAAACCGCCCAAAAATGGATGCAAAAGAATAAAACACATACCCATCATCTACCCACTTTCTCCATCAATGCCTTATGGTCTTCTAGATTTATGAAACTTTGGAAAGTATTTGACAAACTCGTTACTTCTACAAGTGTAGCTCGACTCTTAGCCTTAAATAAGCATTTGAAGTAATTTACACCTTGTGAATCCATGTCATTAAAAAAATTTACTCGTGTATCATGTTCCTTTTCAATCTTATATACAAAGTTTATGCTCTTCCCTACAGTTAGAATATCTATGTAAAAACATTGTTTCTCATCACTATCCTAGAGCCAGAAGGCCATGCTTTTAAGTCTCCAAGATTTCTCTTTATCCAGCAGAATTTGACTCCTTTTGTATTCAAGTAGTTTTATTTTTTCTTTCTGGGTCTCTAAAATGTAACCAAATCCCTTGTTGTTATAGAGAGATGTTAATTATTCCTCCACCTCCTTGAGAGTTCAATCATCCCTCTACCTTTTTTCTTTTGACCATACCATTGCAACCTTTTTTTCCCCTTCTTATATTCTAGTGAAACTGAAGAGGAGTTTATTCTCTCAAAGTACGATCAAAAGGTTTATGTACCTCTTTTATATTATTGATGAAATCTTCCTATTTTAACCATTTTGGATTCATCTTGAAAGGAGTGGTCGAATTCCCTTGATCTAGATCTACTTACGACAACACAGTAAAATGGTATGAGACCCCCCCCCCAATGAAAACCCATTAACAAATTCTTATGAATTCATCAAGGAATGATTTTGAAATAAAAAAACAAAATGATGCAATATTTTAGCAATGCAAGCCTCTCATTCTCTTGTTTCTCCAAGTTTGTGATAATTTCACAGTTTCAATATCCAGTAAACCTACTTCCTCCAATTTATTAATAAAGTATTCGGACAAGAAATCAACTTGAGCAGTTGGTCCCCAAACCTTCAAAGCTCCAAGCGTGAATTTTGAATTCCCTCTTACCACAAACAGACCATTTTGGATCCATTCCCTATTGAAAATATTATCCTAGTATTCCACCCTATCCAAATAGAGTCCATAAATATTCAAAAAAGTGATTTCTTTTCCAAGGTCTAGAGAATATCGTAATGTCCCTAGACCATTGAAAAATCCAATGAATTTGTATAAGAAAAGGATCATTTTCCCACCCTGTAAAATCTCCCCCCAATATTCTTTTTGCATCAATATAAATAAATTCCCAACTCCTTAATATTTTTGAAATTTCATGAACTACTCTCTCCCTGTCTGTCATTAATTCTTGTAGGAAAATGACAGATGGGTCATTGACCTCTATTAATCTTTTTATGGACAATTTTTTGATGGATTGGCCAACCTTAAAAAATCTAGGGTCAAAAACATCATTTAAAAACATCCCTAAGGGAATTTTCTCTAAGAGCCCCAATTAAAGACAATTGTTTACTACTTTTTATTTCTGAGCTTGTTTGCTTTTTAGCCAAAGCCATATGTGATTTTATTCCTCTTTGTGGTTTGTTAGTGTCATTTTCTTCTAAAAAACCCAGACCCCTCTCTACCCCTCTTGGAAAATGTGTAGATACTTTTTCTCTTCGTCTAAGGTTGTATTTTGTAACCTCCAAGGAATGAGATTCACTATGTGATCCCAAATCCCTTTATTCCTCACTTAAATTCAATGGTTTCCTAGATGATCCCATAACATTGAGATCCCCCTTCTATCTTTATCCTCTTCAAAATTCTATGACGTCGAAAGTTTTGTGTCCATAATATTTTGAGCTTTTGTAGAGGAGTTTCCTATGTTTGTGCTATATTTTTTGAATTATCCTCAAAAGCCATCAAAACCCTAGGTTTTGAGTGCAATTTGAAACAAGGGACTTCAAAATACATTAAATTAATAGTTGTGAGTTAAGCATAGACAATAATGGGTTTTAGAGCTAGAAACCCTAACTCTAAGCTACATCTACCACTGTCAAACATATATTATTCATTAAATAAATGGAACAAAACATGATACAAAACCATTAACATGAGCAAAAAGTTTAGAAAGAATGAAAAAATAATTTCATTACCAAATACACAAGGCCAAGATAAGACCTCTGAAGTAAGCTTGATGAATAAAATGGGATTCAAATCCCCTCCTTGGGATGGGTCGTTGGCTTCCTTGGTGTATGTAAAATCCCCCCCCTAATGTGTGAGAAAGGTACCTAGACAACACTACAAGGAGAACACCTTCTTGTGGAGGTTTTTACGGAACCTCCCCAAAAAATTTATCCCTTAACTATTTATAGCGAAGATTGTTAGTGGAGGCGAGTGATCGGAGGTTTTTGCAGAGTTTTTTTTTTGTGCACCTTTAAGGTATATATGCATCGGTGCATGCCTAAACATATTGCATCGGTGCCTAAATTTTCAAGCGCGTTGGTAAACAACATGTTGTTTCTTTTTGAACATAGAAGCACCAATGCATTCTATTTAATCAAGTGCACTACTCAAAATACAACACATAAAATTTAACTAAGGGGTGCAACCATTTTAAACAAATGCATTGGTGTCATTAATAGAATTGCATCGGAACATATATTGATCGATTTGGCATTGCAAAGTGTTTCCTTCGATGCCCTGTCTCTAGTGCTCTTCTCTTCACAAAGCATTGCTAAAAAAATGGTGATGCTTCAATAACACAATAGCATCTATGTGTTCATAGTAACACATCACACCGCTTAATTGGTAATAAATCAATATAGCGTCGTGGTTCCCATAGTTCCAACACCCACACCGATGCGTTATACTAGATGATGCACCACTAAAAATCATGTCAGTTCTTTGGAAACGATATCACATCAGTTTGGTCTATTAGCGAAAGCGTGCCACCATGTTTACATTCCATCAAAATTGAGGCGGCAACGGGTTTGTACTATTGATTTTTGTATATAAGATGATAAACAATCGATGCTTTATTACAATGATGAGTGTTTCATATATATAGAACATATGGTGACCATCCATGAAAGGATGAGTCCCTTGAATAATAAAAAACTACTTATTTATTATATATATTTATACTAAATTGGACTCCATGTAACACCTTGTTTCCCCCAGTTTGTAAATATAACTATAATGGCCAAGAGACTATGGAAAACTCAATATGTGTGAATGTTTGATTCGATGGACCTTTGTATAAAAGGTCAATGAATGTAAATTTTTTTATTTACTAGAAAATGGATAAGTGTTGCATGAATGTTGGAAGGGGGTGTACTAAGAAAGACCACAAATGCTATGAAGAGATATGGTGAAGGGGACCAGGAATGGTTGCGTTAACCTTCACCAAACTAGTACCTTACTGGATTTAATTCCTCAAGACCATAATAGTCCTCTGACCCAGAAAGGAATTACAGTCCAACCGGTAGCTGGGAAGACCTCCTCAAGAGTTAATGAGGGGATGGGGCAGAGCACCCATCTTTAAGGCTTCCAGAATTGACCATGGTCTGAGAATTTGAGCCACACACAACCTTACTATAAGATGCAAGAAAGGAAGGTGTGGTGGGGAGGGGAAGATCTGCGAAGAGTGTAGAGACGAGAGGTGAAGCTCTCGGGTTCAAGGAATCACTGGAAAATAAGTCTTCTGGTCGTAGGGAGATGGCTAGTGGGGTTATGATACAAGATGATAAATGGAGTTGGTCCTCCTTGATTGGTATCATGTAAACCATTGCCAAGATCCTGTGAGAGGAGGAGAGTAACCTCCATCCCTACTGTCATTGAGTTGGAAGAAAGGATTTTATCGCAGAGCATCGTGGTCTAGCTCGAGGGTGGCTAGTCATAAATCCATTAGGAGTGATTGAGCCTATGGTTGGGTGGAAATGGGCACCCCTTTCAGCAGTCGCTTCATGTTATCTGGTTCTGATAAGTATTTTCCCTATTTTATGTGTTGAACTGGAATAATGAATGAATGCCTGGATTTATATATATGTGTATTTATAAATGTTTACTGTGTGGAATGGTTATGATTTGTATATGCCTCCTTCTCCATGTAAACTTATATTTTCGACCAATAGTCTGTATGCCCATATTATCTCCTGGGGATTCCTAGGACATGAGCTTGTAAGATGGCCAAAATGGGAGATATTGTGACGACCTGAACTTGTCTGCACAAAGAGGATACCTCTTCCAAACCCCTTGTCGTGAGACTAGAATTCTAAACCTAAGTCCTTAACCATTTCATGGTAAAGTTCAGGAAGGACAACGAAGTCGAATCCTTAAAAAGGGGAGGTCCCTTCATTTGGAAGATGAGCAGATGAGATTCGTTCGAGAGGACCCATATGACCAATACCTAGGAACCTTAGGCTAAGCCTAAGGAACCTATGTCCTCCCCTTGGCTTCGGAGCTCCGAAAGTCTAGGAATTTGGAGTATGACTGACCTCACCAGCCTTATACTAGCTGAAGGTAACCGGGAGACTCAGTTTCCCATAAGGTTGACCAACGTTAGGAATTTCCCCAGGTGGTTAGGTGGACCTGCCTGATAACCTGGACCAGGATATGAAACCCCGAAGGTCAAAGTCATGAAGGACCCAGAATCGTAGATTGAGGGATCATTCAAATCCTTTCCCCAACTATCAATATACCAGGGACGCATGGTTCTAGCCCCTTTAATTCGGAGATTGGGAACTTCGAGAGACGAGAGGATTTTGCATAGCAATGATCCCAAACGTTGAATCCCCGAGGTAACCAAAGCCATAGATCTATAAGTCTACGTGACCACATATCGACCGTGAGATCTAAGGAAGGTAGAAGCTCGTCAGTCTAAGGTGACAAGATGTAGTGATACCACCCAGGGTGATGTGGACCCCATCTTGATGTGCCACATGTCACCCCGATTCATTTGTATCATATACCATATAGGCCCATGGGAACCTAACATGTTTCCCCCTTATCCCTCCTACGTGTCATTCTATGATATGTGTCCACCTAGCCAACGTGGTTGGTGAAGTGACCGGGACTCCAGGAGTTCAGGACTTCGAGACTCTAGAGGGTCTGGGATGTAGTATGATAGAGAGACCGAATGGCCCGAAGGCCGAAACCACATGGTGAGCTCACACAAGTTTGGAAGTTAGGGACTCTGGGTGGTTTCATGCGTAGATAGTAAAGAGGCGTGAAGCGTTGAAGTGCCGAATTCCTCCATAGCTGATATAAGAGAGAGAGAGAGAGAGAGAGAGTAAGTCCATCCATGGGATCAGGTGGTGGATGGTCTTCCACCGTGGAGGAAGGAACATGGAAATAGCACGAGGGAGGTGGATCCATGTGGGCGCCATGTGGTCCTCAACCAATGAACGCTCGAAGAACATCGGAAAGGTGTAATTGTTGGTTCTGAGCTCAAGTTTGAGCATGGAGACTGTGGTTAGAAAACTATGGATGAGCAGAGTGTGGTCGAAACCCCGAAGGAAGAATTCGATCACTAAAGGAGAACGAAACTTTGATGTCCCATCCCTAGGAAAGTCACTCATGGGTCGGGAGTGTTACAAATTGGTATCAGAGCATGGTTACATCACTTGGCCTACTTGGGCTCATGGAAGAGTTGCGTAAAAACCATAGTTAAAGAAATTTAAGGGTGACACCCTACCTTACCTCATTCCTAAGGAGTCTAGTTAAAGCCTTACTGCATAAAAGTATGAAAGCTTTCTACTGTGTGTGTGTATTTAAGAAATATGAACTATGTGTTGTCCATGAACTAATAGATTGTTAGCTAACAAGAAGTGTTTTTCCAGCACTCAAGAGGTTAGTGAATTACGAGAAACTACAAGCATAAAGGATGGTGACATGCCATGAAGTGGGGGATGGATCCCACAATAGGGATGAATAATATGACGAGAGGAGGGCAGTGGATACCCCTCCGGATCTAGCTAAAAATGTAAGGAGCCTCATGGATGAATTACAGAGATGCAAGGCCGAAAATGAGAGATTGATAAAATAGCAAGAAAAAAAAACATAAATTAATGTAGTCTTGTTGTAGATTCTATCTGACATACAGAGACAGTTGAAGCATGGACCTGCAACCAGTCATGTGGATCGACAACATAGGAAGAGAAGTCAAAGTCCACCTGAGATATGAAAACGTAGTCCCATAAGTGGCCACACTAGGAGGAGTACCTCAAGGAAGGTCCAACCTAGAGACCGGGGACACTCATCGAAAGAATCCTCTGGGAAGGAAACTGGCAACTCAGAGGGATCTTCTAGTAGAAAAACTAGCTCACATTCCCAAAGGAGAAGAAGGAAGCGAAATCATTCCAAAAATCATGACCTTGAAGAATTCAAGAAAGCCAAACCACCCTTTTTCAATGGTGAGATTAAGAAAGGGGAAGAGGTAGAAGCTTGGCTGCTTGGTTTAAAGAAGTACTTCAGAGTCCATGACTACTCTGAAAACTTGAAGGCTCAAATAGCCATCTTCAACCTGAATGGAAAAGTTTCCATTTGGTGGGAAGAACTTAAGAATGTGAAAGGAATCCATGAAGAGGACTTATCATGGACAGTTTGAGAAACACTTCAAGAAGATCTATCAGAAAAATATTTTGATGAGAAGACTTAAGAGTTCTATGAACTCAAGCTGGGAAAACTCATCATAGAGGAATATGTCAATAAATTCCTTGAGTTGCTGAGGTATGTACCCTACATAAAGGATGAAAAGGTGAAAGTGAAATGATTAATTAGTGGGTTACCTCAGACCTACTGGAACAGGATTGAGTTTGATGAGCCAAAGACCTTAGAAGACACTATCAGGAAGGCAAGGTATTGTTATAAATTGTTCGAGAATCAGACAGAACTTCACGAGGATTGGAAGAAGAAGAGTGGTTCAGAATACAATAAGAAAGGGGCCAAATCCTCAAAATTTAAGAACTATAGGAAGGAATCTAGGATAAGTCTCCCTGCTAGAAGTGTATATCATCAAAATTTTCCCTCCCAAAGTGGAAATAAACCTTTTGGAGCAACCACAGAAAAGACGGATAACCCAAAGAAGGAACCCTTGAAATGTTGGGGTTGTGGAGAAGAACGTCTACTGAGGGACTATCCACACAGACAGTAGAATAGTAGGAGAGTTTACAACATCCAAGAATCTACCACCATCAATGATGTGGCTAGTAGTATGCCACAGATTTATGCAACCGTGGATAATAAACAAGTCAACCACCAAGCTTCAGTGGTGGAGATGGAAGGTATGGTCGCCAACCATCTAATTTCCATTTTAATTAACCCTGGTTCTAATTTGAGTTATGTGGCCCCTCAGACTATTGATAAGTGTAAATTGCAACCAGTTAGGAATGTTAATCCATGGTTAGTACAACTAGACATTGGTACCAAAAGAAAAAGTATCTGAGGTCATACCAACTTTCCAATTCACTATGGATGGATTTCCCACCCAAGCTACCCTTAAAATACTTTCCCTAGGATCTTATGACATGTTGATTGGTATGGACTAGCTAGAGGCATATAAAACTAAGCTGGATTGTTACCATAAAACCTTAGAATGTGTAAATGAAGAAGGGAGAAAGATCACCCTCCAAGGGATTCAGAAGCATGTCTTAGTAAGATGAATATCATCCCTTCAAATGAAAAAGTAGTGCAGAAAGGGATGTCCTCTATATGCAATACAGGTGTTGGAATATGATGAGGATGACAGACCAAACCTAGAGAACCACCCCATACTAAGAGAGTATAGAGACGTGTTTCCAGAAGAGGTACCGAGTCTACCTCCAAGAAGAGACATTGACTTCTCGATAGAACTTACACCAGGAGTAGTGCCAGTGTCTAGGGCACCCTATAGGATGAGTACACCCGAGCTATTTGAGCTCAAGCTACAACTAAAGGAAATGATGGATAAAGGTTGCATCCATCCCAATGTGTCTCCATGGGGAGCACTAGTCTTATTTGTGAAGAAGAAATATGGCACACTCTGACTGTGCATAGATTATAGACAACTCAATAAGAAAACCATAAAGAACAAGTACCCCTTACCAAGAATCGATGACTTGTTCGACCAACAACGTGGTGCTTCCATTTTCTCAAAGATTGACTTAAGGTTTGGATACCATCAAGTCTGAATCAAAGATGAAGACATCCACAAAACAGCCTTCAGGACAAGGTATGGTCACTATGAATTTGTGGTGGTGCCATTTGGATTAATCAATGCCCCTACCACTTTTATGTTCTTGATGAATAATGTACTCAGAAAATTCCTAGACAGATTTGTATTGGTATTCATTGATTATATCCTAATCTACTCCAAGAACATGGAGGAGCATGAAGAACATCTTCGACTTGTACTTCAAGTACTAAGAGAGCATCAGCTCTACGCTAAGTTTAGCAAGTGCAACTTTTTTTAGAAACAACTCTATTACTTAGGTCATGTTATTTCTAAAGGAGTGGCAGTAGACCTTGACAAGATCAGATCTATTCTGAAATGGCCTACCCCAAAGGATGTATCTGATATCAAATCCTTTATGGGCTTAGCAGGATATTGTAGAAGGTTTATAAAAGGATTTTCCAAGATTGGTTGTCCAATCACTGCCCTTCGGCAAAAGGGGGTTAAATTCACTTGGACATCAGAGTGTGAAGAAATGTTTTAGGAACTGAAATACCTTCTGACCCATGCACCTTTGTTGAATATTGTAGACCCTGATATTGAATTCCTCGTATGCACAAATTCCAGCAAGGAAGGACTCAGAGGATTCCTTATGCAAGAAGGACGTGTAGTTTGCTACGAATCCAGAAAATTGAATGAGCATGAAATCAATTATGTGACCCATGATATAGAGTTGGTTTCCATAGTGCATGCTTTAAAAATGTGGAGGCATTACCTCCTGGGTAGGATATTTATACTTATGATAGACAATTGTGGATTGAGGCACCTGTTTGATCAACTGAAACTCAATGCTAGACAAGCTAGGTGGATGGCTCTCCTTAATGAGTTTGATTTTGAAATCAAACACATCAAAGGAAATGAAAATAGGGTGGTTGATGCCCTTAGAATAAGTATGAAAACGATTCACCTGGAAGCGGCGAGCAGCTATGAAATGGATGTCAGGGAAAGATTTAGGAATGCAAAAGAAGTGGATGCGTTCTTCAAGACTGTGACCTCGTATCTAAAACAAGAGCCCACATGGCTAAAGTATGAAGGCTATCAGATGTTGGATGAAGGTCTATTGACTTACAGAAACAAATTATATATCCCAAGTTGTGATGACTTGAAGAGGTTCATAATGGACGAACTACACAAGAGACCATACACTAGTCATCCAGGTTATCAGAAAATTATTACGGCCACCAGAAAACAATTCTATTGGCCTAGATTGAAAAAGGACATACCTTAATATTTAGCTAAATGTCTAGAATGTCAGCAAGTTAAGGTATAACATCGACACCCAGCAGGGTTGTTGCAACCTCTACCAATTTTTAAATGGAAATGGGAGACCATATCCATGGATTTCATCACTGGATTACCAAAATCAGCTAGACAAAATGATGCCATCATGGTATTGGTGGACAAGTTAAGAAAGTACACTCACTTCATTCCTATCAAATAGACTTGCAAGTCAATAGATACTGCCAACATCTTCATGAAGTATATATTCATACTGCATGGCATGCCTAAGGAGATTCTATCTGACAGAGACACGAAATTCACTTCAATCTTTTGGAAATCCTTGATGGTTGGTTTTGAGACTAAATTGTTGTTTAGCAACGCCTATCACCCTCAAACACATGGACAGATAGAAATATTAAACCAAATATTAGAAGACATGCTAAGAATACATGTAATGCATCATCCTACAAAATGGGAGGACTACTTGCCACTAGTAGAATTTGCCTACAACAACGGTTATCAAGAGTCACTAAAGATGAGTCTTTTCTAAGCCCTCTATGGTAGATAGTACAAGACTCCAATCAAATCGAGTAATCCAGTGGATATAATTACAATCGGACCCAACATGATGAAGGAAATGGAACAGCAAGTGATTCAGATAAAGAAAAATCTGAAAATCACTCAGGATAGACAGAAAAGTTACGCCGACAAAAAGATAATTCCCAGAGTATTCAAGACAGGAGACCATGTCTATCTCAGAGTCAAGCCCAGGAAGAGTTCCCTGAGAATGGGATCTTGTGCCAAGCTAGCACCTTGATATTGTGGGCCCTTTGAGGTCTTAGATAGAGTGGGACATGTAGCCAATAGGCTAGCACTTCCTCCCACAGTAAAGGCACATAATGTTTTCCATGTTTCATTATTGAAGAAATATGTACATTATTCTAACCATAAAATTGACTAGTATGTGATCCAGGTGGAGCCGGAGGGAGAATTCTTGCCAAAACCTCAATGCATACTAGACAGGAAGGAAACCCCACTCAGGAATCGAACCATTGCACAGGTCAAGGTGCAGTGGAAACACTTTGGCCCGGATGAGGCTACATGGGAAATGGAGGATGCCATGAGACAGGCATATCCATTTTTATTCACTTCTGTATATACAGAGCATGTTGACAGATAGAACATCGAGGACAATGTTTGTTTAAGGGGGAGGGAATTGTAACACCATGTTTCCCCCAGTTTGTAAATATAAATATAATGGCCAAGAGACTATGGAAAACTCAATATGTGTGAATGTTTGATTCGATGGACCTTTGTATAAAAGGTCAATGAATGTAAATTTTGTTATTTACTAGAAGATGGATAAGTGTTGCATGCCTACTGGAAGGGAGTGTACTAAGAAAGACCATGAATTTTATGAAGAGAGATGGTGAAGGGGACCAGGAATGGTTGCGTTAACCTTCACCAAAACAGTACCTTACTAGATTTAATTGCTCAGGACCAGAACAGTCCTCTGACCCAGAAAGGAATTACAATCAGGCTGGTAGGTGAGAAGACCTCCTCAAGATTTAATGAGGGGATGGGGTAGAGCACCCATCTATAATGCTTCCAGAGATGACCATGGGTTGGGAATTCTAGCCACACACAACCTTACTGAAAGATGAAATAATGGAAGGTGTGATGGGGAGGGGAAGACCTGCAATGAGTGCAGAGACGAGAGGTGAAGCTCTCGGGTTCAAGGAAGAACTGGAAAATAAGTGTTCTGGTCGCAGGGAGATGGCTATTGGGGTTATGATACAATTTGATAAACAGGGTTGGTCCTCCTTGCTTGGTATTGTGTAAACCATTGCCAAGATCCTACGGGAGGAGGAGATTAACCTCCATCCCTACTATCGTTGAGTCGGAAGAAAGGATTTTATCGCAGAGCATCGTGGTCTATCTCGGGGGTGGCTAGTTGTAAATACATTAGGAGTGATTGAGCCTATGGTTGGGTGGAAACAGGCACCCCTTTCAGCAGTCGCTTCACGTTATCTGGTTCTGATAAGTATTTTACTTGTTTTACGTGTTGAACTGGAATAATGGATGAATGCCTGGATTTATATATATGTGTATTTATAAATGTTTTATGTGTGGAATGGTTACGATTTGTATATGTCTCCTTCTCTGAGTAAACTTATACTTTCAACCAATAGTCTGTATGGCCATCTTAGCTCCTGGGGATTCCTGGGACATGAGCTTGTAAGACGGCTGAAATGGGAGATATTGTGACGACCTGAACTTGTCCGTTCGAAGAGGATACCTCTTCCAAACCCCTTGTCATGCGACCGAAATTCCAGACCCAATTCCTTAACTATTTCATGGTAAAGTTCAGGAAGGACAACGAATTCGAAGCCTTAAAAAGGGGAGGTCCCTTCATTTGGAAGACGAGTGGATGAGATTCGTTTGAGAGGACCCATATGACCAATACCCAGGAACCTTAGGCTAAGCCTAAGGAAGCTATGTCCCCTCGGCTTCGAAGATCCGGAAGTCCAGGACTTCGAAGTATGACTAACCTCACCAGCCTTATACTGAATGAAGGTAACCAGGAGACTCATTTTCCCGTAACGTTGACTGGCGTTAGGCAGTTCCACGGGTGGTTTGGTGGACCTGCCTGATCAACTAGACTGAGATCCAAAACCTTGAAGGTCAGAGTCGCAAAGGACCCAGAACCATAGATCGAGGGATCCTTTCCCCAGTCATCGATATACCGAGGATGCATGATGCTAGCCCCTTTAATTCAGATATTGGGCACTTCGGGAGGCAAGAGGAGTTTGCATAGTAATTCTCTTGAATTTTGAATCCTCGAGGTAACCAAAGTCGTAGATCTATAAGTCTACGTGACCACATCTCGACTGTGAGATATGAGGAAGGTAGAATCTCGTCAGTCCGAGGTGTAGTGATTCCACCCAAGGTGACGTGGACTCCAGCTTGGCATGCCACGTGTCACCCTAATTTGTGTGTATCATATACCCTATAGGCCCATGGGAACGTAACATGTGTCCCCCTGACCCCTCCTATGTGTCAGTCCCTGATATGTGTCCACCTAGCCACAGTCTTTCTGCCCACTGTTGTTGGGACCACACACTTAGTGTAATTTTATTCTTGTTCACAATATTACAACAGACTTTTCCAAAGGTTGAAGAAGTGCAAGTTAGCGAGAGGTCGCTTAGATTTGTCTTTTCCAGTGGTCAATGCAACAAGGAATATGTAATAGTATTAATGGTTGAGAAAGAATCCAATTAGCTATGAAACAATTTCAAATCCGACAAATCGGACCTCTGCATTACTCAGTTGTATGTTGGTTGGTAAGAACTTGGGCACCATATATGAACGTGAATATGTTCCTTCAACATGGATTGCACACAGGATCACTCATCTAATTATATGCAAAAGACACGGCTCCAAAGAAAGTGTAGGCAAACCTAAGAAATCTTTGATGTCATGTTCCTTGATAGGTAACATGGACAAAAGAATTATACAAAAACACCAATGAAACTAATAAGATCGAACGTTCATTGTAATGAACATAGTATTCAATTCCATCTTTACTTTCTCGTTGATCCATAATCTCCGCCAAATCTAGTTTTATATCCTAATGATATTTACACACCAAGACTCAAATAGGAAATGGTGCAGGTCTTGGAGGATTTAAAATAAGGTGGGGCCATCCAACAATCCTATCATCATCTTTGTTTGATTCATTAAATGATTCCCTTCTACCCCACATGTATGAATATGATGTCGTAGTGTAGATAGATCCAAAGTTCATGGACTTTGATCCGAGTGTGTTGGGAACAAAATTCTTTCCACTCTAGCATAGTACGTCCACTATTGAAATGATGGAAAAACATCTCTATATATGCATATATGCGCCTAACCTTACGTCAGCACTCTAGCATAATACGTCCACTATTACAACGATGTACAAACATCTATATATATGCACATCGTTTACTGCACTATATACATCTTTCTCTATATATGCACTAGCCTCTACTTTTCAAGTACATTCCAAAACTCTTCGATTTTTATATATAAGATGATATACAATCGATTCTTTATTACAATGATGATGCTTTATTACATTGATGAGTGTTTCATATATATAGAACATATGGTGGCCATCCATGAAAGGATGCTTCCCTTGAATAATAAATAACTATGTATTTATTATATATATTTATACTAAATTGGCCTCCACAATAAACACAACTTTTCACTTTTTACTTTTCACATTATGAAGACGGATCATAGTTACAAAATTCAACATATGCTAACCAAATGCACCAGGACAGCCCATTATCGGTGTTGTTGACAACATAACACACCATTAAAAATATGTCGGTGCTCCAATAACACGGTAGAACCGGTGTGTTTATATTAACACATCACACTACTTAAGTTGTTATAAAAAAAAATCGTCGGTCGGTGCACCTATGTCGAGACAACACATCAATGTTGTAAAGAGCACCACACCAGACCAAAGTGCACCAATTGAGATAAACACACCAGTGTGTTCTATAAATCGAATGCATCGCCTAGTTTTTGAAACAAAAATTTTCCTCCACGGTGCGTCAAATAAATACAATGCACCAGTGTTGTGTACTACAACCCAACAAGCAAAATAAATAATAATTTACCGTATCGGTTCTTTTGATGGGATGCCCTATTACAGGTGCAGTTTTCTTACACATTGGTATCAACATATACAAAAATCAAATCGAGTGTCGGTGCGTTACATTCACCAAAATGTACCGGTGCGGTTAAGTGAGTTGCACCGAAAAAATTATTTAAAAAATTATCATTGTGGTGCGTATTTTAAAACGCACCCATTATTGATGCATCAGAAACGACAATGCAATGTTAAAAATCATTCGGTACTTGAAGGAACATAGAGTGTCGGTGTGTTTCATATAACCAAGTGCACTACTTGGTTTATCATTAAAAAAGTATACTACAATGATGCATTTCATAGACCCAACCTCCCCAAGTTACACAGTTTATATGTGAAATAACATTGTGGGTCATTTTGTTTGAAACCCCTTAACCGGTGCGCTATATATCACAATGCACCACTATAGATATTGATGCTCAGATAGCAATGATGCACGAGTACGTTAAATTTAAAACATCGTCATTCGGTGCCTTATGTCTGATATGGAACATTGACATCGATGCATATAAATTCATTAATAGCACTGGTTACTTTTTCACGTTTTGTTTGCAAACATAAACTAATTTCAATTTTTTATAAATACCAATTAGTTATATATATTTGTGTTTTATATTTTAAATTTGTTTTATCTATATATATGTGCCTAAAAATAATTTTATGTGAATTAGATACAATGACGATGTCGAGTGCAATAGAAAGAAACAACGGGCAGAAGAAAAATAATTTAATTCAAAAACTACAGATGCAAAGCTCCACAATTAAATTTTGTGGAAGCTTTTATTTGAGAAGGAAAAAACAGAGGTCACTCTTTGGTGCCTCTCATAATTTAGCACATGGACTTGATCCTCTGCCACTTCCTCAATGCACTGCCTCGCATATCCTCCTAAGTGGGCCTCTTGACTTTCTCTAAGATACAATCCTCATCATTCCTATAGCCATAATATGAACTGGCATCAATTCACTTGTAGATCGCATACCTACACCCCCTATTTTTTTCCTCGATGGGCCTTATCAAATAGCTCTTTGAGGATGGGGAGGAATTTTGTAACTCCAAAGTTTCTGTAACTGAGGTCCTTGCCAGTGGCATCGGGAACATCAACTTCATTACATTCCAAGTCCATCATCTTGGACCCTACTTTGGCATAATTACGACTACCAAGATCTACGATCAGAGCTTCCCAATGACCCTTTGCTTTGTATCAGTTATGGTTACAATTTGGTATCGGATCATGTGTAAGGTGGTAATGGGACTCAGTGGGAGACTCGGTATGTTATATTTGGTATCAGAGCTATTGGTTCAACACTGGACTTGTATGGGCTAGATATTATCATGAATAGACGTGTGTGCTAAGAATTGGCATCGTGCAGTACAAAGTTTAGTTTGCATGGAAGACCATTGGTGCGCGGTATAGATTTGTGATGTGCACAAAGATGTTGATGTGTGGGTGTGCACACTAGAGTTTGGAATGTTAAAATCATTCAAGAAATTCAAGTGAAAGGATTTTTAAAAAATGGTGCAAAGTTTTCATGTAGTTGTTGCATGAAACCATCTAACAAATCTTAAATTGCTTGCAGATTTTGCAGAATTTTCAGTGAATAGAGAAAGACAAAGTCAGTGCAGAAGGTTAAAAGCATGGAAGATATGCAAACGAATTATAGTCTTGATGATGAATTTGGGGATCTTTATATTGGTTTGAGTGTTGATGGTACAAAATCCAAGCAGGAGCACATGAACTTGGTAAAAACTGTAAAAATATTGCAAAAACATGTCCAGAGCTATAAGGTTGATAATGAAAGGCTTATGAGAGCCAAGGCGCAACAAGATGACTTCAATGTAAAATTGTTGAAAATCATGGACATAATAGAAAATAAGATGGATAAGGAGACAGAAATAAGTAGGCCAAGAATTCGTAGGTTTCATAATGAGAAAAGAGAAGAAAGAGGTGTTGATAAGCATTCTTTCATAAAAATGCGTAGCAACTCAAGTCCATCTCCTATAAGAAATCATAACAGAAGGACTGGGGTGGACAAGCTACAAGGGGAAATGAATAAGATTAAGCTGATTGCCTTTGATGGTGAGCACAAGAAGGTCAAAGATGAAGATACATGGTTGTTGGGTATGATGAAATATTTCTAGCTATATAACTATTCTACACAGGCGGAAGGGAGAATTGTTATCTATCAGTTAAAGGGAAAGAAGTCAACGTAGTGGGATCAGTATGTGCAAGTGCAACACATTGATGAGAAGAAAGTGACTTGGAGAGAGTTCAAGAGGTATTTCCAAAAGAAATACTTAACCAAGTAGTACTATGATAGGAAAGTGAAGGAGTTCTTCGAACACAAGCTTGGGAACATGACGATTGATGAGTATGAAAGAATTTTTTAGAATTGTTGAATTATGTGCCTTTTTTCAAGGATGAACAAGTGAATATTCAAAGATATTTGAGTGGGTTTCCCTCATTTATCAGTGAAAATATACAGTATTATGACCTTGAAATGTTGGAAGAGACCATAAGGTGCGCTAAGTGTCTTTATTATTAGCAAAGGAGAAGACTAACTCTCCAAAAGGCTTGGGAAGACAAGATGAAAAGTAAGGTGGAATAGAGGAAGAAGGGATTCAAGCCACCATTTTTTAGAAATACTGCGCAAGGACAGACAACTCTTCAAGAGCCTAGAATGTCGAAAACAGTGGGGCAAAAGTCATGGCAGCAACCTATGCAGTGTTAGGGTTGTGGCAGAAATGATATGCATGGAGATTGTCCTCAAAGAGGTGATAAAACAAGGACTGCACACATTATACAACAAGCTATGACAGTGGAGAACATGGGTAGAAATGTTCCAAGGATTTACGCTGCGTTGGATAACATGCAGGTTGAGTTCCAGTCACACATGATCAAGGTGGAAGGTGAGATTAATGACCAACCCTTTGCTATTTTAATAGGCTTCAGAGCTAGTCATAGTTATCTAGATCCTAAAATGGTGGAAAGATTCCATATGTAGAGAAGCAAGCTTGGAAAACTTTGGTTGGTGCAGTTAGCTACAAGAACAAAAAGTAAAATCAATGAGAAGGTTAAGGCATGTCCATTGGAGATGAATGGACTACGCACAAAAGTTGATTTGAATATTTTACCTTTGGGCTCGTCTGATTGCCTCATTGGTATGGATTGGTTGGATGAGAATCATATTGTCTTGGATTGTTACAATAAGGAATTTACTTTCTTGGATGAGCAAGGAAACTTGATATCAATTCAAGGAATTCCAAGAGTTGTAACTATCAAACAAATTTTAGCATTGTAGTTGAAAAAAAGTTACAGGAAAGGGTGTCAAGTATTCGCAGCACATGGAAGAGGCACCTAAGGATAAAGTGCCAAGTGTGGAAGAATGTGAAATATTGAAAGAGTATGAGAATGTATTTAATGAGATACTGGGATTGCCTCTGAAAAAAGATATTGACTTCTCTATTATTCTCACATCGGGAGCAACACTTGTATCCAAGACTCCTTACATGATGAGTATGCCAGAACTGAAGGAGTTGTAGATGAAACTTGAAGAGATTTTGAAGAAGAGGTATATGCACCCAAGTGTGTCACCTTGGGGTGCGTCAGTTTCATTCGTGAAGAATAAGTATGGTACACTGATACTTTTTATTGACTTCAAGCAGTTGAATAAAGTAATAGTAAAAAACAAGTATCATTTTTCAAGGATAGATGACCTATTTGATTAGCTGAGAGGTGCAAGGATATTTTCAAAGATAGATCTTAGATATCGATATCACCAAGTGAAAATAAAAAAGGACATCAGTAAGACTACCTTCGGAACAAGGTATGGTCATTATGAGTTTACAACGATTCCATTTGGATTTTTGAATGAACCAATTATCTTCATGTGTTTTATGAATGGAGTTTTCAGAGAGTATTTAGATAAGTTTGTCATTGCATTTTTGGATGACATTCTTATTTACTCAAAGTCGGAATAAGAGCACAAGAATCACTTGAGGAAGGTGTCGTGGGTGTTTAGGAAGCATCAACTTTATGCAAAGTTGAGAAAGTGTTCCTTTTATTAGCGACAGATTCGTTATTCAGGTCATATGATTTCAAAAGAAGGAATAGTTGTGGACCCAACAAAGATAAAATCCATTGAAGAATGGCCAACACCAAAAAATGTTGCAGAAGTGAGATCTTTTATGGGACTGGAAGGGTACTATAGAAGGATTATTGAAGGAGTCTCACAAATTCCACATCCAATCACATCCCTGCAAAAGAAAGGTGTGTGATTTGAATGGACTCTAGATTGCACAAGGTGTTTCTAGCAATTGAAAAAATTGTTAACAAGTGAGCCGATTTTAAGAATTGTTGATCCAGATTTAGACTTCATTGTGTGCATGGATGCATGCAAGGAAGAACTCGGTGGAGTCCTGAATCGGAAGGGACATGTGGTGTACTACGAGTCAAGGAAGTTGAAATAGCATGAAAGGCTCTATGTTATTGTTGGTTATTAATCTCTTTCCCTACTCTTTGGCTAACCCAGGTTCATATCTGAACAATTTTCCAACAAAACCCTCTAAGACTATCGACCCTCCTGGTAAACCAGAAGTCAACACAACACATAGAATGTACTACGCAATCTCACTTGAGATAGTCCTATGGGTGACTGCAAAGATCAGATGCTTGCAGTCTAGGAAAGAGTGGGGATCTGGGATCGCAATTCATATCCATAGGCCTTGATCTGGTTATTCTTTCTAGTATTCTTAATATTTGTTCATGAGTTAAGTCTATGCATGCATTCTAATAGATCCAACATACAATAGAGCTCACCGACTTATCCATTCATTCATTCATCATCTAGCTACTTACAGAAGGTAAACATGCAATCAATCATAGCACATAACATAGGTATTACCATGGTTCACCCCCTCCTGGGCTACGTCCACAAATGTTTGGCTTCTTATGATCTTTTATTTAGATTTTTGCAATAGATGGCACCGCGCACACTACAATCCTGATTATGCAGTTACAAAACTGGTTCCACAATCCTCTATGAGGCTGACTAGATCCAACCAGGTTTCTTGGCCTACGATCTAACCCTCAAGATCTAGCTACTTGACCCTCCTACAACTCAACAGCTTACAAAACTAGTATCATATCTTACAGTAGTTCTCCTAGCTAAGAAAAACAGTATTCTCTAACATTCTAGAACCCTGACCTAGACCTCCTAGGTACTTATTTATACTTATTTTTGGCTTATCAACCATTACAAATGATATGAAAATAGAAGTCTGACTTTTTATACTATGCAAGCACCCTCTACTTCATTAAAATAAACTTTACAGGACCTTGCTTCATGTGTTAAAATATGCAAGATAAACTTATGTGTTAAGTTCATGTATCTTCTTGTAAATGCTTATGTGTGAGCAATTGTTCTTTTAGATGGTTAAATATGTACTTTAAACAAATACACAGCAACATAACTTTCAGCAAATAAACCATCAAACTCACAACAAGAACAACATGATAAAGGAGTTCACCCCTCTCCGGGCTACATCTCCTTGAGCCTCCATCAATGGACTTGGCTCTCTGGGATTAATTAGTCAAAAGTTATTTTACAAGATGCTGCTCAACTCCAATGGAAAAATAGACTATACCATTGACATCAGAACAAATAAAAACCCCAAAAATGACTAATATAACTCTAAAAACGGATCATGGCTCATTCGGGCATGATCTCTTCTACATGTGGCCATAAGCTTCCCTGAGCTTCTCTTTGGAAAAAACACCTGTAAAATTCCTCAAAATCCTCTGAAACCTGTCCCAATGTGTTCATAGCATAACAATTATCCAAAAATGATTATTCAATCATAGAAAACAAGCATAGGCTCACCAAAACATGTCCTCAATCAATGAGGGCTTCAAGCTCCCTAGAGCTTGCTGAAACTTCAATGGTGAAAAACTTGCATAAGAAGTCTTAAAATGGCCTTGATAACAGCACCAATGGATTCAACACGTCCAAAAACCCCTATCTGGTCTTTTACGGCACCTCAATCGGCCAAAAGATGAGGAAGTTAGGCCTCCTCCATTTTCCTCCTTCAACCTTGTTGAAACTGATTCGCCAAAACGCACCCTTGTGTGCTTGAACCTGGCACACACGCTCATTTAAGCGCAAAAACCTGGCACCAGGCGTAACAGCGCCAACGGTGCAAACCGTAGGACGGTTAGGGCACCTCCAGCCTCTAACTGCCTAGCACCTGGGCGTATGGCTCAATGTGACCTCGCGCGAAGTAAAAAGTGGTTAAATCATTACACAACCGTGTAACTAACCTACCGTGCACATTTTACACCGGTCATATGTTACATAAAAAAAACCGTGGGTTTACCAAACCCCGTGCACCAACAACCACGTGCGTACACATTAATATGGTCACACATAAACTTTGGGTCATATATATCCGCGCCACATTTTATAATACACGGGCATGTTGTACAATGGAACCACATATATAAACCCCGCACATATATAACATATGGTATAATACCCCCCGCGCCAATTGTCGGACTATGGTCATATACAAGGAGCATACAACCATGGGCCAGGGCTAAGCCCCGACCCGACCACCCACCCAATATACAAAAGGGTAAACTTAAATAATTTCAAACGCATATACATAACAAGTAAGAACTTGTGGCCCATTGGTCGGGTGGTCGTGCGAAGGCGCTCGGAGGTGTGGGAGGTCCGCGGGTCGAACCCCACGGACTCCATCATATATTTTACATAACAATATGACCAAATATTGAGTGACACGTGGCGCCCTCCGATTGGGCCACGTGTCCTCATACCCTTTGTCAGCTACAGGACACGTGTCAGCTCCTTACTCATGAGCTATCAACCAACCAACATCTACCATGTCAACCCCGTACGATCGTACTCTCTGTACGGTCCTGCCACATTGGACTGTACGGACTGCTACAGTCAACATCTAATTTTTTGCCTGTTTGGCTTGGCGAACAGATCACGATATCTTCTCCATACAAAGTCCATTTGACAAAGTAAATATACCGCCGGAATTAGGAAGACGAGACGGATGCAATGGCACTGTTTTCGTCGCATTCCGAACACTTTGAAATTTGAGCAAAAATTTGACCCCTGGTCCAGATTTTGATCACACCTTCCCACTGAAAGGCTTTTGGACCCACAAAATATTATTTGTCTGCTTTCAAGTTATATCAAAATCTTTTTGACAATCACCTGAATACTTTGACATGCCTTGCACTGCAACTGGGTATGTCCTTCAACCACTGCTCTCTGGCTGCTGCTGACCCACTGCTCTCTCTGTGCTTGGAATAATGTCAACCTTCCCACTGAGAATCAAGTCCCTCTTGTGAACTCTTTAACGTCAACACGATCAGCTCTCCAATGGCTGCAAAAAACTTTCCTGCGACATTTTGTCACAAGACAAGAAAACCATCAATCTTGAAAACAAATCATACAAGATTGAAAAATGATGCCAACAAAATCTTTTGCTCTTCAAGCAAACTATCACATCTTGTACTTCATCAAAGAACATGGCGTTTTCCTGCATCTCGGTGTACACAAAATCAACTTACAAGCCAATAAACACCATCGACTAAACACAAGTCGAAAAGCATGATCGACACACATAGTCGTCAAACAATCGTCAACACCAGTCGAAAAACATGATACACAATCATGTTACAATCATGAATCACTCATGATGAACCATCACCAGGTTCACTGCTTATACATACATAAAAACAAATGCATGTGCATGACTCTTCAACTCTCCTTCCAGTACAAACATAAGTACATAAACCCCGTAACATGTGGGTACATAAGAGCTGAAATGAAAAAGATAAATGGCTGCAACAAGTGAACATCATATCCATCTTTTACATCCTCCTAGTGAATTTATGCAACAACAAAAATGCCTTCAAAATGAATTGCATTCACATGCAACTTGCATCATGCAAGTTGTGATAAACTGTTGCAACTTATCATGCTTCCCATAAATGCACACATAACACTAAAAAGTGCATTTACAACAGAAAAATGCAAGCCTTACTTGCTCAAGAAATCCAACCATTTCTTACCAAGCCAACTCAACGGTGACTTTTTCTGCTGGGAATCATCTTCTTGTGAATCATCTTGACTCACATCGATGATGGAATCTCCTCTTCCATTCTTGTTAAACTCTTTATCCAACTGCTTCTTATGTTGTGGATGAGTGGTTGGATGCAACGTCCAACATTGGTCAATGAGATGACCCCGCTTCTGACAATGAGTGCAAATCTTTTGCATCCTCTTTTCACGCTGTCTTTTCTTAGAAAGTTTCCTGAAAGTGGCCAATCTTTTCCAACACTTTGAAACATGATGGTTATATAAACCACAATATGTACATGGATCATTTCTTCCATTTTTACATACAAAGTTATCATGCTTAACATAATCAAAAGCAATTGAATGATAAGCGGAATTATACCTTGAACATTCACCTTTATCGCCTCTTTGAGGAGGTGAATCTGAAGAGTTACAAGCTCTCCTTTGAAGACCATCAACAGTGTTCTTGTCCTCATCGTTGTCACAACTCTTTCATTTCACACATTCGCATTCATCTTGAACACAAGCCTCGCATGCTGAAGGGATTGAAATTTCAACAGAAGTTCTTGAACTTTCACCTTTAAAGCCTTCCTGAGGAGGTGAACTTGAAACAAAGTTTGTGCTTGGAACTTTTTCCCTTGTCTCCTCGACTTTGGAATTTGCTCCATCTCTTCGTTCATATCCAAGACCACAATACCTAGGTCTCTCTTCAACAACAACAGGCTCAACAATGCCTTGTGCATGCTTGCCTAAACCTCTACCTTCATAGCCCATTTTTAACAACAACTTGGACCCTATTCCTCTTGTGTGATTTTCAAAACCACCAAAACATTCATCTGGTGAGGAATTAGAAGATAAACTAACATTGTATACCTTATGTTCATGCATGTACTTGGTTAGGTTTTCCTTTGCCTCGTGGAGTTGAATCTCCATCTCATGTAACCTTGTAAGAAGCTGGTCTTTCTCCTCCTTCATGGCCATAAACTGCTCTTCAAGGACAATGCGCACATTTCTGTCTTCATACATCTCTTTCATCAAATCTCTCATAGTTAGAAACTCTTCTTTAGATAATGAAAATGTATGAAAACTATCATTGCTTGAAGCTTCCTCCATCCTTGGAAGATATCCAACTTCAACACAAAACTTGCACAAAAACCAATAGCTAAATCTCAAGCTATCAATGGCAAACACATGAGCAAAACAAACTATGCTCTGATACCACTTGATCTGAAAATAGAAGGCTGACTTGTTATACTATGCAAGCACCCTCTACTTCATTAAAATAAACTTTACAGGACCTTGCTTCATGTGTTAAAATATGCAAGATAAACTTATGTGTTAAGTTCATGTATCTTCTTGTAAATGCTTATGTGTGAGCAATTGTTCTTTTAGATGGTTAAATATGTACTTTAAACAAATACACAGCAACATAACTTGCAGCAAATAAACCATCAAACTCACAACAAGAACAACATGATAAAGGAGTTCACCCCCCTCCGGGCTACATCTCCTTGAGCCTCCATCAATGGACTTGGATCTCTGGGATTAATTAGTCAAAAGTTATTTTACAAGCTGATTCTCAACTCCAATGGAAAAACAGTCTGTACCATTGAGATCAGAACACATAAAAACCCCAAAAATGACTAATAGAACTCTGAAAACGGATCATGGCTCATTCGGGCATGACCTCTTCTACATGTGGCCATAAGCTTCCCTGAGCTTCTCTTTGGCAAAAACACCTGTAAAATTCCTCAAAATCCTCTGAAACCTATCTCAATGTGTTCAGAGCATAACAATTAGCCAAAAATGATTATTCAATCACAGAAAACAAGCATAGGCTCACCAACACATGTCCTCGATCAATGAGGGCTTCAAGTTCCCTAGAGCTTGCTGAAACTTCAATGGTGAAAAACTTGTAGAATAAGTCTTCAAATGCCCTTGATAACAGCACCAATGGATTCAGCACGTCCAAAAACCCCTATCTGGGCTTTTACGGCACCTCAATCGGCCAAAAGATGAGGAAGTTAGGCCTCCTCCATTTTCCTCCTTCAACCTTGCTAAAACTGGTTCGCCAAAACGCACCCTTGTGTGCTTGAACCTGGCAGACATGCTCATTTAAGCGCAAAAACCTGGCACCGGGTGCAACCGTGCCAATGGTGAAAACCATAGGACGGTTAGGGAACCTCTATCCCCTAACCGCCTAGCACCTGGGCGTATGGCTCAATGTGACCTCGTGCGAAGTAAAAAGTGGTTAAATCATTACACAATCGTGTAACTAACCTCCCGCGCACATTTTACACCGGTCATATGTTACATAAAAAAAACCGTGGGTTTACCAAACCCTGCGTACCAACAACCATGCGCGTACACATTAATATGGTCACACATAAACTTTGGGTTATATATATCCGCGCCACATTTTATAATACACGGGCATGTTGTACAATGGAACCACATATATAAACCCCGTGCATATATAACATATGGTATAATACCCCCCGCGCCAATTGTCAGACTATGGTCATATACAAGGAGCATACAACCACAGGCTGGGGCTAAGCCCCGGCCCGACCCCCCGCCCAATATACAAAAGGGTAAACTTAAATAATTTCAAACGCATATACAAAACAAGTAAGAACTTGTGGCCCATTGGTCGGGTGGTCGTGCGAAGGCGCTCGGAGGTGTGGGAGGTCCGAGGGTCGAACCCCGCGAACTCCATCATATATTTTACATAACAATATGACCAAATAATGAGTGACACGTGGTGCCCTCCGATTGGGCCACGTGTCCTCATACCCTTTGTCAGCTACAGGACACGTGTCATCTCCTTACTCGTCAGCTATCAACCAACCAACATCTGCCACATCAACTCCGTACAGTCGTATGCTCTGTACGGTCCTACCACGTCAGACTGTACGGACTGTACGGACTGGTACAGTCAGCATCTAATTTTTTGCATGTTTGGCTTGGCGAACAGATCGTGATATCTTCTCCATACGAAGTCCATTTGACAAAGTAAATATACCGCCGGAATCAGGAAGATGAGACGGACGCAATGGAACTGTTTTCGTCGCATTCCGAGCACTTTGAAATTTTAGCAAAAATTTGACCCCTGGTCTAGATTTTGATCAACAATCTCTTACAAAAACCCTAACCCTAATGTGTTTAGGTTTCCTGCATGCGCCTTGAATGCTTTCCTCCTTTGCATGCAGATTTCCCTCACACATGTTTCTTTTCCTTCCAACTGTCTTTTTCTAGTATAAGCTTTACTTTCCAAAATTGGATTCTTCCTCAAAATCGGTCTATGCCCAACAAGCCCCCAACACTGACATGTTGCTTGTCCCGAGCCACCTAGGCAATGTGTGCTCCCTTGACATCCTCTGTTAGGCTGTGGAACTTGTCTGCGAGTTCTCTTTCTCTTGATTGGACCTGCGTGGCCTTCTCTATGAGCACTTCTAATGCTTGCGTTGTGATCTCTTGGATCATGGTTGTGCACACTACTTGTGTTTGCACCATGTTCTTCTTCTCCTCCTCCAACTACGCAATCATCTTCATTGCTTGCTCTTGAAGAGGTTCCATCTGCACCTATATTTCATTCTTTTGCATCTACGCTGCTTTTAACTCTTCCTGCGGCTTCTTCATATCGTTTGTTCCTTTCAGACGCTCGGTGATGCTCATTATCTTTTGCCTCTGCTTGAGGTCCTGGATTGCTACGCTTATTCTTTCTTCCTCCTGGTCCCATTGTTGGACCTGCTCATCCTCCTCCAACATTGTCCAAAGTTGCGTTGCTTTTTCAAACAATCATGTTGTTGTGTTGACTTGCTTCTCCATTTATTCCAGTTGGAGTGCAACTTCTTCTTTCCTCTACTCTCTGACCACAGGCAGGGTCGTGGGATTGAAATTATTTCTTATCTCCTTGATCTCTTGCATGTAAAAGCCAATTGTCTGCATGATGAGGTTGATCTTCACCTCTACACTTCTCTCTGTTGCATGCACATTGTTGGGGATTCAGTTGTATGATGTTGTCAATTCTTGCTCTAGCTTGTCTACATGTTCCTTCTCCTCTTCATTTTCAGAAGTCAATTGTTCACATGTGATATGGAGCATCTTTGGGACCCCTCCTCCCACCTCTAGATTTGTGGCATCTACGTGAGCCCTAGAGTGTACTTCCTGCATGAAGCTAGCTTTTATCCCATATAAGGCCTTTGTGGGGATCCGCACCATCACCAAATCTACTTGTTCCAACTCTTCTAGGGGTTTTTGCATCGTCTAATGGTCTAAGTTGATCATTTGACATGTTATCGTGAATGTATCCCTACCCTAGACGACGAATTACACGGTCTCCTCACCTTTTGTATGCGCGGGTGGCCTCTATATCTCCTCCTATGGTCACACAGTGGCCTATGACTCAACATGGTTCTGTAGATGCTCTCTTTGTGCCTTTGGCCTTGTCGGGTGAGCTTGACAAACTAGCCTAGCGACCCAAACTTTGGTGGAGTCATCCTTTGTAACTATTGCGACCTCAACTTTCTACTTCGGTGATTTAAAACTACGACACAGGTTCTCTTTCTCACTTTGATCTCGAAATTTGCTAAGTATTGAATAACTCTATGTTTTTCCACCTTTTATAGACCAGGTTATGTTCACTTTTACTTTTTGCGTGCATTTGCACCAAGTTTACTTTTCACTGCACGCGGTCTTTTGATGTTTGTCATGGTAATTATTGTGTGATACTTTTCCCCATTGTTTTTTTATTTTCTCTATTTTGTATTTTTGTATTTCTTTTTCCCTCTTTTTATCCTTTTTTATTTCTTGTTATGTTTTAGCTTCTCATATAATACACTGTGTACATGTTCTTCTTACTATGTTGTAACTCTTAAGTGCTAGGAGGTCAATTGTCCTTGTATAGTTTTAGTCAACCCCAATTGATCAGTCCTTTCATTTCTGGGCCTCCCAAGTCTTTTAATTGTACAGATCCCCCATCTGTGATGGTCTTCACTTCATATGGCCCCAACCAATGCATTTTGAATTTACCCGGATGCTGAAAAAATTTACTGTCATAGAGAAAGACTAGGTCTCCCTCCTTGAAACTCTTCCTCTTGATATGTCTGTAAGGCCAATATTTGTCTCTTGCTTTCTGTACTTCTTGGTGAAATCCTGTCAGAATCCTATCCTCTTCCATCTCCATTAGTTGATTTAGCATTTCCTTTACTGCACCTCTTTCTGTCATGTTGGTAATTGTTGCTACATGTAGAATGGGTATCAGAAATTCTAATGGTACTACTACTTCCTGCCCATAAATCAATCTAAATGGTGTCTATCCTGTCAGCTTCTTACATGTAGTCTTGTATGCCCATAGTACTACTGGTATTTTCAAGTCCCAATCATCCCTGTTAACATTGCAGATCTTTGTTAGAGCATTCTCCAAGATCTTATTGAAGGCTTCTAGTGTTTCATTTGCTTGAGAATGGTATGGTGTACTCTTCTGATGATAGACTTCAAACTCCTTAGTCATAGCCTTGATAGTACTATTGATAAAGTGAGTACCTTGGACAGCCAAATCTAGTGATCACTTGCTCAAACAAGAAGTGTGTTGTTGTCTCTACGCTACAGTCTTTGATCGGTGTTGCTTCTGGCCATATTGTTAAGTTTTTTGTTGCAGTAATGATATATCTCTCTCCTAACCTTTTTGTATGTGGATGGATTGGCCCCACAAATTCTATTGCCCATTTGTCAAATACCAGCAAAGTTATGTGTGGTCTTAGAGGGATCTCATCCCTTCTATTATGTTTACCAAGCCTTTGACATACATAACATCTCTGGAAATATTCCTTAGCATCTCAGTGAATTGTTGGCCACCATAGGCCTACGCACAATACCTTCTATGTGGTAGATTTTCCTACATAGTGTCCTCCAGCTATTCCCTCATGAGCTTCTGCCAAAATTCTATGCATTGCATTTTCTAGTACGCATCTTCTAAAAATGGTGTATGTGCCCATTTTGTATAAGTGTGCTACAATCAATTGATAGTCAGCAACTCTGACTACCATATTTTTCTTCTGTAGAGTGTTAAACTCTTGTGGTGTAGTCCATGTACTCAAGTACTCAATAATATCAACAAAATATTCATTAGCTATTTGGACTAAAAATAATTGTGCATCGGGGAAGTTGTCTTCCAAGTTGGTAGGTTCCTCTCCATTAGTGAGCTTTGATAGGTGATCAAGTCCTGCATTTGGCTTCCCTAGTTTGACTATCACTTCAAATTCAAATTCTTGAAATAACAGTGTCCATCTACATATCCTCCCCCCAACATTGGCTTGTTGACTAGGTATTTGAGCATTGAATGATCTGTGAACATCATAAAGTGTTTTCCCATTAAGTAATTTCTAAAATTATGAAGTGCATAGACCATATCTAGGCCTTCTCTTTCTATAGTATTGTAGTTATGCTCTGATTCTAATAGTTTTCTTCTTGCAAATGTTATAGGGTGGTCCAAATCTCCTGCTCCTGGTTGGGCCAGACTTGCTCCAAGTGTTATAGTTGATGCATATACATGCACATGAAAAGTCTTTTCCCAGTATGGGAATACTAGAATACGTGTTGTGACTGTTATCCCCGATTTCTAGGGATAACTAAGAGATCATGTCTCGAGGCCCACAGGTCCTAGACATGGAGTACCGAGAGCGATATTGACCTAAGCATGGCCCTAGAGGGACCATCCTTCTTCTTCTTCATCATACTTGTCCTGACAGCAGCAGCGGCATCCATCACCATCGGCTTGGACTTGCATTGGAGAAGACTCTTGCTCCACGAGGTAATTGGTCTAGGTATCATGGTATGTGTCATGTTTGATCATTATAACTTTCAGATATATGCATCAGGTTCCTTAGATTTCTAACAACTGCTTGGATCTTACACTAACCCACTTGACCATTGTTGGAGTAATTAACTGGGTGCCCTAGAAAGCTTGTACCCATAGGTTTTGGTTAGCCACCAGGGGGGATTTGAAGAGCCATTGTCCGCTCCCACCATATTATCATTTTACATCTTATATCCCATACATCCATCCCATTACCCTAGTCTGAGCATTAGGATGACCTATGTCCTGTGGGAAGAAGGAGCTAAAGGCCCAGGAGGTAAAAGCAGTTGGTAAAAGATAAAATCCATAGGAAATAAAACCTAGAGATGCCTTTCCCAGGGATCCCCGAGAAGGAAATAAAAGGCCTATCGATAAGAAACAAAAGGGACCCAAAGAAAAATAATAAAACAAGACCTAACCAAAAGGATGGGAGGTCTCATCATGAGTCGGCCCATTATGTTCATAGGTATCTACCAGTATGACATTTCCATTATCTGGTCACCACGCCAAGGCAATGACCCTTGGTTGCATGGCCAAGGGAAAGGGGGTCTCATCACGAGCCAACCTTATCATTTCTGTGAAAATACTCGTGGGTAACACTGTTCTCTCTGGTCACCACGCCAAGGCAATGTCCTCTGGTCAGACCTTGAAGCAAAAAAGAAAGAAAAAGCAATGAATATAAGAAAGAATGAAGGCAATAAAGGGCTTGGAAAGAACTGCATCCATGACAAGTACAGCTCACCTCCTACAAAGGCACCCATGGATAATACCTGCCCCTAGTCTTCACTGTGTCTGGACATCCTTAATCCATACCACCTCATGTTACATGGCTTGAATGATATCCTTTGGAAACTTTCCTCTTCTTATGGATGCTGGCACAACAGGGCACTTTGTCTTTTCTTCGGCTTTGTATAGTAGGTTAGTGTAATGTCCTTGAGCTATTAGATTATATGCTAGGGGTCTTATGCATGCATTTAATAAAATTAATGATGAAATATGATTGACATTGCTATGATCCTAAGGACTAATGAGCCCATGGAGGGCGAATTTTTTTATGTGCAGGACCATGCCCGATGGACAGGTACCAGTGGACCAGTACACATGGGGAGATGATTATCTCGGACCTCCATGGGGATGAAGAGCCCATCAGATGGGTGTTGGGATCCCATCAGGGGCAGAGACAGGACAGTGACATGATCATCCTTTGTGCACGAGAAGAAGAAGGGCGTTAGGACACTTTGGCTGAGCCTAGCCTAGGGGGGATGACCCACTTCAGATGGAACATTTTCCTCTTGATGGACAGGACGTCACCCAGGAGATTTGGATGTCATCTTAAGCATGTGGCAGTTTCATGGGATTGTTGGCATGTGTGGCAGCTTGGAGGAGCCCTAAGAGGGCTAACGTATGACTTCTAGATGTTGGACTAGCCCAAAAAGGGCCAACGTCTCCCTCAGAAGGGCTTGACGTCCCACCTTTTGCTCATTTTGTGTCTTTTACTTAGCATTTAATGTAAAAAAAGTTTAATTTTGGTAGTCAACCTTGTCAGTTGTTTTAATGACCTAATTTGTAAATTAAAGGTCATTGGATGATATATATTGAGGATGTTTTTCCCTCATTTGAACAGAACACAACTGACTCTCTTGTGAGATCTGATTTCTTGCACCCTACTAGGGTAATTTTGGTGTTTAAGTGAGACGCACTTGTTCTTGGAGGATTTTTCTTGGCATTCATGGCATTTCTCTCAAGGAAGGTTTACAACTAGGGTTTTCTTATGCTTTCTTCATGACATGTAACTAAATTTTCATCCAAAACTTCTTAAATGAATTTTTGTAGGTATAATTTCTTACATTTGCTTATTGTATTGTTGATTTAAACCCCTAGGTAACAAGCACACAAGTAGGTTATTGTTACATGTCCCCTTGTTGAGAAATAGTTTTCAGCCATTGAAGAAAGAAGATAGAGCCTAGTCGTTGCTACACTTGTCTTCCTTTTTCTGAGCTAGCATTGAAGTTATAAGT